>JAJHSJ010000002.1:85595712-85658797 GCA_021015155.1 Magnolia officinalis | reverse complement strand
CATCTAATCCTAATCCTAATCTCAACTCCCTAACCTAAACCTAAACCTAAACTGAAAACCCAAACCTAAACGATCCCGAACCCGAACCCGAACCCGAACCCGAACCCGATTTCCTAAACCCAAACCTAAACCTATTCTCAATTCCCTAAAGCTATAACTTATAACCTAAATCTATAATATAAACCTAAACCTTAACCTAAACTTAAACCTATAACCTTAACCTAAACCAAAACCTATGACCTAAACCTTAACCTATGACCTATAACCTAAACTTATATCCTATAACCTAACCTTAACCTAAACCTAAAACCTAAACCTTAACCTATAACATAAAACCTAAATGTATTCTCAAATCCCTAAACCTAAACCTACACCTAATCTTAATCTCAACTCCCTAACCTAAACTTAAACCTAAACTTGAAAACCCAAACCTAAAACCCCGAACCCGATTTCTTAAACCTAACCTTAACCTATTCTCAATTCCCTAAGGCTATGAATATTTTTTTGTATTTTATTTATGATGTTAACTTATATGTATTTTTGTGTGGATGAATGTTATGTGGATAAGATTGTTTGTGTTTGGATGAATGTAGTTTATGTTTGGATGAATGTAGTTTATGTTTGGATGGATTTACGTAGTTTGGGTTTAAATGGATGTGAATGTGAATGTGAATGTGAATATGATGAAATTATATATAACAGGGTGTATATCAGGAAGAATATGATGAACTATGTTGTAACAGGTGTATATCAAGAATTTTGAGCTGGAATTTTTTTTTTAAAAAAAGACTTTTACCTACGAAATATTTCGTAGGTAAAGGTTCAATCCACGTTTTTTACCTATGAAATCTTACGTGGGTAAAATTCTCAGACACGTTTTTTACCTACGAACATTTTCATAGGTAAATGTGACTTTTACCTACGAAAGTTAATTTCGTCAGTAACAGTAAGCTTTTCTTCTTGTTTTTTTTTAAGTTAAAAACAGCCTTTGCCTACGAAAATGGTCGTAGGTAAAGATGAC
Organism: Magnolia officinalis; assembly: GCA_021015155.1. Classification (NCBI taxonomy): domain Eukaryota; kingdom Viridiplantae; phylum Streptophyta; class Magnoliopsida; order Magnoliales; family Magnoliaceae; genus Magnolia; species Magnolia officinalis. The sequence continues at coordinate 85,657,776 of JAJHSJ010000002.1, read as the reverse complement.
TTTTACCTACGGACTCAGATTTCGTAGGTAAAAGTAAACTTTTTTCAATTGAAAACATCCTTTGCCTACGAAACACTTCGTAGGTAAATATGACTTTTACCTACGAAATTTAATTTCGTCGGTAAAAGTAAACTTTTCAATTTTTTGCTGTTTGGAAAATTCAAAACACCCTTTTACCCTGGCTTTTACCTACGAAATAAGATTTCGTAGGTAAAAGTAAACTTTTTTTTTTGTTTTTGAAAAATTTAAAACATCCTTTGCCAATGAAATTTTCGTAGGTAAAGATGACTTTTACCTACGAATTTTAAATTCATCGGTAAAAGCAAGCTTTTCAATTTTTTGTTTTTTCAAAAGTTCAAAACACCCTTTACCTACGCAAGTTTTCGTAGGTAAAGATGACTTTTACCTACGAATTTAGATTCGTAGGTAAAAGTAAACTAATTCGCTTTTTTGTATTTGAAAAATTGAAAACATCCTTTGCCTACGAAACACTTTGTAGGTAAAGATGACTTTTACCTACGAAATTTAATTTCGTCAGTAAAAGTAAACTTTTCGATTTTTTGCTGTTTGGAAAATTCAAAAACACCCTTACCCTAGCTTTTACCTACGAAATAAGATTTCGTAGGTAAAAGTAAACTTTTCTTCTTATTTATTTATTTATTTATTTATTTATTTTTTGAAAAATTGAAAACATCCTTTACCTTTTCATAGGTAAAGATGACGTTTACCTACGAATTTTAATTTCGTTGGTAAAAGCAAGTTTTTTCAAAAGTTCAAAACACCCTTTACCTACACAAACTTTCGTCGGTAAAGATGACTTTTAATTTTCATAGGTAAAGGTAAACTATTCATTTTTTTTGTATTTTGAAAAATTGAAAATACCCTTTACCTATGAAAAGTTTCAATTTTTTGGAAATTCAAAAGACCCTCCAGCTACGAATATTTTCGTAGGTAAAGATGGGTTTTACCTACGAAATTACATTTCGTAGGTAAAAGTAAGGTTTTCGATTTTTGTTTTTTTTTTAAAATATTCAAAAGACCCTTTAGCTACGAACATTTCCGTAGGTAAAGATGGGTTTTACCTACGAAATTAGAATTCGTAGGTAAAAGTAAGGTTTTCAATTTTTGCTTTATTTGAAAATTTTAAGAGACCCTTTAGCTACGAATAATTTCGTAGGGAAAGATGGGTTTTACGGACAGAAACTTTTAAAAGACCCTTCAGCTACGAATATTTTCGTAGGTAAAGATGAGTTTTACCTACGAAATTACATTTCATAGGTAAAAGTAAGCTTTTCGCTTTTTGGTTTTTTAAAATATTCAAAAGACCCTTTAGCTACGAACATTTTCATAGGTAAAGATGGGTTTTCCCTACGAATTGTAAAAGTAAGGTTTTCGATTTTTGAAAATTTAAGAGATCCTTCAGCTACGAATATTTCTGCAGGTAAAGATGGGTTTTACCTAAGAAAATCGATTCTTGGTTTGGTGGAAAAGGCAAAACAGCCTTTACTTATGAAAATTTTCGTAGGTAAAGATGGCTTTTACCTACGAAAATAAATTTCGTCGGTAAAAGTTGGCTTTTACCTACGAAAATATTTTTCGTTGATAAAAATCATCTTTACCTACGAAAAGTATTTTCGTAGGTAAAAGTTTCTTTGGTAAAAACCGTATTTCTTGTAGTGATGTGGCTCATATGATGAGGCCCGATGTGATGTATATTGGCCCATTGAGATGTGTGTGAGGCCCAACATGATGTATTGGAGGCCCATGTGATGAGGCCCATTATGATGTATATGTGGCCCATGAGTGAGGCCCGATGTGTTGTATATGAGGTCCATAGGATGAGGCATGATGTGTTGTAAATGAAGCCCATGAGATGAGGCCTGATGTGTTGTATATGAGGTCCATATGATGAGGCCTGATGTGTTGTATATGAAGCCCATGAGATGAGGCCTAGTGTGATGTATGTGAGGCCTATGTGATGAGGCTCTTTGTGATGTATATGAGGCCTATGTTGTGAGGCCCATTGTGATGTATACGAGGCCCATGTGATGAGGCCCATGTGATGTATGAGACCCGTACGTAAGGCTCATTGTGGTTGTATAAGGCCCATTATGATTGTATGAGGCCCATTGAGATTGTATGTGGCCCATTATGATTGTATGAGGCCCGTTGTGATTGTATGAGGCCCTTTTCCCATTGTAAGTTAGATTCTATGGCGGGCCGTACTCTAGGTGCAATGGTGGTTAAATGTCCACGTTGTAAACCTCCCTAGAGCCCATTATCAAGCCAATTTCCATCTTTTTTTTATTGGACTATCCCAAACCGTTGGGCCCCCATTGATGATGGTGCCTTACATTATGCCTTATAAAATTACCCACACCTTGGAGCCCATCTTGTATATATATTGGGCCCCATAGGGAAGTCCAGTTTATTGCGCGATAAAGAAGGTAAGGAAGCCCACTTATTGTGATTAGACTCGGCTTTGCCCTCAGTAGGGGATATTGTGATGCTCTGTCACTATTGCACACATGGGCGGACACTAATATGGGCGGGTCCTAAGGGCCTGGGTGAGCTACCAGTGGTTGTTAGGCTACTGTGCACACAGTGAAGGCAGAACTTTATCCCACATCGGAAGCATCGTCCGATGTTGTAGTGGCTATAAGTTGGATTCCTTCCTTAACTCTCATGACACGTTTTAAATTAGTGAGTTTCGACAAAGCAGACTATATCACCCCTTATCATAGATGGAAGGATATGCAGTATCAAGTTTGGTGTATCCTCTGTTTAGAGCCTATCTTGATATTTAGACTAAATCCGCCGTCCTTCTGTGGACCCCCATCATTCGTATGCATGTTGTGAGGGATGATTGATTAAAGCATATGCCTTTGGGCTGAGATGCTTATGGGACTCCTTGTGAGACAGAGTTGCCCTCACATGATCGTGCGATATGCACATGTTTGATGCATGGCCTAGATACGTCTGACGGTTGTAACACCTCGGTTCCCGAAACCCGAGTACGCTACTCGTGTTCCAAAAAAAAACCCGAGTGTTAGCCTTTGAAAACACCTAAATTTCACTTGCATTTTTTTTCTTTTTATCATAATTAGTAATATAATGGAATATAATTAAATCAAGTACAAGAGGGAGTCCAAATGTACATAATCAAGATTTCAAGTGGTTACTCGAGAACTTATACAAACCAATGTCTTAACGTATCATAAAACATGATAGTACAAATTAAAATGGATTGAAATCAGGAAAGAGGATCGTAAGGTCATCTGGCTCCTTCTATTCCACATGAACACTAGTATGTGCATCATCTATGTCTCCTGAACACTGAATATAGTTCGATAGTGTCAATGGCTATCCAGTGAGGTATAACCCCCATGATTTATCGTATATCATCAAGATAATTAAACATAGTTACCAGAGACATTATATAACAAATATTATACAATGATTATCATGAGAATCAGATCAGGTTTATCAGATACGCATTCATTAAATAAATCTCACAAAATAATCTTGTTTAAATGCATGAATGCATGCACATACTCACAGACCTGGGGATGCACATCCATCTGGTAGAAAGTCGCCCAAGGAGAACTAGCCACCCAGAAAAGTACTCAAAGGTACGCCCAAGGAGAACCAGCCACCTGGAAAAGATTATGATATATAGATCGCCCAAGGAGGACTAGTCACCCGAAAAAGTACACAAAGGTACGCCCAAGAGAACTAACCACCTGGAAAAGACCATAATAATATATAGATCGCCCAAGGAGGACTAGTCACCCGAAAAAGTACACAAAAGTACGCCCAAGGAGAACTAACCACCCAGAGAAAATCATAATAATATATAGATCGCCCAAGGAGATCTAGCCACACAGAAAAGTACTCAAGGTACGCCCAAGGAGAACTAGCCACCCGGAAAAGACCATTTGCCATGAAAATGCATGATTAGCCCAACCATTATTATTCTAATTTCAAACAATTATTTTAAAAAATCTCAAAGGTCACTATGGGGGGTTCATCACCCAGCATAGGCCGATAGCTCATGCATAGTGTCCCATTCAACTATCCCTGGCTCATGAGACTAACAAATATGATATTTTACGGGTAACCTCTTCAACTAGTGGCCAATCGTAGTCCAACAAGTGGAACTTACCATCGCAAGGTTGTATAAAGTAATTCATTAAAGTCGCAAAAGGGCAAGTAGTCAATCAAAGCCATATAAGGCAATCAATCCATTCAAGGATGCGATAGAAAGGGGTTGTCATCAAAAAGCCATAAATGCACCAGCGATCCACACGATAGGAATCCACAACATAATCTCAATTTGTCCATTACATAATTCACCACTAGTTTGAGGACCCTCCAGAAATAATATCAAGTAATCCCATGTGGCCAAATAAGTCATGAATAATATTACATATAGAATATTCATTTTAAAGCAGAATAGGAATAGTTGAGATTCGTAGCGTGTTCCAGTAACTTGAATTTAAATCTAATCACTATCTATTTATAAATAATTACTCATTTAGAGACTACATTTATAATCATTTCTACTTAACACTATATTAGGCAATCAAATGTATAAATGGATAAAGATAAATAAACAAGGTTAATTATCATGATGTAGTAAAGCTTGTAGGGTGATCCTCACCTTTAAATCTGATTCACTTCAGTTTCTCAACCCGAATCCAACTCGCTCCCTACTCAACTTGAAGCTAGAAGATCTCAATCAACTCGGATTAAACTCAACTGGAGAAACTTGAAACGTTAAATCTAGGTACAACTCCATGCATTGGAGTGCACAACTCGGCATATGGCTAGACTAAACCTAATAAGGACGCAGCCCCTGGATGTGGCGTAATGAATCTGGACTCAGTTGAACTATGTCGATCGCTGAGTAAACCCGATCTGACTCGACAGACCACTTCTTTCTTTTCTCTTCTTTTCTTCTTCCTCTTCTTTTCTCTCTCTCTCTCTCTCTCTCTCTCTATCTCCTTCTACTGGAATTACAAGGCCTAGGCTCAAATCAGCCCCGACACCACAAAACTCAAACCAACTTGGTTCCACTCGTCTAGAAACAACGAGTCAACCTGACTCGACAATTCTCCTTCTTTGTTGCTCATCTTTCTTTCCTTTCATTTCTTTCTTCCTCTTCTCTCTTTTTTCTTCTTCTTTCTCCTTTCTTTTTCTTCGTGGACTGCAACGACTTGGGACGGACAACTTCAACGAGTCGAGCGGTTTTGGCAGCCCCGACTTCAACTCGGACGGGAGTGCGGCACCCCCCCAGCTCTCTCTCCGTCTCATTTTTCCTACCATTCAGTCACTCTCTCCTTCTCCTTTTCTCTTCTCTTTCCTTCTATTCTCTTCCTACTTCTTTATTGCTGCTCGTTTCAGGGAACCGAGACTCGGCTCGATCTCGCAGCGGCTCAGATTGAGTCAGTGTAACTGTGCAGCAACAGAGATGATTCTTTGATCTTCTTTTTCTTCTTCTGCTTCTCTCTCTCTCTCTCTCTCTCTCTCTCTCTCTCTCTCTCTTCTCTAGTAATGCCTAGCAACCTGACCCGACGCGAGTCTCAGTCTAAGTTGGCTGGTTTGGCAACGAGTCAGGCTCCAACTCGACCTGTGCAATGCCTGTCTCTTCCTCTTTCTCCTTTTTGTCTCTTTCTTTCCTTTCCTAAAAAAATGCCCTAATTCTCGGCTATTTATAGCCTTGAGGAGATCCAGAAGGATTGGCTCTTAATCATCCGATTAGTTATGATTTTAGCTAACTTAATCTATAGTGCTTTATGGCCATGGGATTGAATCAAGCTTGCGTGGCTTCAATCAAGTGTCAAGGATGCACTAATGGGACCCTAATCCACCCATCTAATGTCTCAGATCTGACGTGGGGCCCACTTACAGGAGATGGGTATTTTGGATTAATGGAGGAGATGATAAGGTCGATAATGGTGGATTTCAGCTTAATGACTATTCTTTCAATCTAATTTGTTTGGATGGTGTGGATTTCATCCTAGAACACTGTGGGACCCATCAGATGGATGGTCGTTAGGGTTTTCTAATGGGACTAGGTTTCCAATTGTGGCGGCGGTTCTCTTGTTGTAAAAAAGCCCTAAAGTCTACGTGGATTGTAGGGCAGGGATTCATTGAGGTGGAGGATTCGGATGGGAGGAAGAATGCGCACGTGGTTTGATAGCGAGGCAGATGCGATCTGCAGTCTATTTTCAGAAATTCCCTCTCACATACGCTCCTTTCGCTCGAGATCGTGTACGTGTACACGAGTGGTCACATGTGGTAGTGATGTGGGTTTGGTCTAAATTTCATCCTGAACATGATGGATGACTTGGATCATCGAGATGGGGTCTGATGGTGGGCCATCATCGACAACAGACGAACGGGTCTGTTTGAATTTGAGGTGGGCGGGAGAACAGTTGGAATTTCATAGAAATTTTGGTCTTTTAACGGGTCAAAGCTCATTTGACCCGATACTTAAGTCTTATGCATGGCGTGTGCACCCTATCTATGCACATGCACAGTTCAGATGTGGGATCCACGATGATACTATGATAATCCAGGCTGTCCATTCACTTCCTCATGCCTAGATAGGACACCTGATTTGTGCTGAGACAGATTCAACACTCAGGTGGACCATTTTGTTTTATTTTTGTGATTAAGTGATTGTTTCCATCGATCCGATGATCAAATCATTCTAAGATTGAACATTAACAATCAAAATGGTCCCAAGGTTCCCTTAGTTGGAAATCAATGGTTGGATTATTGATAAGATGGTCTAATATGCATTTATAATTTTAAATATTTTTGCTATAATATTCTTAATAACGTTATTATCATTATTATTAAATTTATTATTAATATATTTCTAATCATTGAATATTTATATTAATATGATGATTCTATCATTAGGAGTTGTATTATAGGCTTTTTCAAACTAATTTATCTATTTATTTATTTATTACACTTATTTTATTTATTTCTGATTAACTCATTAGATAAGTCCCAACCTATCACTTAATTTTTGTTTGATAATTTAGCTCTTCTCTTATTCAAGGATAACGATCTGGTGACTTTAAAATTTGCTATTTGGATGGCTCACAAGACTTTGTAACTACTGAGATGAAGATATATGGTGGATCTCCCAAATTAACTACTAGATGGTGAAATCTTTGGATGGAGATTACTCTTAATGGTTAATTTAGGCTATAATGAAGGTAAATGTTCAAATAGGCTAGGTTTGTATTTATACTAAGTTTGGTTACAAGGTAACACCCGAGTACTAGAAAGTTCGGGGTGTTACAATCTACCCCCCTTAAAGGAAATTTCGTCCTTGAAATTTAGTGCTTCTAATATGATTAGGGACGATGACAACATAATTTATGGTGATTTTAAGCATTCATTACTTTCTTATAAAGGTTGTTATGTGTACAAATGCATATCACTATTTATCAAAACTGGGATCGTTACAATGGTATTCGTGAATTCGTCAGGAATTGTATATTGCATTGCATCCTCGGCATCTGATATTTGGCTCTCTATGACTCCGCATTTGCATAGCCGATCTACATTGCATACTCTGATATTGTATGACTTATGAATTTGCCTGTATTTCCACTTACTCTGATATTTGTGTGTTTGACACTTATCTTGTGTACACGCTTACACCACCCTCTAAGTTTTCTATAAGTTTACACACGATAAATGCATGCAGGTGGCGTTAGGTCGCAGCAGCGTTGAGCTTGGAGCGTGTAGCTAGCTGTCTTCTGGAGCTTTGATTATTGATATATGTATTTCCCCTACAGCATTGTAATCAACTATTTATAGTAGTGGATATGTGATGATGATGTTGCCTTTGTGATTTGGGTAAACTTGTGGTTATGCTTGTCTACAAAGAAATTCATGTTAAAAATCCTCCTTGTAGGATCCCAGGATTGGAATTTGGCGTATGGGCGTTGGAAGCCGAGAATGGGGTACTACAGAGGCTGTCGGCACCGGATTCGGCGATCGGGAATTTTGTGAGCCTGGTTTCTGAGTTTGGGGTGTGACAAATAAACTATGTGGGTAGGCCGAGTTGGGAAGGGTTCAACCCAAGCCTAACCCATTTTCTTAAAAAGGCCACATTTTCTAACCCAAGCCCAGCCACTGCCCATTTAACTTTGCCCAAACCTAGGTCAAAAGTGGATTAGGTCGGTTGACCGATGGGTAGACTTAACCCATTGCCACCCCTACACCATGGACCACATAAACTGAATTGGGCGGCCATGATTGTACTTAGGTGAAATTTGCCACTCCAAGTGAACATCACCGTTGACCCAATAACGAAAAGATATCATGGCCCACCTGCTGATCTTTTTTCCTTCTAAGCCGTCAGGAGGATCACATAATTAGCAAGCATACTTAAGAGAATTCAGCCCCCATATAAAGCCTAGAATTTCAATATTTTAATAAAAATAAAAAAGTTCCACTATTATCAATGCAGGCAATTAGTTTCTAAAATGCTCCTGTGATGCATACATCATTAAAGTTCCATAAATATTAAAATGGGTGTTTAGGCCATTCAATAGGCCGGGCTGACCCTTCGGCTTTCAGGCTTGTCTGTCTCATGCCAGGCTTGGACTAGAACTTAGGCCCGAGGGTCGAGCTCATAGTTCAAATCAATGCCTATTTATCAAGTGGGCCTGGCTTGGACACAATGTTCAAAAGGCAATATGGCCCGGCCCGGCCCGTTTGGTTTCTAAATGAGATATAGGTTAGACCACTCGAGTAAGGCTGAGATGTCCAGGTGGGTCCCATTGGGATGTTTATTTAAAATCTACCCAGACTATTAGGGTACATCAAGCTATGTTAGGCTCAAGGGGTGAAGATGAGCCCTATATATGATTTAGGAAAGTAGACAGAGAAACACTCACCCTCCGCACTCTTCTTCTTTCCCTTCCCTTGGTATGGCTCACATAAATCATGTATAGATATTCATTTTTGGCTTTAGGAATAAATTTTTATATATAATCATGTATAGATATAGATATATATAAATGAATAAGAGTGCGGAGGGTGAGTGTATAATCATGTATCTATATGTATCTATATCTATATCTATAATTAGATCATGTATCTATATCTATATCTATACATGATTACATGATATAAATATGTGAATATCTATATTTATATCATGATTACATGATATAAATCTATATCATATTTATTAGATCATGTATCTATATCTATATCTATATCTATACATGATTACATGATACTTAGATCTATATCTATACATGATTACATGATAATATCTATATCTATATCTATACATGATTACATGATTACATGATAATATCTATACATGATTACATGATTACATGATTACATGATAGATATATCTATACATGATTACATGATTACAAACATGCTTTTCATCCCTATTTTTAGGAATAATCATGTATAGATATAGATATTCACATAAATTTTTATATATAATCTAATTATCGAAGTGGAGATTTTATATAATTATCATATTGAGATTTTATATAATTATCATATAATTATCATATTGAGATTAAAGAGAAGGGTTGTGTTTTTGGGAAGTGTGACTGATGGTTAGTATCCTTATATGGAACGCCTGAGGTGTTGGCAACTGGCCAACCATTACTACAACCAAGAAGATTATAAGGAAATATAACCCGAAGGTCGTAACAATCTTGAACCTATGCTAAGGGATGAAAAGCGTGTTTGCATTGGCCTGAAGTTGGGTTTCATTCCTCCCTCTCCAACAGTTCAGTGGGGGGTAAGATTTGGGTTTTCTATGATAACACGGTGCCTTTTCCTGTTTTAGAAATATCTAACCAAATGATTACTATCAAGGTATCCATGTTTGACAGCCTGGATTCTATCCAGCTGTCTTTTGTTTATGTTAAATGTGTCAGGGCTTCCAGGAGGGATCTTCGGGCTGATATGGTTGCGCTTTCATCCTCAGTTGCTAGCCCGTGGGCATTGTGTGGAGATTTTAATGCAGTCATTCAAGTGTCATAATGGAAAAGTTCAAGGACTTTTGACAGTGGGAGTGCAGGAGAATTTTTGGCAGCTATCAATGCGGCAGGGCTGTTTGATGCTGGCTTCTCCGGTAATAAATTTACATGGTGTAATAATCAATCTGAGACTGCCAGAGTGTGGGCCAGGTTGGACAGGGTGTTGGTTAATGCGGATTGGGTTTGTTCCTCCCTAGCCCTCTATGTTGAGCACCTCTCGAGAGCCTCTTCCGATAATACACCGCTTCTCCTTCGTTTTCCTCCCCGGCAATCTCGAATGCTGGCTAAGCCCTTTAGATTCCAAAGGATGTGGCTTCAGCATGAGTCCTTTCTTGCAGTGGTGAAGACAGCCTGGGAGGGGGAAGCTTCGCCCAACCCTCTAGTTAACGTGCAGCTGAAAATGAAGAGGGTTAGGATTGCCCTCAAAGGTTAGAACAAAGGTGTGTTTGGAGACGTTTTTGCGCAGGTCAAGCAAGCAGAGAAGGATCTGGTTGTTCTCAAGCTCCAGCTTCAACCTGCATCCGGTCCAGCCAGTGAAGGCGTGAGATTGTAGGAGTAACTCCTTTGTGCTTGGGATAACCTTGCAAAGACTGAGCTTACGGAGGAGATTTTCTGTAAACAGAAGTCCAAAATCTGTTGGCCGATGGAAGGGGATAGGAATACGAAGTATTTTCATGCGGCTGCCAGGAGTAATCAAAGGAGGGCTGAGATTAGATCCATTGAGGTGCCGAACGGTCCCACGCTGGTTGAGGCGGCTGATATGAAAGAAAAATCTGTTAGGTTCTTCGAAGAGCTATTCAAATCCGAAGGCTCTACCCTTACGCCACAGCTGCTGGAGGCCATTCCCAATCTCATCAGCAATGTCGACAACTCCAGTTGATGGCCCTGCCAACCGTCCAGGAGGTTCTCCATGCTGTGAACTCTCTCCCTAAGGACGATGCCCCGGGCCCCGACGGGTTCTCCGGTGCATTTTTCCGCGCATGCTAGAGCATTTTGGGGGAGTGATCTTCATAAGGCAGCAATGTTCTTGTTCGAGGGTGGGAGCATTCCTAGGGTGATGACCACATCTTTAATTTGCCTTATTCCTAAACCCTCGTTGCCGAAAAAGCTTGCGGACTTGCGGCCCATTAGCCTATGCAACTGCATATATAAATTTTTTACAAAGATTATATCTTTAAGGCTGAGTGGCGTGCTCCCAAAGATCATTTCATTGGAGCAAGGGTGTTCATCTAGGGCCTGAATATAGCAGAATCCATTGCCCTCGCCTAGGAAGTGGTTAGAGAAATTAACAGGAAAGTGAGGGATGGGAACGTCATCCTCAAATTAGACATGAAAAAAGCATATGATAGGGTGGTATGGTCTTTCCTAAAGCTGGTGCTGCAGTGTTTTGGTTTCTCAGAATCGTGGGTCAGTCTAGTGGAGAAATGCTGGTCTAATAACTGGTTTTTCGTTCTCTTCAACGACGAGTCAGTTGGTTTCTTTCAATCCTCAAGAGGCCTACGACAAGGAGATCCCATCTACCCTAGCCTGTTCTTCATACCAGCTGAAGCTTTGAGTTAAGGGATCATGAGTTTAGTCAGCCAGGGCCGCTGCATATAATTTTGAATTCAGCAAAGCTGCCCGCAGCTCTCTCACTTTCTATATGCAGATGAAACGTTGCTCTTCCTGAATGGCGAGCTGACTTTGCTGTGCACTGTTATGGACTGCTAGAGGAGTACCAGGCAGTGTCGGGTCAGAAAGTGAATCGCCAAAAGAGTTCCTTCATGTGCTCTAGGAAAATGGCAGTGGCCAGGTCCATCTCCATTAAAAGGTGCCTGGGTATCCAGAAGGCCAGATCGGCGTTTGTGTACCTTGGAGTCCCTCTGATTTTGGGTAGGGTGACTACAGTAAGCTTCCAGCCACTCCTTGACAAGGTGGATAGTAGAATCGCAGGGTGGAAAGCTAAATGCATGTCTCAGGTGGGGAGGTTGGTGTTAATTCGTCATGTGTTAGGTAACATACACATTCACACCATATCTGCATCTCAGATCCCCAAAGCAGTGTTTGCTGACATGGACAGACGGTTTGCAACCTTCTTTTGGGGCTAGGCGGACGGACATAAGAAGATGCATTGGAGGAGCTGGAAAGAGGTCGCCACTCTCACCTAAGAAGTGGTCTTGGGGTCAGGCGCCTGAAAGAGGTGAATGCAGCTCTCTGTCTGAAATTGGCATGGGCAGGGTGCATCGGGTCAACCTCCAATCTGTGGAGCGCCTTCTACAGAGGAAAATATGCGCTGGACCTTACCTCGGAGGGACAGGGCCATCGGTCCTCTGTTTCTTCTCTGTTATGGAAGAGCGTCAGAGGGCAGCTGCCCCTCCTACAGTCCTCAGTACAATCTTGGATTGGGATGGGCAGTGGGAACCTTTGGTCCTCCAATTAGACAGGTCTTGGGTCGCCGATTGAGCTGGCCACTTCCCCTGTCCCGTCGGCCCTGAGTTAGCTTCAGGTAAGGGGCTTAATTGGGAATGACGGTTCTCTCCCTCCTTCCGTAGCCTGGCTGTTCCTTCCTGACTGGGCGATAGAGGTCATATTCCAGGTGGATTTTGTTTGCTTGATGAGGCAGAGACAGTTTTCTGGCTGCTCAAACCATCTGGTTCCTTCTCAGTTAAATCAGCTTGGGGCCTCTGTCGCGAGCCCAAACAATGTAGAGAGTGGGCAAAGTGGGTTTGGCATGAGAAGATGCATCCTAAAATTTTGGTGTTTGTTTGGAGAGTGGTGAAGAAGGCAGTTTCAGTGGAGGAAGCTGTTAGAAGTAGAGGCATTTCGATGGCCTCAAGGTGCGTGTGCTGTGTGGATAACCCCCTCGCTCAGCCTGACTTAGAATCTGCTAATCATCTGTTCGTTCAGAGCACCCTGGCAGATGAAGCGTGGACGATGTTTGGCCTCCCCTCATTACCCAACCTCTCTGTCCAACATCGGCTGCGGATTTGGTGGCTCTTCCAGCCAAGGACGGGCCAGCATTGCATCCTTGGAGGGCTGGCCCCTTGCTTCATTCTGTGGGAAGTCTGGCTTTCCAGAAATGCTGCCAAATTTGATAGAACCCCACCGTGGGCAGCGACATTATTGCTTGAGTCTCTTGGTGGTTAGTCTTGTCATGCTCGATCTCTCCTCCTAGTTCGGCTCGTATGGCGGGTATTCTCCCAGCACTGTTTGGGCGGGGCAGTAGTCCCCCGGCTAGGTCGAGGACCCCATTGAGGGTGGTCAAGTGAAGGAGGCCCCAACCCGACTAGGTCAAAATCAATGTTGATGGGTCTGCTATTGGTAACCTCGGCCCATCTGGCGAGGGAGGTATATGTAGAGGGACTAATGGGGAGTTTCTTTTTGCATTCGTGACTGCTTACGGGTCCAGTACTAACAGAAGGGCAGACCTTCGAGCAATCTACAATGGCCTTCTATACTGGAGGGCTATTGGGTACGATAACGTAGAGGTAGAGTCGAACTCCAAGTTAGTGGTAAGTCTCCTGGATGGGACATGTACATCTAGCTAGCATTGGGCCTATTGGCTGTGGAGGATTAACAGGCTGAGTGTGGAGGGACAGATCGGTTATTCCCACATCCATAGGGAAGGGAACGGTCCAGCGAATAGTTTAGCCCGCTTGGGGTCAGAGCAGCAGTGGTCCTTCCTAGCGATGGATCCCTTGGTTCTATCCCACACCCCCCCCCCCCCCTAATGTGAGGGCGCTGATTTCCTTGGATAGAGTGGGCCTTGACAACATTAGGGAGGAGTTTTTCCCCTTATTTTGGCCGGTAGAGGCTCGGGATACTTGTATATTTTGGGGTCTTTTCCTTATTTTCCTTATGATAGGCTCCCAAGGTATTTTTCCTCCTCAAGCTGCCCGAATGTCGGTAGAGGTATCAGTCTGTAACTCCCCCTTTTGTTAATACAATATGGCCTTCCAAAAAAAAAAAGGTGGATGTCTCTTCCTATTGTTTACTTTAGTGTGGCCTGAAGCATATCTCATCCTTATTTGTGGTATATGGATTTAATTAGGGATTACACATGTAATGGTCATAGTGGATCTCTTATGCATATATGGATTTAATTAGGGATAACACATGTAATGGTTATAGTGGATCTCTTATGCATATCAAGGTGGGCCTTGTCAAGAATAAAGGGCAGGCGTACTAAAAAGGTATGTATATGTGAAACCCACTCCATCCATTAGATGTTAAATCCCATATTAGGTTGTTGGGTAATGCGATTGAGGTAACTTATACAAAAGAAAACAATTGGGACGGAGACGTTCACCTTTGATTTTTTACTTGGCCACCATAATAAATATGTGATATCCACTTTAACCATTAGATGAAAAACAAAAATTTAACCCTTAGGTCTAAAAATGAGACCAATCTGTGATTCATTTAGACTACACAAAAGGAAACAATTTGGAGGGTGAGCATTGTCATTTATAGTATTTTTAATCGTATGGTCCATATGGATCTTAGATGAGGCTGGGCTTTAGGCCATGAAACTAACATAGGGTGAGACACCTTATGGTCGGGGTGAATTTCACATAAACATCATGGTGGGACCCACCTGAACTGTAACCCCATGCTTCCATAATGGAACCCTAGAAACAGAACATATCTACTCCCGAGTAGGGTTATTAATGGGCCAGCCTCAGGCCTGCCAAAATCAGAATTTTAAATAGGCCTGCACGATGACCCAGCCTGAAACAATTCAAAATCCTGACCGAGGTCAACTCTAGTCTGACCCGTTGACATCCCTCTCTCTCTCTCTCTCTCTCTCTCTCTCTCTCTCTCTCTCTCTCCCACCGTCTAACCCTAAAAATGCTCCATCTCTCTCACCCTAACTTACTCCTCCCATCTCTTTCTCCCACCTCCAACCCATGCCTCCACCCTAGAGGTGGGTATCGAGTCGAGTCAGACTAGATTAGTTCCAACTTGACTCATTCTAGTTTTTACAAGTACCTGACCCGAACTCGATCCGATTCGGGACCGAGTCCAACCGGGCTGACTCGATTTGAACCGATTCCTAGCTAGCCTGACCCAAACTGAGTTCAACTCGGTCAGGGAAACCGAGTCAGATTAAGTAATTGAGTCTGTCTGGTTGATTCGGACTGGGTTGAGTCAAGCCAAGCCGGAGACTCTGGTGCTAGGAAGGAAACATAAGGGAAATTGGGAGAGAGAGGGAGGGGGAGAAAAAGGAGGAGAGAAAGAAGGAGAGGACGGACATCGAGAGAGAAAGAGGGAGAGAAAGGAAGAGAGAAAGAAGGAGAGGAGGGAAATCGGGAGAAAAAGGGAGAGAAAGGAGGAGAGAAAGAAGGAGAGAAGGAGAGGAAGTCGGCTCGGGCTGCGGGTAGGGTTAGGGTTTTGGTAGAAGAAGGTAAATGTAAAAAGAGAGTAAAATCTGACTTTATATTACTCGATTCTGGTCCGGATCGGATCAGATCGAACCAGATCGAGTTGCTACATGATCCAAACTTGACTCAGTTTGACGTCAGATCTGAGTGGATCTACTCGATCTGACCCGACCCTAGCTTTCGGTTCGGGTTGGATCGGATCCAACCAATTCAGTCGAGTTAGGTCAGATCTTGCCCACACCCTCTATATCTATCTAGGGACCAAACAACCCATGTGGTCATTGCAGGGGGGCTTCTGCCACTATAGCAGTTGAGTCCTTGTGGCCCCATGAATGAGATGGTCACATCTTCTTGGTCATTGCGGTTTCGGGCTCGGGCTGGGCCTATATAAACCTTACAGGTCAAGCTTGGGCTAGACATTTTGGCCCGTTATGGGCCCGAGTTAGATTTGGCCTAGTTCAACGATGCGGCCAGGCTTGAACAAAGCTTGGCCTGGCCCTAACCCGGCCCATTGACACCCCTAGGTGTTCCTAGGGCTGTCTATGGGCCAGGCCTAGGGTTGGTATTGGCCCAAATTTAAATTGCTTCAGGCTGGGCCATTGTGCCGTGCCTATTTAAAATTTAAATTTTAGCTGGCCCGAGCCAGGCCCATTGATCCTCGTGTTCCCTTTTGAAAAACTAGCCGATGCACGAGGGAGTATCATGCCCACCAAATGGGCCCAAAGGGTGCACCCAACCATTATATATTGTTGACATCTGTGCCAACCATCAAATGTGTCATATTATGTTAGGGTTAAAGGCCCAAAATTCAGGCAGATCATGATTTAGGTGGGCCACATTTAATGGAAACTATTGGGAGGGAACATGAGCCCTTGATTTCATAGGGACCAATTGATGTGCAAAATGGTCTGATTTTTTGCATGTCCCTTCATCAAGGGCAGATGAAGGTGCTGACTAGTCCAAATTTCACATTGTAGTGGACCCCATACAGAATCAAGGGTGGGTGCCCCCTCCTAGCTGTTTCCCTTGGTGAGGCCCACCTGTATCACTGATCGTCCCAATTTTTGGACCATGTGCCTAACTTGATGGAATGCATCTGATGGTCGGATGTCAAAATCAAAACATCACAATGGTCCCCACCCCATTCTCAAGTGATCATTCCTCATAGGTAGGACATTTTAACTATTGCTTTGGATAAAGTTGTGATGTCCAAACCGGCTGCCTTGAATAGTTAACCACATCAATAGGTCTGACTCAGTTAGTGTCTAGCTTGGTCAAGCCACACTCACGAGTAGGTTTCTTTCTAATCAAATAGAAATTACATCATGTATCCTATTTTCATGGTGAGACAACCTCGTTGGACGGGTAAGATGTCATACAAACACCATGGTGAGCCTCATACGTTGGCGAGATGTCATACAGACACCATGATGGACCCGAGTTGCCAACTAGATTGACATATCGCTAGTTGTGTCTGAGCATTGTCTAGGTATTTTTGGTGATAATATAAAAGAATAGTTATGTTAATACAAGGCATGCGTGAGGCTGTAAGTTGGAATCTCACTTCCTTCCTTTGTACTTCAACTATTCATGACCAAGTGAGTTACTCAGCTTCAATATCATCAAGTCAATTGAGTCCACATGCTGACTCAGTGAATTTTTTTGAGTCAAGGCTTAGTCTTGAAATCTTGCCAATTCGAGTTGACTAGCATGGAATCATGCCATTGGGTTTTAAAATTACTGCTCTACCACTATGAACAAGTGCATTTTTAAGGTGGAGATATTTTGGCACTCTGTTTCATTATGCATTCCCCATTAAGATTAGGGGTCGTTTGGATGTTTCCCACTAATGTAAACTCTTTACAATTATAGAGTTAATCGTATCCAATTTAGTTGCACGTGTTACGTGTGTATCCAACGTGCTAGAGCTAATAGCAGCTGAACTCAAACTGAAAGCCTTATAACCTTAAGTGCCGAAATAGTTATATTAGGACTGATCTATGTTGATCGTCCTAACTATTTAGCTACCAAATTTGCAAAATCAAGTGATTTGTGAATGGGAGGGATCATCCTTCTAATAAGTTATTTATGCCTTTGGAGAAAGGACTTTCAATTAAGGGCGTGATCATAACTTATACTGTTCAATATTAAAAGAATATAACTAAAAAAATTGGACCAAATCCAATCAATTAAATAAATAAGTTTTAACTACTGCCACCTGAAAAAGTAAATAGTAAAAAGAAAAAAATAATAACAACAATCTATTTGTAACGAGATAGTTGTCGGGAATGACTATCTGTTCATAGCAAGAGTGTCATCAGGGATGAAAGCTTATTTGTCTTTTTAGTTGGGTTCAAGGCAGAAAAATCATCAGGAACGACAGTTCATTCATCATGGGTTGGGATTCATTATTTGAAACAATCGTAGTTCACAAGAAGGGGTGAATGCATGTTCATCACATGGCTAACTTCTTGGCTAGACAATAGTTGTGGAGATTATTTGTTTGTCATGTGGGACCAAGTTTCTTGGCAAGACTACTGATGGAGGGTGAATCTTTGATGGCCCATTGGTCGTACAACTAGGTTTTCGTGGTGAGACGGTCATTGAGAAATGACAACACATTCATTACTTAGCACGATTGAACTTTGTTGGTGAGTTGTGTGTTTAGAAAATGATCAATATTCATTCGCCACTTGGTCATGTACTTCATGGAGGAAAGGTTGGTGGGGTGACAACCTATTTGTCACTTTGTGGTTAGATAATCATGAGAACGACTACTCATTCGTTTCTAGGAACTTGACTCCATGGGTAAGGTTGTTTTGGGACGATTACCTATTCTTCACTTGATTAGGCTTTATGATGAGGCAACCATAGTTAAATGGTGACCTATTGTAACTTGGTTGAACTTTGTGGTGGGATTGTCAAGTAAAATTTCTAGGCACATGACAATATGACATGTTGGAAATACATTTGAGACCGAGAGATCTTCTTAGGTCCATCAACATGATTCCGAACATAGAGTGCCTAACTATTTTATTTTATTTTACACAATTTATGCCAGTTTTGCAGCATTGCACTAGCTTAATAGTGAAAAAGTTAGATTAAAGAATAATAATAATAATAATAATAATAATAATAATAAATAATGATGATAAGTATTCATGACGGATGAATGATAGGCAGCGTGGCGTTGAAAGAGTAGTGTTGTGTTGTAATGGAATAATGCGAGCCCCAAGCTCTTCATTCTTTACTGAATTTATAGATGTGTAAGGTAGTTTGTTGGAGACGTATATTAGAATTGGCCTTCAGGATCTTCTCTCAATTGATGGTCAATTAGTGGAGGCCGATTACACTCCTAACTTAAAATGAGCTTGTGAGATCCTCCTTCAATCATCCAATCGTTTAACAAGTGTAGTTGATTGTATATATTTCTATCTTAAGATAATCCATCGTGGTCTTTGTGTGATCAACTTACTTCTAGATGCGCATAGCCAATCACATTACACCATGCATCTTTGTTGATCACTGCCTTAAATAATCATATGTGTTAAAACTCTCTACTTATGGTTTTACATATATGCAACTATTAAACTTCTGCTATGTGTCAGGAGGAGAATCACTGCCAACTAAAATAGTGGTCTTGACTCCTATTGCCAAGTGTCATGTAACAACTTTTACCCAAGCGTGATGACGTTTCTTGTGGTGACAATATTCTTATGCTTCACAATCACCTCATGTTGATCACATTAGCTGTGAGGATCTCGTCTTCATCTTCCATACAATGGTACAACCACATATCGACTTATTAGTCGTCAGATTTGGCAAGGTCAGATCGGGTGTAAACACGCACTAGGAAATTAATGTTTTAAATTAAAAAGGTGTTTATATAATTTTGAGGGGAAAAAGACCTTTAAGGTATAAAGAATTTGTATGTAAATTGAAACATCGATTTTTTAATGTAAACAATTGTGAGACTTTTGTGTAAAAATTTTATAACTTATAAACATTTATGCTATTTTTACCCATTCAAACACATGGTATATAGTGTTATAGCTTAATAGTTTTTTCAAGCATCCAAACAACTCCTTAAGCATAAGTACATAAATGAATTTTCTTTTAATATGTTCTAATTACCTACAAGCGTGTGTATCCAACTTAAAGTATATAACATATTTTTTGCTAACATAACACTTGTGTAGAAAATTAAAAAAACTAAATTCGATGGGTCCCACTATGAAGATCATGAAAGCAATTTTGCATGGCAGAAGCGAAAGAAATCAAATTGAATATACTTCTAAGAATATATGACTTAACACAAATTTAAAACCAACAATACCTTTTATAGAGAACGAAAGACGATCGGTACTCATTATTTCTCTTTCTCTCGAACTGGCCACCAATATGCCCACCATATCTCACAAGTATGATTAATCATCAAAAAAATAAAATAAAATTTAACAGTTAAATTTACAAATGCATATAATGATTTTGAAATCAATTGTTTAATCAAAATTATTTACAAAAATAGTTTAACCAACCATCTTGATAATCAATCATTCTAAATATTTAAATAGTTAAGAATATAGTCAACTATTCAACAAACCATAATCCACTTAAGAGGCACACATATTGGTGAATTAAAATCATCATCAAATCCTTACTAGGATCCTAAGTCCTCTAAAGTTTAAAGATAAGCATATCAAGTATAGGAAATGGAAGCTAATATCAAATAATTAAATCCAACTTGACTTCTTACATTTAGTCAATGTGTATGTACACCCCCTACACATGTGGGAACAATGACCCATGGTAAAGAGTTAACATATGCACACAATTCACACCTTGTATACTAGCCCATGGATTAAGCTATATATTCTAATTTATCTGCTAATTGTAACAAAATTTTAGCCTATAAAGAATCAGACAAGCTAGGTCTCATAATGTGTTTCACATCAAACTTGTCTTATTTCATTCCGTAGGGATAACCTTGATAAAGTCTCCTAAAAAATCTGTCTCAATCATATCTATTCCACACACACATGCACACACACATGCACACACACACACACACACACACAATAACAATGAGTAATAAACAAAGAAGGCTATGAGCACCATTGTTAATGTTTACCGGATGAGGTCATGTACATCATTTTGTATGAGGAATCTCCCATGGAGATGTGGAAGAAACTAGAATATCTATACATGGCGAAATCCCTCACTAATAAGTTATTTATGAAGAAATGACTTTTCGAATTATGGATGAAGGAAAGATCCGATCTCCTATAGCACATAAACACATTTATGAAAGTATGTAGCGATTCGTTAAGGTTATTGTTAGTGCTATCATTTGATACCTCTTTGATTGTCAAATTTTGTGTGTCAAAACCTTGGTATGTTCTATGTCTTGGTGTGTTCTATGTTTAAGACAACCATGGACTCTTCAAGCGGCTTCAAGATATTTTAAGAAGATATAAAGAAGAAGATATAAAGAAGAAGATATAAATAAGAAGATATAAAGATGTCACGGCATTCTTCTATTCACGCAAAGGTTATTCAAGTTCAAGATACTAGCAGTGTTTGAAGGTGTGAGTGAAGGTGTTGAAGGCGTGAAGCTCAAAAGCATCTTCAAGATAAATGCTGGTGTCAAGTTTTGGACGACTCGTACTTCAGGCTTTAAGTACTAAAAGGTTTATCATTCATTGAATGAAGTAGAGTTCAATGTCCATACTTCATTATTTCAGGTTTGATAGACCAAAGTCTTTGACCTTAGGGTAGGTCATTTGGATACATCATTCAAATGTATTTAAACATGTTTTTGATCTGCTCTTAGACTAGTCCTGGGTCTGGTTCGACCAGTCCTAGCACTGGCTCGACCTGTCTAAGAATTTCCTAGGCCAGTCTTGGAATTGTTCAAATTTATCGGATTTTCTGGTTCGCTCACGACCAGTCTTGGAGTCTGCACGACCGGTCGTGGAACGTTCTCGACTCGAACCTCGACCAGTCGTGGAGCCTCGGTTCAAACTCCAGCGACTAAATTCACTGTCGCTCGACCAGTCGTGAAGAGGTCTCGACCGGTCGTGGATGACCTTCGACCAGTCGTGGACTGCCTACGACCAGTCAAACATCGGTTTTCCTGATTCCGCGCAGAAATTCAAAAATCTGTTTCTTCTAAGACCAGTCGTGGGAACTCCTAGACCAGTCGAAGAAGAATTTCTGTAGCTATAAATAGCACACGAATTTCAGAGTTTAATCATCGAAAAATCTATCAAAGCAAGGCTCCACTCTGAGATAAGTCGTGTGTATTTTTAAGCTAATTTGCTATTCATTCTAATTCCTTTTGTTAGCTTTTTAGTATTTGATTTTATTCTAAATTCCAATCATATTTGAAAAGGGGAAATCGTGTATTCCTTCTTCTTGGAATTGAAATCAAATAGAGCTAGCCCTTTGTGATTGCATTTAAAATCAATTAGAACTTAGAACCTCGATAAAGTGAGTATTGGACATTGAACTATCATTATTGAATCTCTCTCTGATCGGTTCTTCCGGGCTACTGCAAAAGGATAAAATCCAGGTATTTTAAAATTCCTGTAATTTCTATTTTGGTTTTGTATGAGATTTGCCAGAAAAATCTCTATGTGTTTGGTTATCTGAGGAGAGCCAGAAAACTCAGTTTGTGGGGTTTTTGAATTGTGTAAGCCCAAGAGATAAAGACACAATTGTGAAGGTTTTTGGTAAACCTGTGAAAACCAGTTTTATTAGAGAACGCTAATATCCCCTGTGTGAGGATATTAGGAGTGGAGTAGCATTCTGTGTGGCTGTTTGAGAACAGTTGGTGAACACACAGGCGAACCACTATAATTTCTTGTCTTGTGGATTGAATGTTTATTCAATTCTTTATCTTTTATCATTCAGTTCTATTTTCCTTGTGGATGTGAATGTTGTAACAGTTTACAATTACAAGCAAGTGTGGGAATGTTGTAATAATTTAGTGATTTATTTCTACGATTTATTTCCAGCAATTCTCTCTATTGATTCAAGCTTTAAATTCCAAAATTGTTCCAGCAAGGTTGCCCTGCCATTTTTATGGTGTATGGTTGTCCCTAGAACAAGACATTTGTAAATTCAATTTATTTAATTAATTCATTGGCTATCATACATATTTTAATTCCGCTATTATAAGTTTTTATTTGGCATTGTCCTATTCACCCCCCCTCTAGGACATATAGCTTGGCCATTTCAAGTGGTATCAGAGCCTAATAGCTCGCTTTTAATTCTTTATATTTGGATTTATTTCCTGAGCTAACGATCTAAGCTATATATAATAATGTCAAATTTTGATAGCCTCTCAGTCACTAGGCCTCCACCATTTGATGGCTCCAACTATGCTTATTGGAAAGCCAGAATGAGGATCTTCCTCAAATCAATGGATGAGAGTGTGTGGCAAGCCACAGTAATTGAATGGAAGCCTCCTGCCATGGAAGTAACTGGAATTGATGGTTCTAAATCTATGAAAATTACACCGTACCATCAATGGACCACTCTTCAGAAAAGTGAGAGTAGTGCTAATGCTAAAGCACTTAATGCTATTACTTGCGCACTATCACCGGATGAGTTCAAAAGAATCATATCCTGTGATACTGCAAAGCAAGCTTGGGATATTTTAGAAATGACACATGAGGGTACATCAATTGTCAAAAAATCTAAAGTCCAACTCCTCACAACTAAATTTGAAGAAATTCATATGGAGGATAATGAAATGTTTATGGACTTCTATACTAGATTAAATGACATTGTAAACTCAATGTGGGGTCTTGGTGATAAAATCCCAGAAAATAAAGTGTGTGCAAAAATTCTACGCTCTCTTCCTGAACGGTTCAATTCTAAAGTAACCGCAATCCAAGAACTTCGTGACACGGACAAAATGAAGGTAGAAGAACTAGTTGGGTCTCTACAAACTTATGAATTAAATTTTAAAGCTCCTAAAGGAAAATCAATTGCTTTGAAATCTTCCAAAAATACGGTAGAAGATAAATCCGATTCTGAAGATGACTTAGCTCTTATTGCAAAAAGATTTTACAAAATTTTTAAAAGTAAGAAAAGAGTTGATTTTCAAAAATCAAATGATAAAAAGAAGTTTAGATCTAAAACTCGAAAATCTTTGAAAGACAGTCAGTGTTACAACTGTCATGAGTATGGGCATCTAGCAAACAAATGTCCTAATAAGGACAAATCCAAAAAGAAGGGTATGTTGGCTACATGGGATGAATCATCTGACTCTGAAGTTTCTTCTGAATCAGAAGATTCTGAAACCGAGTCGGGCAATGAGTAAAAGCCCTTATGACTCTAGCTAAGTTTACCTTCTCTGATCACGATGATTCTACTAGTGAAGAAAATTTGGATAGTGACCATGAGAATGAAGAAGATCTTCAAGATGCTTACAATGCCTTATACAAAGAAGTTGTAAAATTGCTGTGAAGCTTAAACTTCAAAGAGAAAAATTTTCTAAACTTAGAGATTGTTTTGACTTGCTTGTTTTAGAAAAATCTCAAATATCAGATCATTTTGAAAAATCAAAAAGCGATTTAGAATTCAAAAATTCTCTGATTGTTGATTTAAAATCTGAAATTGAGAGACTAAAAATGAAGTGTCTTCTCTTCTGAATTCAAAGGAAACTTGGAGGTATGCCCAAGGTGATTCTAAATTAGAAAAACTTCTATCCGGTTCAAAAAAATGTGGCGATAGATCCGGGTTGGGGTATGATAAAACAATACCTCATAAATAGAAGAATTCTCCACCTAAATTCGTGAAAGGAGAATCCTCTAATTCAAAAGAAAAAACACTTCACAAGGTTTTATCAAAACAACAAAAATTCTCAAAACCTAGAAGCAGCTATGTCAACTTCAAAAATCAGATGAAAAATCCTTTAGCTGAAAAAATAGTTGATTTACTCAAGGAACTTTTAAAATCTAACTCTGTAAGTCACTCTTACAAATATAAACAAAAGAAGACCAACTATGTTCCTAAACCTAAACTGTTATGAAATGGGTTCCTAAAGTTGACTGCTTGGTTGCTCACACTGCTTTCAAAGCAACTAGCCTTTCAAAGTGGTACCTAGACAGTGGTTGCTCCAGGCATATGACTGGTGACAAAGCTCTTTTCACCGATTTACAAGATATGACTGATGGGTCAGTCACATTTGGTGATGGTAGCAATTGCAAAATTATTGGCCAAGGTACGGTTCAACTCTATAATTTACCCTTATTTAAGAATGTTTTATATGTTGAGGGTTTAAAACACAACTTGTTAAGCATATCTCAAATATGCGATAACAATCATAGTGTGAAATTTTCCAATCAAGGTTGTGAGATCTTAGACAAAAGGGATCTGTAATATTAACTGGTCTCAGAACTTCTGAAAACTGCTATATAGTGAGAAATGACAGCTCATCTAACCAAATGTGTTACATGGTCCATACCAATGAAACTGAATTATGGCATAAACGCCTTGGACATGTACACTACCGGAATTTATATAGATTGAGCAAAGAAGAACTAATAAGAGGTCTACCAAAGATTCAAAAAGTAGATAATATATGTGGTGAATGCCAGTATGGTAAACAAACTAGGAGATCTCACAAAAAGGTGAACTCAAATACCACATCTAGACCACTCGAACTTCTCCACATGGATTTAATAGGACCAACTAGAACGGAAAGTCGAGGAGGTAAAAAATATATTCTGGTTATTGTAGACGATTACACCAGATTCACTTGGGTTTCATTTTTAAAGGACAAATCAGAAACCCTTGATGAAGTGAAAAAAATAATCAAACGGATCCAAACTGAAAAATGTTCTCAAGTGAGTAAGATCCGAAGCGATCATGGATCCGAATTTGAAAATAGCTGTTTTGAGAAATTCTGTAATGATCATGGAATTCACATGAATTCTCTGCACCTAAAACTCCACAACAAATGGTATTGTGGAAAGAAAAAATAGAGTTCTTCAAGAAATGGGAACTGTTATGCTAAATAGCATGAAGGTTTCTAAGATTTATGGGCTGAAGCGATTAATACTGCTTGCTATATTATTAATCGTGTTTATACTTGCAAATCAAATAATAAAACGCCCTATGAAATGTGGTTTGACAAAAAACCTACAGTCAAATATTTTCGAGTTTTTGGCAGTAAGTGTTATATTTTACGTGACCGGGAAAACTTGGGAAAATTTGATACTAAAAGTGATGAAGGATTATTCTTAGGATATTCATTAAACAGTCGTGCATATCGTGTACTGAACAAAAGGACCGGAGTTATTCAAGAGTCAATTAATGTGGTCATAGATGATCACTTAAATACTTCGGCCCCTAGTTCAGATAATGATGAAGTTCTCATAAGTGAAAAACCAGAAACTTCATCAAGTGAATCTAATCATGATGTGAGGACTGTCAAAGATCATCCAACTACACAAATCCTTGGAAATCCTCTCACTGGTGTACGCACTCGTAGACAATTAGAAGATTTTTGTAATTACGTGTGTTTCACATCTCAGATAGAACCGGTTAATGTAAAAGAAGCTCTTTCTGATGAAAACTGGATAGTTGCGATGCAGGAAGAACTTAATCAATTTGTTCGTAACGATGTCTGGTATCTTGTTCCAAGACCAAAAGATAGACATATTATTGGAACAAAATGGATTTTCAAAAATAAGTCTGATGAATTGGGAAATATTATTCGAAACAAGGCAAGACTGGTTGTGCAAGGGTACACTCAAATTGAAGGTATCGATTTTGAGGAAACTTTCGCTCCAGTTGCACGCCTTGAATCAATCAGATTATTTATATCCATTGCATGTTTTAGAAAGTTTAAGATTTATCAAATGGATGTAAAGAGTGCTTTTCTTAATGGTGATTTACATGAAGAGGTTTATGTTGAACAACCTACAGGGTTTGAAGATCCTAAGTTTTCTAATCATGTTTATCGCCTTAAGAAAGCTCTCTATGGGTTGAAACAAGCTCCCAGAGCATGGTATGAAAAATTGACTAAGTTTTTACTGGGTCACAAGTTTCAAATGGGTAGTGTTGATAAAACACTCTTTGTTAAAAAGCAGAACAATGATATTTTAATGGTTCAAATCTATGTTGATGATATAATTTATGGATCAACTTGTACTGACATGACTGTTGAGTTTGCAGATCTAATGAAATCTGAATTTGAGATGAGTATGGTCGGAGAATTAAACTATTTTCTAGGATTGCAAGTTAAACAGCAATCTGATGGAATTTTTTCTCAAACTAAATATGCTCTAAATTTAGTTAAGAAGTTTGGATTTGAAAATGGTAAGAATTTTGATACTCCTATGAGTACTTCTCTAAAGCTCTCAAAAGACTCTACAGGTAAAGATATAGATCCTAAACTATATCGAAGCATGATTGGTAGTTTACTGTATTTAACAGCAAGTAGACCTGATATTGCTTTTAGTGTTGGAATTTGTGCTAGATATCAGTCTAATCCTAAAGAATCTCATTTGACTGCTGTTAAACGCATTATTCGTTATGTTGCAAGTTCAGTTAATCTGGGTCTTTGGTATCCCTTTGATACTAATGTTCAATTGGCTGGGTTCTCTGATGCTGATTGGGCTGGTAATATGGATGACAGAAAGTCAACCAGTGGAGGTTGCTTTTACATTGGAAATTGCATAGTTTCTTGGTTCAGCAAGAAACAGAGTTCCATTTCACTCTCAACTGCTGAGGCTGAATACATTGCTGCAGGAAATGCATGTACTCAGTTAGTCTGGATGAAACACATGTTAAGTGATTATGGTATTGCACAAGACTCGATAGTTTTATATTGTGATAATTCAAGTGCAATTAATATTTCCAAAAATCCAATCCAGCATTCACGAACTAAGCATATTGACATTAGATTTCACTATATTCGTGAACTTGTTGAAGAAAAAGTAATTTGTTTAGAATATATTCCTACCGAAAAACAACTTGCTGATATTTTCACCAAACCACTCGATAAATGCAGGTTCAATAAAATGAAATTTGATCTCGGTATGTGCAATATAAGGTGATTGATTATGCATTTTGTATTTTATATTGAAAAAATTAAAAAAAAAAAAAAAAAAAAAAATGCATTTTTGGTCTTACACGACCAGTCGAGGATAGTCTCGACCAGTCGTGGTTCGACCGGTCGAGTACTAATCAAGACCGGTCGTGTATCGCGCTGATTCCTTTATTTGGGGGAAAAATCACTTTTTCCTCATTTCCCTCTTCTTCTCCAACGGGCTTAGCTTCGACCGGTCGTACCCATCTATGGGATTTCTCCAGGTTTGAGTATTTCTCTTGATTTTATTGAAGAATCTTGAATATTACCTCTTGTCTTCCTTGCTAGTGTTGATTATTTCTTATTTCCTTCAAGGGTTTGGGGTTTTCTTCCTCATTTTCTGATTTGGTTGAAACCCATCTAGTTTTCTTGAAATTTTTTTTTCCTTTCAAGAATATGGATGTTAGAGGTAAAAAGCGAACTAGTAGAGGTGCTTCTTCATCTAGGACTAATGTCGTCTCTCGCCGTCATCTTAGAGATCCTAATGATGACCCACCACAAGTTCGTGATTTTCGTACTAAGAAAGTTATTGTTGAAAAAGCAGTGAGTGTTAATCATATTGCTCAATTTAATCTTGTTCCTCTCCTTCAATCTGTTGGTTGGGCTAACATTTTAAACTGGGGTGGGCCGGCATTTCAGTCAATTGCTCAGGCCATGGTTGCATGTATTTCTGACTTTTCTCTTGAAGAATTAACTTTTATTGTTACTACAAGAGAAGGGCCTTTTACTGTGGATCGACATTTGATTTCTGGTTTAATGGATATTCCAGTGAATGATGATGGAATCCATCCTTCCACATTGGGTGATAAAGTTAATGAATCTGAAAAACGTCTATTTACTAGAGCCCTTTGTAATATGGATGCACCTTGGTCTGTCAATGGTACTGTTCTCAAGTCCAGGTGGCTGTTGCCCAGATACAGAGTTCTTCATCGTATTTTACATCTAATGTGTATCCTAGGGCTGGTAACAAAACAGAGTTGACTCTTCTGATGGTTCGTATCATGTACTCAATCATTAGTGGTGCCAATGTTTGCCTACCTTCTTTGATCTGTTATTCTATTATTCAGTTTCGGTCTCAGCCAGGTCATGGTGACATTCCATTTGGATATTTGTTAAATGTCTTAGCTACTCATATGTTGGTCACTATGCCTGTTGGTGAAGCTCCTATCCAACACCTTATTTTCAATAACACCAACCTAAACAAAATGAAATTGAGATTGGCCGCTGGTCAAGTTGATAATGTTGAAGGTGGTGGAGCTGCTGGAGTTGGAGATGCGAATGAAGGAGATGATCTTCCTGATGAGGATATCAACATGGATGATCTTTTTGATGATATTGAGTCTGCATCTGAAGATGATCCTGATTTTGTTCCTTCTGATTTCGATGCACGTTTAAGTGCATTAGAAGAAAAGGTAGAAAATATGCATGTTGGCCATAATGCACAATTTAAGAAAATGCATAAGTATTTGAGGCGCCTACAGAAAGGCCTTCATCATATTGATGCTACCATTCCTGCTCCTTCTTCAGGATCTGATTAAATGTTTTTAACTATAGTTTGAACTGATTTCACTTTGCATTTCTCTTAGTATTGTTCAACTTATAAATGTGATTTTGGTTTGTAATATCTTCTACTACAACTTTTATGCACATTCTCTATGTCTTCTTGAACTTATGGCTCTTTCTTTGTCATATTTTTGACAAAAAGGGGGAGAGAAATGGTTATATATATCAATCTTTAATGGGGAATCTTATTGAGGGGGAGTAATTCATCTCTCATATTGTGTATGGTTGTCATGTGTTGACACAACTGATTTATGATTCTCTATTGTGCTTTTATATATATGTTTTGTCACAAATTTGCCAAAGGGGGAGATTGTTAGTGCTATCATTTGATACCTCTTTGATTGTCAAATTTTGTGTGTCAAAACCTTGGTATGTTCTATGTCTTGGTGTGTTCTATGTTTAAGACAACCATGGACTCTTCAAGCGGCTTCAAGATATTTTAAGAAGATATAAAGAAGAAGATATAAAGATATCACGGCATTCTTCTATTCACGCAAAGGTTATTCAAGTTCAAGATACTAGCAGTGTTTGAAGGTGTGAGTGAAGGTGTTTGAAGGCGTGAAGCTCAAAAGCATCTTCAAGATAAATGCTGGTGTCAAGTTTTTGGACGACTCGTACTTCAGGCTTTAAGTACTAAAAGGTTTATCATTCATTGAATGAAGTAGAGTTCAATGTCCATACTTCATTATTTCAGGTTTGATAGACCAAAGTCTTTGACCTTAGGGTAGGTCATTTTGGATACATCATTCAAATGTATTTAAACATGTTTTTGATCTGCTCTTAGACTAGTCCTGGGTCTGGTTCGACCAGTCCTAGCACTGGCTCGACCTGTCTAAGAATTTCCTAGGCCAGTCTTGGAATTGTTCAAATTTATCGGATTTTCTGGTTCGCTCACGACCAGTCTTGGAGTCTGCACGACCGGTCGTGGAACGTTCTCGACTCGAACCTCGACCAGTCGTGGAGCCTCGGTTCAAACTCCAGCGACTAAATTCACTGTCGCTCGACCAGTCGTGAAGGGTCTCGACCGGTCGTGGATGACCTTCGACCAGTCGTGGACTGCCTACGACCAGTCGAACATCGGTTTTCCTGATTCCGCGCAGAAATTCAAAAATCTGTTTCTTCTAAGACCAGTCGTGGGAACTCCTAGACCAGTCGAAGAAGAATTTCTGTAGCTATAAATAGCACACGAATTTCAGAGTTTAATCATCGAAAAATCTATCAAAGCAAGGCTCCACTCTGAGATAAGTCGTGTGTATTTTAAGCTAATTTGCTATTCATTCTAATTCCTTTTGTTAGCTTTTTAGTATTTGATTTTATTCTAAATTCCAATCATATTTGAAAAGGGGAAATCGTGTATTCCTTCTTCTTGGAATTGAAATCAAATAGAGCTAGCCCTTTGTGATTGCATTTAAAATCAATTAGAACTTAGAACCTCGATAAAGTGAGTATTGGACATTGAACTATCATTATTGAATCTCTCTCTGATCGGTTCTTCTGGGCTACTGCAAAAGGATAAAATCCAGGTATTTTAAAATTCCTGTAATTTCTATTTTGGTTTTGTATGAGATTTGCCAGAAAAATCTCTATGTGTTTGGTTATCTGAGGAGAGCCAGAAAACTCAGTTTGTGGGGTTTTTGAATTGTGTAAGCCCAAGAGATAAAGACACAATTGTGAAGGTTTTTGGTAAACCTGTGAAAACCAGTTTTATTAGAGAACGCTAATATCCCTTGTGTGAGGATATTAGGAGTGGAGTAGCATTCTGTGTGGCTGTTTGAGAACAGTTGGTGAACACACAGGCGAACCACTATAATTTCTTGTCTTGTGGATTGAATGTTTATTCAATTCTTTATCTTTTATCATTCAGTTCTATTTTCCTTGTGGATGTGAATGTTGTAACAGTTTACAATTACAAGCAAGTGTGGGAATGTTGTAATAATTTAGTGATTTATTTCTACGATTTATTTCCAGCAATTCTCTCTATTGATTCAAGCTTTAAATTCCAAAATTGTTCCAGCAAGGTTGCCCTGCCATTTTTATGGTGTATGGTTGTCCCTAGAACAAGACATTTGTAAATTCAATTTATTTAATTAATTCATTGGCTATCATACATATTTTAATTCCGCTATTATAAGTTTTTATTTGGCATTGTCCTATTCACCCCCCCTCTAGGACATATAGCTTGGCCATTTCAGTTATGAGTGACGATCGAGGATGAAGACAAAGCAGTGCTACTTCTATCAATGCTTCACACATCATACAACCATCTCGTCATTACTCTACTACATGAAAAGAATACAAAGAAGCTGGAAGAAATCATCGCAACTCCCATTTCCAATTAGATGATAAAGAAATCAAGCGATGATGACTCTCAAGCAAAAGGGTTAGTTGTAATAGAAGGTTAGGGACATGAGAGATCCGTGGAGTGATCTCGATCTAAAAAGAAGAAAGTCTATATCAAAATTAAAAGTTAAGGATGGATGCTTTTATCAAGCCTAAATATTGCATATTTATCCTCTTAATTGCACTAGTTTCCATACATTTGAATGTTAAATTGAGATACTGATAGGTGTTTCCTGCATGCAAGGTAATTCGAAAACTAAGAATGAGTACGTGTTTAAAAAGGAGGAATTAAACCTCAAAAGGACATTATGATGAAAAAATGGAGATTTGGATGAAGGGAATGAGGATTTAAAGCACCCAAAACCTTAAGAAATCAAGTATATAAAAAAAAAAATTTAAGTATCGAGGTGTTGAAAACAATTGAAATCAAGCAGTGAAGATTTGAAGTAACCATCAGAGGTTTGATCGTTCGAGGATGCATCGGGCCACGTCGAACAATCTGCTTCAGTGATCGGTGGAAATCGAATTTAAGGCTAAACTTTGTAGACATTTTTTGGAATGATCAATCGATTGATTGACCACGATACATGAATTCGAAATTCATTTGCTGAACATTATTGAAAATCAATCAATCGATCGACAACATATGCAACTGCGTAAATCTTAAGTCGGTTCATATTTGTCCTATTTAATGAGGTATTTTCCATGCATTCTAGGCACAAATTAGGTTAGAGGGAAGGCTCTAAAGAAAACAAAGCTTGTCTGACATCATTCCTCTTCTTTAATCCATTAATCCAAGTTTGTTTTTCTTTATTTTTTATTTTAAGATGTTAGTCATGCTAGGTTAATCTCTTAACTAAGACTAAGGGATGAACCTTTTGATAAATACTTGATATTTAATTCATTTTTTATGAAAGTTATTAATTTTTCATGTTGAATTGTGATTGGATGTTATTGATTTCTTAAATTGGAGAAGGAATCAATCTGTAAAATTGATTAATCTACTATGGCTTCTAAGTACAATAAATGCTTTTAATTCTCTGTGATTGATTATTTAGATCTTCATGATATCAAACCTATCATGATTCTAATTTATGTTGGATGGTTGAGATTGGATTTACTGTTATATCTTTCAATTAGACTAGATTGAAATCCAAATCTAGTTGAGTTATTAACTTGAGAAGATGAATTAAGTTCTAGTTCTATTGATTTGGGGTTCCCGGATCATTTTTCGATTTTATTAATTGTTCTAAATTCTTTTTACTTCACTGGATTAAAAACCTAGATAGCCCAATTAATTTTAATTGTGTTCTCACCATAATTCTCTTGTGGTTCGACCTCGAACTCTTGAGTTATTACTACATTGTAACTTTGCACATGAGGTTGTCAACCCTTGGGTTTGATCAAGTTTGTAGCACCGTTTCCAGGGATAATTATGCTGAGAATACTTGGGATTAGATTAGGTTTTATTTTTAGAATTTCTAGTTAGGTTTTTTGCATGATATTTTTTAGAACACTAATGGTTTTTGTTTATGCTTTTGCAAAATTCTCCAACTCTAGTTCTTCTAAGTCGATAACTTTGTTCCTTGCATTTTTAATTGTTTCCTAGATTTGTTAATTTCTCTTAGCTAGTTCAATTACTTTAAAATTTAATTTTTCACTTTAGGATTTCAATTCTTAGGTTTAGGTTTATAACTTAGTTTTTCTGTACGTGGTTCATGCCTAAGTGGATAAGATACCATCACTACAGGAAATTGCTCTTTTACCAACGACATAATTCGTCATTATTTTATCTTTTTTTCATCGGTAATGATTATTACCGATGAAATATGTCGTCGCTAAGATCGTCGCAATAAGACCATGGCTAAAGGGTTTTCCCGACGAAATATGACTTCGTCGGCAATGATAAAACAAATACCGATGACTACAATCGTCGACCAAACATGTTACTTTTGATAGGAAAAAATAATATATTTCGTCGATAAACACAGCTTATACCGACGAATATCTTCGTCAGTAAAACTGTGGATAAATGACATTACCGACGAGTACGTTCATCGGTAAAACAATAATACCGACGAGTATGTTCATCGGCATAAGCCCGGATAAACGACATTACCGACGAGTACGTTCGTCGGTAAAATAATAATACCGACGAGTATGTTCGTCGGCATAAGCTCGCTATTACCGACGAAATAATTCATCGTTTATCTCTTATATAGATCGTTGGTAAAAATTTTGTATTAATTTGTACGTACGAAATATTTCATCGGTATAAGTTTTCAACCTATTATTACCAATGAAATATTTTGTCAGTAATAGTCTGTTTCTTCCTTGTTTAATTTATTTTCAAATTCAGGAACCTGTAAATACACCTGTTACAATACATTTTCATCATATTCACATCCACATCCATCCAAACACAAACTATAACCATTCAAAACACAAACCACATCCATCCATCTACAAACAATCCATCCACATCCACATACAACCCACATTCATCCACACACAACCCACATTCATCCACACACAAATACACAAACAATCCTATCCACATCCACATTTTTCATGTTTCAAGAGTAGGTAATTGTGCTTACCCGTCGTCCGACATTTGAAGAGTTTAGAGTATTGGGTCTACTACTCGAGAGAGATCCAGAACGAAATAGCGGACGTGAACCGGGCACTGGTGAGGCTGCTCTTTTGTCTTGAGTCATGCATAAATCATTATCGGTACAACAAACCCAACGAAGACCATTGAACCCAATTGCATCAAATCAGAAAATAAGATCTCCAACCATAAAAGCTCAATACCTGCTAGATTACCAATGAAGAAAAATATTCCAGGTCGTGGTGAAGGTGATGGAGAACGTGATTTCCTGCATGGAGAAATAGTCCTCTAACCAGTAGTGAGTGAGAAATGAGGTAACAAAAAAAAAAAAAAACAAAGTAGACAAAACTTAGAGGCTTCTTACCCGGAGACGTCGAAGATGTGGGTAACTTGACAAATGCTTAGCCAATTGAGCACTTTGTCTAGCAAAAGATTAAATAAAGGGACCTAGAAATTCTTAAGATAGCTTCTTAAGATAGCTCAACCATAGTGAGAATGTAACATACATACCAGAAATGATGTAAACTTAATTGGCTGTTAAGACACCTAAAACATCAGCCCCATCTTGAGCCTAGCAGAAAAACATGGTAGACATTTTACGAAGTGGTGGGGATAAAAAATGAATAGAAAAATAGGTGCCACCTTGTGAGACCCGACCCGAGTTCGCATGTGTGCATGTATGTGTGTGAGTATGCATTTCGTATATTTTGGTCCCGCGACCCTATAATAGTGTTTGCGGTCATCCTTGAGTTCAGTCACGTAGACCCGACTCGGATTCACCCAAGACCTATGCCATTGCGACCACATCGTTGTCGCGGTTTGAACGCCACGTCTCGCGCATAAATCCGACTTATAGATCAAAAGTTGTGAGCATTTCATCACGTGGTCCACTTTTTGTACATAAGTATATGGACCACTTTCATGGCACAAGTTCCCATGCACACTATCCACACACAATACAATTCCCATAGAATAAACATTACCTACACTAAACACTAACCACACCTAACCTACCCTAGCAAACAATGTTTGTATCACCATAGGTCATGATTGTTTTCGCTAACCAAGGAGAAAGAGCAATGATGACTCTCCTACAACCCTCTTTCTCTCTTTTTCCCTCTCATTTCTCTCTCTCTCTCTCTCTCTCTCTCTCTCTCTCTCTCTCTCTACCTCCTTCTCTTCTTCTCCAACAACTTTCTTCTATTTTTCTAGCTCACTTTCACTCATATAATCCCCCATCTAACCCTTGAAGAAAGATCTCAACCTTAGATCTATGTACCTTGGAGCTTGAAGACCATTCTTGGAGGTGTTTGCTTGAAGACCTTGTAGGTGGGTGTGCATGTACTTAGAATCTTAGGATCTATATTCCTTCTTATTTCTTCTCTTCACCTCATGTTTGAAGTATGTGGGGCCCACCAAATGATGGTGGAGGCCCCATGTCTTCTTGGATGTGGCCACTGGCCCATCCTTTTGTGCAGGCATAACTTATGAGTGGGGCCATTCTCCATAGACCCCACCATGGTTTCTTTTCCTAGTTAGAAGGATCCTTAGGTCATACAGACCCTTGATCCTTAGTGGAGATGACATCTCCACAATTGGATTTTTTATTTGAAGATGCATGCATGGGTAGATCTTGTATTACCATCAATATAGTGAGATGTGAGGTTTGTGATGAAGGGAATGGCCTCAATGTGGCGGAGCCCCCTTCCCTCGTGGCCGAATCTCTCTCTTCTCTTAATAATTTCTTATTTTTCTGAGGTGTGTGGCCCATCATTTGCCTTAGAGATATCCAGACCGTCCAAGGAGGGTTGACGCATATGACAGTCCACTCTATGGATGGTGATGACTTGTTGCCCCCTTTAGATGCATATGCAATGAATTTTTATGTGAGGAATAGGTCTGGATATTTTTGGGGCCCACTGTGGTGGACCACAACTCAGGTTTCATGGGGTATTTTTTCCTTGATTTGAATTATATACTTAGTTTCTTTCATTAGCATATTGTTGTCTAGAAAATTTCTAGACAGTTTCTAGTTGGTTTTGGGTCAGATTTTTGGACTGATTAGGGGACTGTGTCTACCCATTTGATATACTTTTCTTGAAGATGTGGACCCCACTTAGATGTACCCCAAATTTACCTCCATCTGACTTTGAGTTCGGTCTGCAGTCTTCCATTGTTCAGCTTTCGATCTTGTCGATTCAACCTTCTTTGGTGGCTAGGGTGATCGACGCTCAGCAGACGAACAAGTCACTTCCGGAGTACCGAGCAGAGGCCGCATCCGTGGATTAATAGACTAACAGATTAGTTCTAATGGTGGATTACGCTTCAGAGGCCAATTGTGTGTCCTAGACATTCTAGAGTTGCGTCGAGTTCTGATGACCGAGGCACACTGATCGAGACTTACTATCCACCCAGGCTCCACAAAGATGTATCATGATATGAGGAGGCAGTATTTTTGTTAGGGGATGAAGCACCAGATTGCTAGTTTTGTGGTCGAGTGTGACACATGCCAACGTGTCAAGGCCGATCATCAGAGACCCCCTAGTCCCATGCAGCTGTTGAGCGTTCTAGAGTGGAAGTGGGAACACGTATCGATAGACTTCATCGCAGGTTTGCCGAGGACTCAGCGCGGTCACGATACCATCTAGGTTATCGTTGATCATCTGACGAAGTCGGTTCATTTCATTCCATTGCGTGCTTCTTGGTCGATGGACCAGCTTACAAAGGTGTTCATTGAGGAGATTGTGAGACTACACGGCGTCCAAGTTTCGATCGTTTCAAACCGAGACTCTAGGTTTACGTCTCAGTTTTGGAGGAGTTTCTAGCAGGCGCTGGGGGTCACTTTGCGTCTCAGCACCACTTATCATCTGCAGATGGATGGGCAGACCGAAAGGGTCAATCAGATCCTTGAGGATATGCTCAGGGCTTGTGTGATCAACTTTGCAAGCTGTTGGGATGAGCATATGCGGCTCACCAAGTTCACATACAACAACAGCTATCGGCAACTATCGGCATGACTCCTTTTGAGGCACTTTATGACAGGCCGTGTAGATCTCCTAGTTGTTGGACCGAGGTAGGAGAGCGTCGTCTCTTACGTTTCGAGCTTGTGCAACAGACGTCAGAAGCTATTGATGTTATTAGGCAGAGGATGGGCACAGCTCAGAGCCGACAGAAGATTTTTACTGATTGTCGGCGTCGACCCCTCGAGTTCGCAGTCGAGGACATGGTATATCTCAAGGTCTCGCCTATGAAGGGCATGGTTTGCTTTGGTGTGAAGGGTAAGCTCGCCCCTAGATTTATTGGACCTTTTGAGATTACCGAGTGCTTGCGCACTGTGGCCTATAGGCTTGCCTTACCTCCTGAGTTGTCCGCGATCCAAGACGTGTTCCATATTTCTATGTTGTGGAAATTTGGGTCAGACACTATTCTCGTGATTGATTGACAGCCACTTGAGGTCCGTGAGGATGCTTCATATATTGAGCAGCCGACTCGTATTCTTGATTGGAAAGAGTAGGTTCTCAGGACCAAGGTCATTCCCTTGGTAAAGGTGCAATGAGATCATCATTCTGAGGACGAGGAGTCTTGGAAACGCGAGGCCGAGATTAGAGAGCGTTATCCCCATTTGTTTGTTGATTGATATATGCAGATTGTATTGCCTTCTCTTTTGATTTTTTTCAATTTTATCAATTTCGATGATGAAATTTCTTTATTAGTGGAGAGGATTGTGAGACCCGATCCGAGTTCGCATGTGTGCATGTATGTGTGTGAGTATGCATTTTGTATATTTTGGTCCCTCGGTCCTACCGATCAAATTTCGGCTATCCGCGACCCTCGGATAGTGTTTGTGGTCATCCTTGAGTTTGGTCACATAGACCCGACTCGGATTGACCCGAGGACTTTGCCGTTGCGACGGCATCGTCGCCGCGGTTCCAACGTCGTGTCTCGTGTATAAATCCGACTAATAGATCAAAAGTTGTGAGCATTTCATCACGTGGCCCACTTTTTGTACATAAGTATATGGACCACTGTCATGGCACAAGTTTCCATGCACACCACCCACACACACTACAATTCCCATGGAATAAACACTACCCATACCTAACTTACCGTAGAAAACATTGTTTATATCACTATAGGTCATGATTACTTTCTCTAACCACGGGGAGAGAGCAATGATGACTCTCCTACAACCCTCTTTCTCTTTTTCCCTCTCATTTTTTTCTCTCTCTCCCGCTTTCTTCTCTTCTTCTCCAGCAACTTTCTTCCATTTTTTCAACTCACTTTCACTCATATAATCCCCCATCTAACCCCTGAAGAAAGATCTCAACCTTAGATCCATGTACCTTGGAGCTTGAAGACCATCTTGGATGTGTTTGCTTGAAGACCTTGTAGGTGGGTGTGCATGTACTTAGAATCTTAGGATCTACATTTCTTCATCTTATTTCTTCTCTTCACCTCATGTTGGAAGCATGTGAGGCCCACCAAATGATGGTGGAGGCCCCATGTCTTCTTGGATGTGGCCATTGGCCCATCCTTTTGTGCATGCATAACTTATGAGTGGGGTCATTCTCCATAGACCCCACCATGGTTTCTTTTCTTAGATAGAAGGATCCTTAGGTCATCTAGACCCTTGATCCTTGGTGGAGATGGCATCTTCACCATTGGATTTTTTATTTGAAGATGCATGCATGGGTAGATCTTGTAATACCATCAATATAGTAAGATGTGTGGTTTGTGATGAAGGGAAGGGCCTCAATGTGGCGGAACCCCCTTCCCTTGTGGCGGATTCTCTCTCTTCTCTTAATAATTTCTTATTTTTTTGAGGTGTGTGGCCCACCATTTAGCTTGGAGATATCCAGATCATCCAAGGAGGGTTGACACACATGGCAGTCCACTCTATGGATGGTGATGACTTGTTGCCCCCCTTTAGATGCATATGCAATGAATTTTTATGTGATGAATAAGTCTGAATGTTTTTGGGGCCCACTGTGGTGAAACACAACTCAGATTTCATGGGGTATTTTTCCCTTGATTTGAATTATATACTCAGTTTATTTCATTAGCTTGTTGCTGTCCAGAAAATTTCTGGACAGTTTCTGGTTGGTTTTGGGTCAGATTTTTGGACTGATTAAGGGATTGTTTCTACCCATTTGATATACTTTTCTTAAAGATATGGACCTCACCTAGATGTACCCATTACCTCCATCTGACTTTGAGTTCGGTCTGCAGTCTTCCATTGTTCAATTTTCGAGCCTGTCGATTCAACCCTCTTTGGTGGCTAGGGTGATCTAAGCTCAGCAGACGGACGAGTCACTTCAGGAGTACCGAGCAGAGGCCGCATCCGTGGAGCAATCAGACTAGTAGATTGGTTCCAATGGTTGATTACGCTTAAGAGGCCAATTGTGTGTCCTGGACATTCCAGGGTTGTGTTGAGATCTGATGACCGAGGCGCACCGAACGAGACTTACTATCCACCCGGGCTCCACAAAGATGTATCATGATATGAGGAGGCAGTATTTTTGGCAGGGGATGAAGTACCAGATTGATAGTTTTGTGGTCAAGTGTGACACATGCCAGTGTGTCAAGGCCGACATCAGAGACCCCTTGGTCCCTTTCAGTCGTTGAGTGTTCTAGAGTGGAAGTGGGAGCACGTATCGATGGACTTCATCGTAGGTTTGTCGAGGACTCAGCGCGGTCACATTACCATATGGGTTATCGTTGATCGTCTAACGAAGTCGGTTCATTTCATTCCAGTGTGTGCTTCCTGGTCGATGGACTGGCTTGCAAAGGTGTTCATTGAGGAGATTGTGAGACTGCACGGCGTCCCAGTTTCGATCGTTTCAGACCGAGACTCCAGGTTTACGTCCCAGTTTTGGAGGAGTTTCCAGTAGGCGTTGGGGGTCACTTTGCATCTCAACACCACTTATCATCCGTAGATAGATGGGCAGACAGAAATGGTCAAGCAGATCCTTGAGGATATGCTCAGGGCTTGTGTGATCGACTTCGTAGGCTGTTGGGATGAGCATATGCGGCTCGTCAAGTTCACATACAACAACAGCTATCAGGCAACTATTGGCATGGCTCATTTTGAGGAACTTTATGGAAGGCCGTGCATATCTCCTAGTTGTTGGACCGAGGTAGGAGAGCATCGTCTCTTAGGTCCCGAGCTTGCACAGAAGACGTCAGAAGCTATTGATGTTATTAGGCAGAGGATGGGCACAGTTCAGAGCCGGCAGAAGAGTTTTACTGATCATCGGTGTCGACCCCTCGAGTTCGCAGTCGGGGACATGGTATATCTCAAGGTCTCGCCTATGAAGGGCGTGGTTTGCTTTGGTGTGAAGGGAAAACTTGCCCCTAAATTTATTGGACCTTTTGAGATTACCGAGCGCTTGGGTGTTGTGGCCTATAGGCTTGCCTTACCTCCTGAGTTGTCTGCGATCCATGACGTGTTCCATGTTTTTATGTAACGAAGATGTGGGTTAGACGCTATTCTCTTGATTGATTGGCAGCCACTCGAGGTCTGAGAAGATGCTTCATACATTGAGCAACCGATTCGTATTCTTGATCGGAAAGAGCAGGTTCTCAGGACCAAGGTCATTCCCTTGGTAAAGGTGCAATGGGGTCATCATTCTGAGGCCGAGGCGTCTTGGGAACGCGAGGTCATGATTAGAGAGCATTATCCCCATTTGTTTGTTGATTGATATATGCAGATTGTATTGTTTTCTCTTTTGATGATTGTTATATGATGATGTTTATGCATTTTTTCTGATTTTATCAATTTCGAGGATGAAATTTCTTTGTTGGTGGAGAGGATTGTGAGACCCGACCCGAGTTCGCATGTGTGCATGTATATGTATGAGTATGCATTTCGTATATTTTGGTCCTGTGGTCCTACCGATCAAATTTCAGCGATCCGCAACCATTGGATAGTGTTTGTGGTCATCCTTGAGTTCGGTTACGTAGTCCCGACTCAGATTGATCCAAGAACTTTGCCGTTGCGACCTCATCGTCGCCGCGGTTCCAACGCCGTGTCTCGCGCATAAATCTGACTTATAAATCAAAAGTTGTGAGCATTTCATCACGTGGCCCACTTTTTGTACGCAAGTATATGGACCACTCTCATGGCACAAGTTCCCATGCACACTACCCACACACACTACAATTCTCATGGAATAAAAACTATCTACACCTAACTTACCCTAGCAAACATTGTTTGTATCACTATAGGTCATGATTACTTTCTCTAACCAAGGAGAGAGAGCAATGATGACTCTCCTTCAACCCTCTTTCTCTTTTCCCTCTCATCTCTCTCTCTCTCTCTCTCTCTCTCTCTCCTTCTTTCTTCTCTTCTTCTCCAACAACTTTCTTCCATTTTTCCAGCTCACTTTCACTCATATAATCCCCCATCTAACCCTTGAAGAAAAATCTCAACCTTAGATCCATGTACCTTGGAGCTTGAAGATCATCTTAGAGGTGTTTGCTTGAAGACTTTGTAGGTGGGTGTACATGTACTTAGAATCTTAGGATCTACATTCCTTCTTCTTATTTCTTCTCTTCACCTCATGTTTGAAGCATGTGGGGCCCACCAAATGATGGTGGAGGCCCCATGTCATCTTGGATGTGGCCATTGGCCCATCCGTTTGTGCATGCATAACTTATGAGTGGGGCCATTCTCCATAGATCCCACCATGGTTTCTTTTCTTAGTTAGAAGGATCCTTAGGTCATCTAGACCCTTGATCCTTGGTGGAGATGGCATCTCCACCATTGGATTTTTTATTTGAAGATGCATGCATGAGTAGATCTTGTAATGCCATCAATATAGTGAGATGTGAGGTTTGTGATGAAGGGAATGGCCTCAATGTGGCGGAGCCCCCTTCCTTTGTGGCCGAATTTCTCTCTTCTCTTAATAATTTCTTATTTTTCTGAGGTGTTTGGCCCACCATTTAGCTTGAAGATATCCAGACAGTCCAAGGAGGGTTGACGCCCATGGCAGCCCACTCTATGGATGGTGATGACTTGTTGCCCCC
Organism: Magnolia officinalis; assembly: GCA_021015155.1. Lineage (NCBI taxonomy): Eukaryota > Viridiplantae > Streptophyta > Magnoliopsida > Magnoliales > Magnoliaceae > Magnolia > Magnolia officinalis. The sequence goes on along the minus strand of JAJHSJ010000002.1, from coordinate 85,615,713 downwards.
TTTAGATGCATATGCAATGAATTTTTATGTGAGGAATAGGTCTGGATGTTTTTGGGGCCCACTGTGGTGGAGCACAAATCAGGTTTCATGGGGTATTTTCCCCTTTCTTTGAATTATATACTCAGTTTATTTCATTAGCATATTGCTGTCCAGAAAATTTATGGACAATTTCTGGTTGGTTTTAGGTCAAATTTTTGGACTGATTAGGGGACTGTTTCTACGCAGTTGATATACTTTTCTTAAAGGTGTGGACCCCACCTAGATGTACCCCAAATTTTACCTCCATTTGACCTTGATTGAGGTCCCAATGGAGTGTCCCAAGTGGAGTGGACACTCCAAATTTTCTAGACTGTCCAGCAATATTGCAGTTTAGAAATCCATAAATACATAACAGTTTTTGTAATGGTGGGCCACTTTTGTGGACCCCACCTTGTAGTACACTTGTATGGGGAGGTTAGAATTAATTTTACCCAATTTTTGGAGAACTTGGGCCCACCCCTTTGGGGTGTTCAAATTAGGGACAATATTACTTTAATTTTCTGTTGTGCAGTCCAGCAATGTAATCTGATAAAAGCCTTAATTCATAAACATTTCTTCTTTAGGTGGGCCACTTTTCTGGACTCCATCTTGTTATATACATGATGAAGGACCTTGGGTCCAAATTTCAGGAATTTTAGAGGCCCAGAACCCACCCATTTGATGGCCCAAATTCAACACAGTTATATTCCAGCAATATTTTTCCCTGAATAGATTGTATTCTTCAAATTAATTAAAATACTTCTGAGTATCCTAAAATCATGAAAATTTACAGGGAGGTGGTCCACCCATGGTGGGATCCACCTACAAAATATTGTTGGAATATAACTGTGCTAAATTTGAGCCATCCAATGGGTGGGTTCTGGGCCTCCAAAATTCTTGAAATTTGGACCCAAGGTCCCTCATCATGTATACAACAAGATGGAGTCTAGAAAAGTAGCACACCTAAAGAAGAAATGTTTATGAATTAAGGCTTTTATCAGATTACATTGCTGGACTGCACAACAGAAAATTGAAGTAGTGTTGTCCCTGATTTGAACACCCCAAAGGGGTGGGCCTAAGTTCTCCAAAATTGGGAAAAATTAATTCTAACCTCCCCATACAAGTGTACTACAAGGTGGGGTCCACAAAAGTGGCCCACCATTACAAAAACTATTATGTATTTTTGGATTTCTAAACTGCAATATTGCCGGACAGTCTAGAAAAATCTGGACTGTCCACCCCACTTGGGCCACTCCTTTGGGACCTCAATCAAGGTCAGATGGAGGTAAAATTTGGGGTACATCTAGGTGGGGTCCACACCTTCAAGAAAAGTATATCAAATGGGAGAAACAGTCCCCTAATCAGTCCACAAATCTGACCTAAAACCAACCAGAAACTGTTCAGAAATTTTCTGGACAGCAACATGCTAATGAAATAAACTGAGTATATAATTCAAAGAAAGGGGAAAATACCCCATGAAACCTGAGTTGTGCTCCACCACAGTGGGCCCCAAAAACATCCAGACCTATTCCTCACATAAAAATTCATTGCATATGCATCTAAAGGGGGCAACAAGTCATCACCATCCATAGAGTGGATTACCATGGGCGTCAACCCTCCTTGGACGGTCTGGATATCTCCAAGCTAAATGGTGGGCCACACACCTCAGAAAAATAAGAAATTATTAAGAGAAGAGAGAAATTCGGCCACAAAGGAAGGGGGCTCCGCCACATTGAGGCCATTCCCTTCATCACAAACCTCACATCTCAGTATATTGATGGTATTACAAGATCTACTCATGCATGCATCTTCAAATAAAAAATTCAATGGTGGAGATGCCATCTCCACCAAGGATCAAGGGTCTAGATGACCTAAGGATCCTTCTAACTAAGAAAAGAAACCATGGTGGAGTCTATGGAAAATGGCCCCACTCATAAGTTATGCATGCACAAACGGATGGGCCAATGACCACATCCAAGAAGACATGGGGCCTCCACCATCATTTGGTGGGCCCCACATGCTTCAAACATGAGGTGAAGAGAAGAAGAAATAAGAAGAAGGAATGTAGATCCTAAGATTCTAAGTACATGCACACCCACCTACAAGGTCTTTAAGCAAAAACACCCCCAAGATGGTCTTCAAGCTCCAAGTACATGGATCTAAGGTTGAGATTTTTCTTCAAGGGTTAGATGGGGGATTATATGAGTGAAAGTGAGCTGGAAAAGTGGAAGAAAGTTGCTGGAAAGAAGAGAAAGAGGCGAAAGAAGATGAGAGAGAGAGAGAGAGATGGAGAGAGAGAGAGAGAGAGAGAGAGAGAGAGAGAAATGAAAGGAAAAAAGAGATAAAGAGGGTTGTAGGATAGTCATCATTGCTCTCTCCTTGGTTAGAGAAAGCAATCATGACCTATGGTGATACAAACAATGTTTGCTAGGGTAGGTTAGGTGTGGTTAGTGTTTATTGCATGGGAATTGTAATGTGTGTGGGTGGTGTGCATGGGAACTTGTGTCATGAGAGTGGTCCTTATACTTTTGTACAAAAAGTGGGCCACGTGATGAAATGCTCACAACTTTTGATCTATAAGTCAGATTTATATGCGAGACGCGGGGTTGGAACCGCGACGATGATGCGGTCGCAATGGCATAAGTCTCGAGTCAATCTAAGTCGGGTCTACATGACCGAACTCGAGGATAATCACAAACACTATCCGAGGGTGGCGGGTCGCCAAAATTTGATCGGTAGGACTGCGGGTCCAAAATATATGAAATGCATACTCACACACATACATGCACACATGCGAACTTGGGTTGGGTCTCGGGGGTGTGTCCCACTTATGGAAGTGTCACACTACAAAATTTCATACCCAATGGATATTCTAGCTGACCGTGGTGCGGTCTGTAAATTGGGTCAGTTTTGGGCCAAATATCCAGGCCCATAGGAATACCCACCATGAAACGCCCCTACCTTGGGCTATTGCTAGGCCTGTATTCCAGCAACATGGCCCACTTCTAATGTGTGTTGTGCACTGCCCTCTCATCTGGTGGGACCCACAGTGATGTATGTGAGCCATTAGAAAATAAATTACTATAAATTAATTAAATTGCTAAACTCCAACAACCCAGAAAATGGGTGGGCTGGAATTTGGCAATGAGCCTAAATTGTTGCCTATAAATGTTGTTTTGGGACAGTATGACCCACTAGATTTAAGGAGGATTTAAATCAATTATCTAACCATCTTAATTTTATTTTTAGGCTTAATTAGTGCATGATTAAAGGCCCATTTCAATTGGATTCTTCTTGGGCTAGTCTTCTAGTTAATGGGCCTTATAGCCCTAGTTGGGCTGGAACTTTTGATAGGCCCGTTGGACCCTTGGGTCCTATACTTACCATGCCATTGTGATGGGTCTTATGGGCCAAATACTCAAGTAGTTGGGCCTTTGCTTGTCCTCTATAATAAATTTATACTTGGGTCGAGATGTGAGGCCCAACTTACTTGTGTTAAATATAAGGATTTCCCATATGTTGGGATAATGGGCTGCTCATTAGGCCCGCCACAATGAGTGAACCCATGACCCTTATGGTTGGGCCCTAACCTTGCTTAAGGGCCTACCAGGTTGCCTATGTATTGGGCTTAGTGTATGACCCACTAGGCCATGGATTGATTTGGGCCTTGGACTTTTCCTTTCATACGTAGCAGGCTACCTTTTGGGAATCAGTTGAGGTTAGATGTCCTCCTTGGTGGCCTTAAGGTAGGCCCATAAGGCCCTTATATGTGGTTGAAGGCCCACCATGGACCTTATTAGGCCCGTCTCCTCCTTGAGGCTTTATGATTCTCGTAGCTTGTGGGTTATCTCAAAGTATTGGGCCCCACTAGAGGACTTCGCTTCTCCTTAGTACCTATCTATGTACCTAGACCTTGTCCCTCCTTAGGACGAAGAAAATATTATTGCAAGTAGTAGCACCTTACCATTATGACCATATGCATCATCTGTATGAATTGATTGCATTGTATGGTGGTCATTGAAGGATGAAATTTCTCCCCTTGTGCACATTGTGTGCCTGCAGCTAGTGCATGGTCTATGTGTGTTAACTCATGCATTGACATAACATTTCATGATGATACCGCCCTTACTTCATCAGGGTCTCGCTTCCATTGGGATCTATCGTGGATGGCCGTATAAGTGGACACTAGAAATATTACTTGAGCATACTGGATGCATAGGATGCCCATGAGTGAAATTCTCAAAACTTTCATGATACAAAGGATCTGCTCTAATGCCGTGACCAAGTGAAAACTATGAGCGCACGAGGGCCTTATACCATTAGGCCACGACTCCCACTGTCGTGTAGTCGGTTGGATAGGGCACTACCAAAAAAAGGAGCAAAGGATACAGAGTTTGGGGGCTTTTAGCTACAGATATAAACCGTAACTATATAGTTACAGCTTTAATCCATAGCTAAAATCTACTGACCCCGACTACACACTAACGGTCTATAAGGGTTTTATGGGCCTACTGCAATTAATGTATATATTTTATCTAAGCCATATATACATTTTGAAAGCTCATTTTAGGACATGTGCCGAGAAAAGAAGGCAGATCAAGACTCAAGTGGACCACACTGTAGGAAACAGTGGATATTAAGCGTTTACCGTTAAAATTTTCTTGGTAGTTGTGTGGTCCACTTGGGCCTACGATCTCCCTCCATTTAGGTACCAAGCCCTATAATTAGCTATCATAATTAATGGACGGCATGGATAAAAAGCATAAATCACTGTGGGCCCCGTGGAGCCCTTAGTAGGAACGCCGTCTTTAGCTCCGTCCGAATGTAATTCCCATCAGCGCCTAAAAATAGCCCGCTGGGTTTTTTCGTTAATTCCCATCGCACCTAAAAACAGCCCGCTAGGTTTTTTTTTCCCATTCCCGCGTGCCCCTTTATGTCCCCCTCTCCCTCTCTTTCTCCATCTTATGTTAACAGTAATCCGGAGAGGATGAGACGTCTCTCCATGCGATGAAGAAGAAAGAATCTCATGCTAACATCAACATGTAGAAGCTCGACCAGCAACTCCAATCCCTCTCTCAGAGATCAAAATCCCCTCAGAGAACAAAAGGGCTTGCCCCTCCTCCCCTCTTCCTTTGGTACTCTCTCTCTCTCTCTCTCTCTCTCTGTATTCATTTTTCTTTCAGGCATTGAGGATTTGGGGTTTGTGGATCTTAGGAATTTGGGAGTTGTAGATTTTAGAAAATGGGGAATTGGGATTTTAGGAATTTGAGGATATTGGGGACTTTCATATTGAATCCATCATCATCGGGAATCAAATAATGTTGTGGTGGGCCTGATGATTTCAAGACGTTCGATGATTTGGGAGCGTGGGACCGTTCATTTGTGGAGATCGAGATTTTGGAATCCACTTTCCAGAAATGGGTCCATGATATTCCTAGTTCTGGTAAGGTAATTAGTTTGTCTTCCACTTTTTTTTTTTTTTTTTTTTTGCACAAACGGTTTACATATGTTTTCTTTAAGTTGTTCCAAATTAGGTGTTTTCTTCTGTTGTGAATTTTATTTCCCCATCGTGTTTGAAAAGTTACTAGATTGTGAATAGGAAATAAAACATGTAATAATAATTAGTAGATAATATCTGTTAATAATCAGCAACATCACCTGAAATGGGAGTCCCTCTTGTCCAGCCACTCCATTTTGTGGACAGGCGAACCACGTAAAAAGCCAATAGATCAAACTATCCTAAATGCCCTCAAGTAGATTGAATGGCTGGATTTTATTATTTCATCTGGCAGTTTGCACACCATAGCAGGGTCATGGCATTGTCCCAATTAGTAAATTTTGCTCTGTGGACCATTTATGGTGGGCCCACTGGATGAGTGGTTCTGATCAAGGCAACTCTTTTAAGTGAGGTGATGTGTAATTGGGCATGTTCATATGTTGCTGATAGGGAATTACACACGATCTAACCTAACAACATATTCAGAAACTGATGGGTGTACCACCATTACATGCATCAAACAAAATTTTGCAAGTGGTTAAAACTTTGTTTAAAATGTATATGATGAAATGTCAGCCAAGTTGGACCTGAATTGGTTACGAAATTTTATGACCATGGAACATTGCATGTGACTCTATTTTCCATGGATCAATGTAAAATTTTATTTGAATCAATTGAGTTAAAATGATGATTGGCAGATCTAGGCTATATAATTGAAAACAGAATCGACCAATTGTTAGAATTGAGATCACCACCCTCAGCCATTGTCAAAATATATAAGGACCAGATCTTGGTGCCTCCTTTTCTTTATGCTTTAATGGTTTGGATCTTTCCAACCTATGTTGAGCTTTAATCTACAATCCAGATGAAACTGTAGGAGGGCTTGGCATCACAGTTGGGTGTAAGAGGGTTGAGGAACCTAAGAGCTTTATTTATAAGAACTGCAATTGTTTCCACAACTCCCAAAACACATGGATGCACAATCAACACCCTCTTTGGCTAAGGACTCTGCCATATTAATGTTGGTCTCTCTACTGACATTGGTAAATGAAATGTTTAGCCTTGAGGCAATATGGTAAATCTCCTCAAAAATGAAGGATTGCTTCATTGTTTTGTCATCACCCTTCTAGGCCCAGGAGATGGCAATCAGGAATCCCCATGAAATTTGAAACTAGCCTTGCATGTCTCATTAGAAGCAAAGTCATACCGATATGATTTACAAAGTCAAATTGTAATTCCACTATCAGTGAATCTGGTCTCTCCTCATACATCTTCCTTCTTGCCTCTATGATTTTTTGTGCTATGATGACTACATGGGTGTCCATCTTATTCATCCATCTATTGTTTTGATTTTCCTTTGTGTGTTTCTACTGATAATAAATGTACGAACTGCTAAAGTTACTTTTTCTTTCATCTCAAGTTTGTTTATGTATTTCTTGCTCTTATCTTTCAGAGTTCGATAATCTGGTGTTTACTATCCCCTCTGTATTTGACTAAATCACACTTGTCTATATTTGACTTAATGGGCTTTAGCTACTTTTGATTACATAGTCATCAAGTTTTCATGGTGGATTCTATGTTTCTCATTAGTTCATTTCATGGTGGATTCTATCCCCTCATCAGTGCCATACAAAACTGTAATTTAGCCAAAAAATTCAGTGGCTGATTTTAGATGCTAATTCTGACTGAAAAAAAAAATGCTTATTTTTTCATAATGAAGTGGATGGGAAAGAAGATCGCATTTAACTGTGACGCTTAGGTTATGGGTTTTCAGGGCCCATTTTGAAGATATCAACCAAAACTGGCCCGATTTGGTGATTTGTCCTTATTATTGTTACTTTTGCTAATATCATTCCTTAAAGGGGGGATTCAAAAGGCGAAGTTGGATTCTCGGGGGCTGTTTTGATATGCTTTGATAAGGTTTTTCTTTTTTTGGGCCAGCAACACATCAGCTACTTGTTAGAAGTTAATTTAGTAATCTCCTCTCCAAAAATTGCTTAATTATAGGTCAATATCTCTCCATATGTCACATTAGTTATATATGAAAAGATCATCAACTATTCACTCAAGATCATCAACTATCTACCCTGTTTCAATCTAGAAAAGGAAAAGCAGTATTTGGTCTAGCTGGATGTATCTGACTAATAAATTGGACCTTACTAATAAATTGGAATTTTTTATTTAGTAAATGTTTTCTTGATGTACATGCACTTACTTCCATTAAATTCTCAACCCTGATCATTCCGGTGATTATAATGCAGGAAATGGTTTGTTTATGTTTAAAGTAGCTAGGAGATGTATTGGTGTGAATTTTCAAGGGCTGGAAATAATAAGAAGGTAAATATTTCTTTTTCTTTTAATTGGGGAGAAAGTGACTTCCATGCTTTAACGAATTTCGATCTGGTGCAGCTTGTGAAACGATGTCTAGATTTTGTTCAACAACAAGGCTTGAAGAATGTGTGAGTGCTCTTCTTTTAAGCATGGTTAATCTGGATCTTTTTACTAGATGCAACATAGACTTCTCTTACTTCTCTGTGTTTCCTTTCTAGTCCGGTACATTGTACTTTCATAAAAGATGCATGTTGAGACTGAACTCTAATCCAGCCTCAATGATAAAAAAAATTGTTGATTTGTCCAATCTGTACACAAATGGGGCCTATGGTTTGGTGAACCAGACCATTAGTATGATTTGGCACTAGAATCAGTTTGGTATGTTCCTAAGTTTTCCAGATTGGAAGATCCAACCCATTTGATTACAGACCTTTTTCTAACCATTTTCACAATGTTTTTCCTAACCAGCATAGACCAGCCCTTACCACCCCATTTCGTAACAAGCCCTTGCAACTGAGCATAGCTCTCTATTAACAAAACACCTATCTATCAACAACCACTGCCATCCAATGAAAAGAAGCTGAAAGAAGAATACACTTGGTTGGAACATCGGCCTCATCATGGACTCAATATTTAGAAGACTGACAACAACACTACTCACCAAATATAACAAAAAAGCCTCACCATATCATCATCTGAGTCTTAACCCAACTAATTGGGGTCAGCTACATGAATCCTGTTTTGCCACTCCTCTCCATCACGAATAATATCCTTTGCTTCTAGTGATATTGTTGCAATTTTGTTTTGTTGGGTGATGTGGAATTTTCTTTGTTGAACTGGATCCCTATTTATCATTGGGTGGGATGGAAAGATATGTTCTGTTTCTTTTTTATATTTATTTCCTTTTGTTAATTGTGGACTTTGTTCTAGGTTGAAATTGCAGGAAGATTTTAGGCAAGGAAATTAGGTTGACATGGGAAGAAGCCAAGCTGTAGGTAATATGCTTTTTGGTGTTGTATGTTTCTTTTAGGGAGAACATGGTTTATTCGGGACCTCTAGCTTACATGTACCTTCAGCTTGGTTACAGGCCTGGAGACTTCCATGAAAAAATTATTATGTTGAGTGCACAAAAACAGTTACATTTCTTTCAATCTGTTGGCAGGGTTTGTCTGAGCAAGCTGTAAATGCATTTAGAGTCATGAGATGTAATGGTATAAATCCCAGTGCTTTAGTCCTCAATTTGTTGATTAATGCATTGGTGAGGATAGACGGGATGCCAAAGCCTTTGGTGTGTTACAGTATATGAAGGACAATGTAAGATACCAATAAATCCTCTTTAGTTTATTATATTATGTGATATCATCTTGCAAAAATATATTCACCACTTGTTGAATTCGAATCCAATATTCTGTAGAATTTGAATCCAGTTTCCTAAGTTTATATGTTGCTTTTGAAGCTATAGGATTTGAAGCCAGACCTTGTGACATATACGACCCTTTGAAAGCTCTAATCCGCACAGAGAAGTTTGAGAAGGTACTTCTTTCGAGCTCAATAGTAACATATATAATCTCAGACAGTTTTCAGAAGAAAGAATTCTTTTCAATGGTTGAATCCTCTGCTCCTCTTCCTAGTATTGTTGCTTCTAGTATGTAAATTGGGCAATGTCATATGCATTGGTGGCTTGGTGTCCATTTGGTCTGTGGTGCTGCTTATTTTTTTCATGACTTGGCTCACTCTTATATAAAACAATAATCATTCAAGCATTTGATTGCCTCCATACTAAAGAGACGGGATACTGCCTCCTATTGGGATATGTTGTATCGTATATTGTGAATTGGAAAATAATGTTTAATAATGGATTGTGTCAGGTTCCAGCTGTATATGAAGAGATGATTTTATTCGGGTGTACTCCTGACAGAAAAGCTAGAGGAATGTTGCATTCAGCACTCCATTACATGAAATAGACATTGAGTTCATAGCTGATAATAAAAAAAGATCCAATCAAGCCCACATTGTACTTGAGCTCAATTGATTGAAAGATACAGTTGATTCAAAGGTATTTTCTTATACATGAACTGCTTAGTTCCATTGCCTTATGTTTTTTCTTCCAATTATGATTATAATGTTGCAGAATTCTTCAACCATGAAAACAGTAGAAATGGCATTATTGATTTATTCTTTCAAGATAGGTTTACCATCCTAACTTTTCATTCCCATCTCACATTTTGTGTTATTGGACAATACTTTTTTGTCATGACTTCAATTTCTGACAATGCTATTTTATTTTTACTCATAGCCCTGAGAAGTTTAGTTTTTGGGAATTCTTGAATTTGGGTGGTTTTGGTGAATGGTTTGTGTTTTGTTTGGTTCTGATTACGAGAAAGGTGTAATGACATGAGTTTTGGGTCTCTATAGGTTCTTGTGAAGTACCAAGACCTATGTATTTGGTGTGGACTCGAGTGCGCACCAACAACGTGCCATTAACTGAGGCCCATGGGTTGCAAAACTTGGTACAAATTATATAATTATTTGCTTTCTTGAAAAATAGCATAGATTGGAATATACGATGATGTTGTCTATGATCCCAAAAGATGGTAGATGCCCCTGGTTCGACAGAGACATTACTTCATGAATTCCTGTAAATGCAGGCTGTTTGGATGGATTACAGGGCTTGTTTGGATGCTTAAAATTCCTATAAATGCAGGCTGTAATTGATTTACAGCTTTTACCTGCATTTGAAAATCTGCCATTGGTGGGCCCACATGCTGTGCTGATCTGATGATCGAAACCATCTATGTTCTGGGTCCTATGTTATAAGTGAAACTGTCAACAGTTTACACTGAATGCATGATCCTTACCATCACTACGTGTACATTGAGAGCATTGTTGTAGCATAATTGGCACATACTTCACCATGTTTTTTATATTCCTTTTGTGTACTGTTCAAATTGCTCCAAATTACTTCTTGTCTATGTAGGAAATGGGTATGAATTCATAAAAAAAAAAAAAAAAAGGTTTGTATTAGCCACATACTTTACCACTTTTTTTTTTTAAAGCATGGGGTCTTGTTCATTTAAATGTACTTGAGGATGAATGAATGCTTCTTTTTGTTTTTTTTTTTTTTTTTTAAACTTTTCAATGCAACGAATGACAGCAAAAGCTGCTCTGAACCATGAGTGGTTTAGTGAGGTCTATCTGACTAGAGCAAAAGCTGCTCTTTTTTTCTTTTTTTTTTCTTTTTCTTTTTCTTTTTTTACTTTCAATGCAAAATTAAAAAAAAAAAAAAAAAAAAAAAAAAAAAAAAAAAAAAAAAAAAAAAACTAAGGGCCTGTTTGGCCAGTTGCATTGGAAAAGATTAGGTCGGATGGAATTGCATCTCGTCATGTGCCAGTTCCACTCCATGTTTGGGAATAATGGAAAAGCTTGGAAGTAGATTAGCTGGAATCGCAATGGACCTCGTGCCAATTTCACTCAATGTTAGCAAGTTGTGTAGGTCCCACCATGATGTGTGGGCTATATCCACACCGTCCACCCATTTTTCGATCATTTTAGAGCATGGGCCAAAAAATCAGGTAGATCTAAAGCTCAAGTGGACCCCACCGTAGAGAAACCAACGGGGATTGAATACTTATCGTTGAAAACTTCTTTGGGGCCACATAAGTTTTGGATTTGCCTAATTTTTAGGCCCATGCCATAAAATGAGGTTACAAAAGAAATGAACGGTTTAGATGTAACACGTGTGTTATTCTCAATAGTTTCAAATGATGGTGAGTATATCCATTCAATGTACCACCTCATTACAAACAAAACATGGAATTTAGCTTATCCCATGGTAACAGGGGACAACCCCTGCCATGGGTAATAATTATGTTTTTTTTAATCCCATTACCCCAATCCTTTCCAATGCAACTGGCCAAATAGGCCCTAAGCAGATTCGAAGCTCAAGTGGACCACACTACAGGAAACAGTGGGGATAATGACACTCAACCGAACCTTCCTGGGGCCACTGTGATGCTTATTTGCCATCTGACCTATTGATAGGTTGCATAGACTTGGATGAAGGGAAAACAAAAATATCAGCTTGATCAAAAACTTTTATGGCCCCTAAGAAATTTTTATTGGTGGAACATTTAATCACCCATGTTTCATTTGGTGTGGTCGAATTAAGCTTTGGATTTGCTTCATTTTTGAGGTCATGATCTAAAAGGAGCTGAAAAAATAGATGGATGGTATGGAGACAAAACAAACACCCAAACACACGCACACACACACACACACACACACACATATCAGTAGGCCCAATAGAGCAAAGGGCACTAGCGAATCTACTTCCAATGAGGATCACACCAATATAATGATAAGCCAGGGAACATCATATCATGCACCGTAAGATCCAATGCAGCACCAAAATTAGCTATATCTATAGATCACTCATCACCGCCCCAAGTTTCTATCCAACCAGTGGTATACGATTTGATGGTGTTCATATATTTTATCCACAGTCTCTACCAGCAAAGGCAGAGTTTTGGAGCTGTTTAATGTTGAAAAGCAAATCCGTTATGTGTGTTCACCAGTTTACCAGAACCTGCTTTGCTTAAGGCTCACCGTACAGGTCCTCTGTGGACTGTTTTGCAAATAGTACAGAGTGCTTTACCTGCATTTTTTGACTGCTTTGGGGAGAGGCATTTGATCAGTAAAAGTGAAATGGTGAGGATTGATTTCAATAGAGATTTACTGCAATCATCATTCACAGAGATTGTTACTCTGTTCTTGACAAGAAGGGAACAGAAGAGGCTGTTAAGTTCTTTAATATGTTGCAGCCATTGCTGATGGAGATTCTCTTTTTAGAAGGATATAGTGTTGGTTTGAATGATTTTGACATTCCCAAGGTTGTTACTGTGAGATATAAAGAAGAAGATTCAGGACATATCACCTCTGCTGCTTCACTTGAGATCAAATTACAATGAACTTGTAGAGTTGCAAGTGGAAAGCTACCTGAAAACTGTTAAAAACTGCCTATCGTGACTCATAAACATATTTGAAAGTTGGTCAAATCATAAATAGGCGTATTATGGACGGAGACATTGTTTTCATTAATAGGCCACCTAGTACTCATAAACATTCATTACAAGCATTTTTTGTCTATGTGCATGACGACATACTGTTAAGATCAATCCTCTTATTTGTGCTCCCCTAGTGCGGATTTGATGGGGATTGTGTTCATATATTTTATCCATAGTCCTAGCAGCAAAGCAGAAGTTTTGGAGTTGTTTAGTGTTGAAAAGCAAATCCATAGTTCTCATAGTGGTAGTCTGAATTTATAACTGGTGCATGATTCTTTATTGTCACTTAAACTCATGTTTAGGACTTTTTTCTTGAATAAAGCGACTGCACAACAATTGGCTATGTGTGTTTCACCAGTTTTACCATAACCTGCTTTGCTTAAGGCTCACCGTACAGGTCCTCTGTGGACTGTTTTGCAAATAGTACAGAGTGCTTTACCAAGGTTTTTTAACTGCTTTGGGGAGAGGCATTTGATCAGTAAAAGTGAAAATGATAGAAGGGAACCTTTTTTTTGGAGAATTGTCATAATGATTTCGTAATCGTATTCCATTTTCAACAAGTATTAGACTCCATTTGGTCGTCACAAACCAAATGGAGGCTAAGCCCCTTTTTAACTCTGCCAATGCAACTCCTTGCATTGCCGGTCCCAAGCCCGGTAAAGGAGGAGGGAGAATGGGCATCAAGGTGAGAGTTGTATGCAAGCTCATGTATTTTTAGTTTACTGTTTTATTCTATTATCATTTGAGGACCTCAAAGTCCCAACTAACTTGAGATTTTTATATGCAGGCTCATGTATTTTTAGCCCCACAGATCAATGTTACCATACAAGGTTCATATTGAAATGGTAAAGTTTTTTAACTATTTATTTTATCTTTGAAATTGTTATTTTTTCATTCATATAATTTTTTTGCTCTTTCAATGCAGCTAGGTACGACCTTAGGCAGTTATCTTGCTCTGGGCACCTATAGTCTTGGTATGTCTCATCCATTATTTGTGCAACTAATGTCTTGGAATGTTTTACAATCTTTAAAATCTTTATATGTAAATTTGTGCCCATTTGCATGTCGGAACGGAAAAACTAAAAAATTTACTCATTCTCAGATTGCAATGTGGAATATGCATCCATTATTCAAGAAAGGGCGACATTCCAAGCACTCACACTTCTCTCCTTGCTAGCTAAATTGGTGAGTCTTCTTTCCTTCATACTATATGATTCATTGAAGAAGTGGCCTGGCCATTTGGACAGGCCCATGTTTATATATTATCATGAAATTGATGAAGTAGATCCGGATGTGCGTTGGAGCTATCCGCGATGTCGAGAGGGGGGTCCCTGTGAAGGTGGGAACCGTTGTTATGACCATGATGAAGCTGTCCATTTCCTATGGACAGCATTGGAGGGGCCTGACCATTAGGACAGGCCGTGTTTATGTATTTGCTCGAAATTAATGGAGAAGAGACCCGGATGTGCGTCGGAGCTATCCGGATGAGCAGGGGTCCCTGGAAGGTGGGAACCGCTGTTATGACCATGATGAAGCTGTCCATTTCCTATGGACAGCATTGGAGGGGCCTGGCCATTGGGACAGGCCGTGTTTATGTATTTGTTCGAAATTAATGGAGCAGACCCGGATGTGCGTCGGAGCTATCCGGATGAGCGGGGGTCCCTGGAAGTGGTGGAAACTGCTGTTATGACCATGATGAAGCCGTCCATTTCCTATAGACAGCATTGGAAGGGCCTGGCCATTTGGACAGGCCATTTTTATATCTATATTTGCAGGGACCTCACCCTTAACCTAAACCTAAACTTGAAAACCCAAACCTAAAAGCCGATCCCGAACCCGAACCCCGTTCCTAAACCTAAACCTTAAACTATTCTCAATTCCCTAAATCTAGAACTAAACTAAACCAAAACCGATAACCCTTAACTTAAACCAAAACCTATAACCTAAACCTTAACCTAAATGTATTCTCAAATCCCTAAACCTAAACCTACACCTAATCCTAATCTCAAACTCCCTAACCTAAACCGGATCCTAAACTTGAAAACCCAAACCTAAAGCCGATCCCGAACCTGAAACCCGATTTCCTAAACCTAAACCTTAAACTATTCTCAATTTCCTAAATCTATAACCTAAACCTAAACGAAAACCTATAACCTTAACTTAAACCAAAACCTATAACCTAAACCTTAGCTGAAATGTATTCTCAAATCCCTAAACCTAAACCTAACCTAATCCTAATCTCAACTCCCTAACCTAAACCGGATCCTAAACTTGAAAACCAAACCTAAAGCCAATCCCGAACCCGAACCCAATTTCCTAAACCTAAACCTTAAACTATTCTCAATTCCCTAAATCTATAACCTAAACCTAAACCTAAACCTATAACCTTAACTTAAACAAAACCTATAACCTAACCTAACCTAAATGTATTCTCAAATCCCTAAACCTAAACCTACACCTAATCCTAATCTCAACTCCCTAACCTAACCGGATCCTAAACTTGAAAAACCCAAACCTAAAGCCAACCTATAAACTTAACTTAAACCAAAACCTATAACCTAAACCTTAACATAAATGTATTCTCAAATCCTAAACCAAACCTACACCTAATCCTAATCTCAACTCCCTAACCTAAACCGGATCCTAAACTTGAAAACCCAAACCTAAAGTCGATCCCGAACCCGAACCCGATTTCCTAAACCTAAACTAAACTATCTCATCCCAATCTGAAACCTAACCTCTAAAACCTAAACCTACACCATAAAACCTAAAACCCAACCTAAACCAGAACCACAAACCTATAACCGAAACCCTTAACCCTAAATGTATTCTCAAATCACTAAACCTAAACCTACACCTAATCCTAATCTCAACTCCCTACCTAAAACGGATCCTAAAACTGAAACCCAAACCTAAAGCCGATCCCGAACCCGAACCGATTTCCTAAACCTAAACCTTAAACTATTCTCAATTCCCTAAATCTATAAACTAAACCTAAAACTTAAACCTAAACCTAGACCAAAACATATAACCTAACCTAAACCAAACCTTTAACCTAAACCTTAACTAAATGTATTCTCAAATCCCTAAACCTAACTACACCTAATCCTAATCTCAACTCCCTAACCTAAACCTAAACCTAAACTTGAAAACCCAAACCTAAACCCGATCCCGAACCTGAATCCGATTTCCTAAACCTAAACCTTAACCTATCTCAATTTCCTAAACCTTAACCTAAATGTATTCTCAAATCCCTAAATCTAAACCTACACCTAATCCTAATCTCAACTCTCTAACCTAAACCTAAACCTAAACCTAAACCTAAACTTGAAACCTAACCTAAAACCCGATCTTGAACACGACCCGATTTCCTAAACCTATACCTTAACCTATTCTCAATTCCCTAAACCTTAACCTAAATGTATTCTCAAATTCCTAAACCTAAACTTACACCTAATCCTAATCTCAAACTCCCTAACCTAAACCTAAACCTAAACTTGAAAACCCAAACCTAAACCCGATCCTAAAACTGAACCCGATTTCCTAAACCCTATAAACTAAACCTTAACCTATAACTTATAACCTAAACTTATAACCGATAACCTAACCTATGGATTTTTGCTAACAGTTTAGAAGATTTGTATGTACATTTTTGATTTCTTATATATATAATTGTTTTTTTCCAGCTTTTTTTTTGTCTTTCTTCCTTTTTTGAGATGTGTACGAAGGCATGCTTGTTTGATTATGTCTACAATTGTTGTTTTATACAGGCTGACAAGCTAAAGAAGTTAGTGGATGATGAAATTCATTTTCTCAAGGGAAGGGTTTTGTAACTTGAAAGTGATATTGTGTCGAAGTCTACAGAATACTTATGCAGTTTCAAGGAAAGAAGAAGCTGTATCTTCTATGTTTGCTGAACTTGACCGTCTGAAGAAAGAAAATTCTGTAAAAGCGCGAGCATTATTTAATGCATGAGGGCACGCCTTAGCTGTAATTCTTATGATAGGTTGAGTATAGTGAAGTATTATTTATTTAGAAGTGTGAATGTAGGATGCATTATAGATTTGATTGCTATTGTAACAAATGCATCATTTTTTTCTTTAATTGTATTAAGCTTAGATAGTTATCAATCATAGCAGGTTCTTGCAATGAAAACAGGGGAAAATAGCTACGAAATATAATCCGTAGCGGTAGCAATTACTATCTATAGCTACAGATATAATCCGTAGCGCTATTGGTATCTATAGCTACAGACTATATCCGTAGTTTTGGTATTGTATGTAGTGCTGCAAATATCGTAAATATTGGTATCTATTGCTACGGATTATATCCGTAGCTATTTCTGTATATAGCTACGGATATAATCCGTAGCTATTTCTGTCTATAGCTACGGAGAATATCCGTAGCGAATTGTGTATATTGCTACGGATAAAATCGGTAGCTAATTGTATCTATTGCTACGGATCATATCCGTAGCTAAATGTATCTATTGCTATGGACACAATCCGTAGCTCATGTATCTATTGCTACGGATATTGTCCGTAGCTAGACCTTTAGCTACCCCACCAATTGCGACGGATGTGCCACGGAGCAGATCCGTAGCAAAAGGGATTTTGCTACGGATCTAGTCCGTAGCCTTTGCCCGTTTTTCTTGTAGTGGGGGGTGGGCTTTTACCTACTTAGTGTGAGGAGGCATTGGTAGGCTGAGTCTAACCAGCTCGTAAATGGGTCCGCTACCTTCAGGCCTTGTTGGTGATTGGTTTGTCCATAGGCGGGTAGTGAGTAGTGAGGTCTCTTACGCTCGCTTGATGTGCGGGTCTGTAGAGCAGCAATCATTCTGCACTGTAAGGACCCTGGTGATTCCTTATAAATGGAAATGTACTTGACATATGGTTTGGATATGAGCACTGGCATTACTTACATTACATTAGCATTGGTGTGAAGTCCCTTCATGCATTGCCTTGGTATGGCTCCCAGTACTCATTGCATAGTATTAATGATAAGCCTTGGTAAGGATAGTGATATTCTCATTAAGCATGTTCTTTCCTCGTACCTCTTGCTATTTTCTGTGCACATTGACACACACTTTCACCACCCTCTAAGCTTCTACAAGCTTATGCACGATTAACGTGTGCAGGAGACTCTAGGCAGGCGTCATAGCAGCAGATCGTGGAAGGAGTAAAGTGGCACTGAGGACTCCAGTGTTGCTGTGTTTCGATCTCTTTCTTCTCTCTCTATGTTCTTATGTATGTTTTGGACCTGATGTAAGCTTGTAAAAGTTCAAATTCTTAGTGGATTTTTTATGTGTCCCTGTTTTTATTCTCAGATTCTTGTACTTACTGTAATCTTGGGTATGCTCGTATTGGAATGATTATACTGTTATGAAAATCCTCCTTGTAGGATCCCAGGATCGGACCTGTCTCAGGAGCCGAGAACCGAGAATGGGGTACTACGGAGGCTGTTGCGGCTAAAACCGACCATCAGGTTCCTTGTGAGTCCGGTTACCGAGTCAGGGGCGTGACACACCTTTGCATCAAATCCATCATATTTTACTATTCTTTTCCATTGATATGGTATTTGGCATGAAAGGAAGAGAATAGAAAGAAAATTATGCATTATGCGGAACAACACGACAACGTGCTGCCCTTTTTTTTTTTAAAAAAAAATGAAAAATCATACAAACTAACATAAAAGCATCACATAAGACAATTTAGAAACCTATAGCCAAAACCCAAAAGCTGAAATTATAGGAGTTGGCCTATGTATAAAACTTGGAATTAGGAGTGAATTCAATGTGGTTAGGATTGTCTAACACCGAGATGAAATCTTAGGATCACTTAACCATTGACAGTACATGTAACCATAATGGTGGACATTTTTCCCCATTGTGCATGAACATGTTTACAATCAGATGCTAATAATTGTCCAATCGAGTTAGCTTTCCGGCATCACTCATCCAATTGAAGAGGTTTAAGTTTAGGTGAATTTAAGTTTAGGTGTAGGTGTAGGTTTAAGTTAAGTGAATTAAGTTTAGGTTTAGGTTTAGGTTAAGGTTATAGTTTCGGTTTAGGTTTATGGATTTGAGAATAGGTTTAGGTTTAGGTTTAGGTTAGGGTTACAGGTTTCGGTTTAGGTGTAGGTTTAGGGATTTGAGATTAGGTTTAGGAATTTGGGTTTGGGTTCGAGTTCGGGATTGGGTTTAGGTTTAAGTTTTCGAGTTTAGGTTATAGGTTTAGGCTTAGGTATAGGTTTAGGTTTAGGGATTTGGGAATAGGTTTAGGTTAGGTTTAGGCTTAGGGTTTAGGGATCCAGATTCGAGTTCGTGTTCGGGATCGGGTTAGGTTTAGGTTTTCAAGTTTAGGTTTAGGTTTAGGTTAGGGAGTTGAGATTAGGATTAGGTGTAGGTTTTAGGTTTAGGGATTTGAGTTTCGGTTTCAGGTTTAGGTTTAGGAATTCGGGTTTGGGTTTGGGTTCGGGATCAAGTTTAGGGTTAGGTTTAGGTTTTTGAGTTTAGGTTTAGGTTTAGTTAGGGTTATAGGTTTAGGATTAGGTGTGTAGGTTTAAGTTTAGGGATTTGAGTTTCGGTTTAGGTTTAGGAATTCAAGTTCGGGATTGGGTTTAGGTTTAGGTTAGGGTTATAGGGTTTAGGATTAGGTTAAGGTTTAGGTTTAGGGATTTGAGTTTGGTTTAGGTTTAAGTTTAGGAATTCGGGTTCGGGATTGGGTTTAGGTTTAGGTTTTCGAGTTTAGGTTTAGTTTAGGTTAGGGTTATAGGTTTAGGTTTTTACGTGTAGGTTTAGGTTTAGGGATTTGAGTTTCGATTTAGGTTTAGGTTTAGGAATTCGGGTTTTGGGTTCGGAATCAGGTTTAGGTTTAGGTTTTTGAGTTCAGGTTAGGGATTTGTTTGACCTTATCAACATGTTTGATGCCGAAAAAACATTATAGTGGGCCCGACAAGTTTTTAACATTGGGCATTCAAATCACCATTGTTTTCCTGTGGTGTGATCCACACTTGATCTTTAGATGTGCCTCAATTTGGGACATCCTCTAAAATGAGTTGCTGCAAATACAGATGGACTACGTAGATGTATAA
>JAJHSJ010000002.1:85477567-85595612 GCA_021015155.1 Magnolia officinalis | reverse complement strand
GCATAAGAGAATTGATTCTTATATTTAATGCAGCAACTATGGATTAAAGGTGACACTACCTAATGCATCTGTCCATTGTAACTCTTCCTGCTGTAGGATTCATGGCACAAGAGTTAACTTCATCTGTCAAATTCCTGTTTTGTTTTTTCCTTTTATTTATGTATTTCTACCGGTACTTCTTCTTATGAACATTTCTATGTGATATACTGCAAATTTTGGAGATGGATATGGATCATGATTTCTTGAGATGATAAAGAGAATCTTATTAGATACGGTAACCATGCTCTCACATACAGGATTTGTGACAGAATTTTTTTCACAGTTTGTATTTCTATTATGTGAACTATGCTAACGTCCCTTTTCGTACATTAAAATAATTGAACAAACTATTATCTTCTGATACATTTTCTGTTTCTCCTCTTTAAGGTGTTTCACATATTGAATGTTTCTTCTCTTTAAGTTATGTACTCATCATTTCTACAATTTTCATCTCTGGGATATTGTTTCTTCTTTTCATTCATTGCTTTTTTGGGTTTAGATTTGCCTTGATATTTGTTAAGCTTGATACATTTGTACTTCTTGTAGTCTCCTTCAGCATATCTCTTGTAAAAATTTGCTACTGCATTAGCTGAAAAATGGGATTGCTCTGTCTAGGTAGCCTATGCAATTGGGAGCACATGATTGTAGACCTATTTGGTGGTTCCAACAATATGCATTATTATATTTAGATAATTTTATTATTATTATGCTCATCATGGACTCTTTCACCTTCCCTACACATTCTTCCATTGCAAGTGACTTTTATTTTTATATTTTTATTATTATTACATAGCCATCTTCACTGGATCAGGCTTAATTTGGATATTTGCATGAAGAATCCTCTGTAGGA
Organism: Magnolia officinalis; assembly: GCA_021015155.1. Lineage (NCBI taxonomy): Eukaryota > Viridiplantae > Streptophyta > Magnoliopsida > Magnoliales > Magnoliaceae > Magnolia > Magnolia officinalis. Next base: position 85,594,723 of record JAJHSJ010000002.1, on the reverse strand, counting down.
TCAAATCTTCCTAGTGTCGTCAGCACCACACTGAGTTATACTCAAAATTGCAAATCATTCTGATTAGGTTAGGTCTTGCTGTGTCCAGTTTCAAGGCATAGATGAGCAAATCGTTCCGGTATCTCATTAGGTTAGGTCTAAATGAGCTGCTCCCCATATTATGATTTTGACTAGCAAGGATTGCCTAGGACAAGACGGTTGGTGGGGTGATGCTTGTGAAATGTTGTAGGACAAGGTGTAAACTGTAACAGTGGATTTGAAAGGACCCGCACAGTATGTCGAGAAACAAAATTCATACATGGTGGAGACACCATCTCTATAAACCGAGGCCTGTGACTCAATCCTATTTATATATTTATTGAGGGTGAAGAAGTTTTAACCCATGAAAACTCATTTTGAGGCTCTACGCGTATTTAGAATTTCTAGTCCATCTAAACACATTGTGGGTAACATGGTTGTAACACACTACTCTGTACATGATTTAATATCAATGACAACCCTTAGGGGGATCCAGACCATTGATTAATAAGACCACCCTAGAATTCTTACACCAGAAATAGTGGACAGGGAAATGCTAATTGGGAGCATTAGCTGAAAAATGGAAGTTGGTCCTATTTGCAATCTATCGGTATTCAATGGTAAACCTACCACTATTCCTGTGACTACTGTGACAGCATCTGGGTGGTGAGCAACCTGAAATATTTAAAGCTGCAGTTTTGAAATCACACATACTTGGCATACAAATTCTTTTAATCGACTCTTTGAGCTAATTGAATCTCTTATTTTTTCAGGATTTTAATGAGTACCAAATGTCCAAATTGAAAAGCAGTGAGGCATTCACGGCAGAAAGGGAAGAGAGAGATCACTTAGGTAAAATAAAAATAAAAATTCAGTCGTTGATTCTTCTTTCTCATCTGATATAGACCTTGCCCTTGTCTAACCTGAAGTGTCCTTAGGTTGTCGAATCAGTAATGAGCTTTGCCCAAATCATGAAGGATCTCTCAGTCCTAGTCATAGATCAGGTTAGAAGGTATACCACCTACACCCTCTTCTCCAACCGTCATTATTTTAGGATGGCTTATTGGGTCCGTTTCCATGAGCAGGCGACCATCGTCAATCGGATTGACTACAACATTCAGAATGTGGCAGCTTCAGTGGAAGAAGGATTTTATTTATTTTTTTTTTTTTTGAAACTATTCATTTATTATTGTAAATATTATTTGCGGCAGCTTGATGCATGTCAAAGGGCCACATAGGCATGTATTTATTATTTTATTTTATTTTTTTTTATAGGAAAACAATCACTAGGCACAGTGACTTCCCAAGAGGAATGGGAATCAAGTGGGCCTTGACCAAAAGGGTCAATGATAAATTGAATGTTTGCAATCTAATGGGTCTGTACATCCGAAACTGCAGGCAACATGAAGCTGCCATAGGCAATGGAAAAGAGCTTAACTAGTAAGGGTGTAGAGAAAAAAAAAAAAAAAACAAATCACAATTATAGATGCATTTGCAAATGCATATGCATTATGGAATTAGGAACTTGAATGCTAATTGAAGTGTTAGTAAAGTTAAATTAGTCTCATAGGGATCAAGAGTCAAAATTTTAAGTAGCAGCAGTCTCACAGGGATCAACAGCCAAAATTCAAATAGCACAACGTGCTGTACAAACCATCGCCAAACCCCATATGCAGTGGCGGCTTGTACAACCGCCAGTAAATCCCACACGCAAAAGCGGCGGCCCGTACAACCGCCAGTAAAGGAAACACGACTGCTGGTAAAGCCTTTACCGACCGAGGCTTTACCGGCTGTTGGCAAACTGCGGGCAAAGGCTTTACCGGCGGTTTTTTGGGCTTTTGGCGGCCGTTTTGACCGCCGGTAAATGCCAGTTTTCTTGTAGTATGTAATATCTACTTCGTCCATCAGATAAGGACAATTATTTTGAACGTGCATACAGAGGCTAGTAGCTGTATGTGTCTTATCCACACCGTCCGTACGTTTCTCCTGCTCATTTAAGGCATCATTGTGGGTCCTAGGAAGGTTTCGACGCGGTGCCATACATCATTATCCCCCACTTTTTCTTGTGGTGTTGTTCACTTAAGAATTGGATATGCTTCTATTTTGAGCACATGCCCTAAAATGAGCTGATAAAACGGATGGACGGTGTGGATAATACATACATAACACAATGTGCCCCGTGAAGTTTACTCAGTACAGCGTACCGAGTTACTCAGCACGTGATCTGTGTCCGTTACAGTGGCCATCCCTCACTAACTGTTGTTCCCATCGTTCATCAAGGCCACCCACACCATCACTGTTTGCTTCTATATCATGGTATTGCAGTTGGGTTGATCAAATTCTGCCCATTGATTGATGGCTGTGGACTATGTTGATTGCTCCCGAAAATGTTTTTATTTATTTTATTTTTATTTTTATATTTTTTTTTTATGGCTGTGGACTATGTTGATTGCTCCCGAAAATGTTGCATGGCTAAATACTACCTTCATTTTGAGCATCGATGTGCTGATGTGATTTTGACATTACTGAAAATTTTGTGATTGTTACTGGCCTTCTAGTTGATTAGTTTCTAAATCATCTGGATCTGTTGGGTAACTACTACTGGATCTGTTGGATCCTCCTAGCTTTTTCTCTCCCTCTCGGACGTCCGTAGCGAGATAAGAGGCCTCATTTTCTTGGATAGTGGGCCTGGGTGCCCTGAGAATTTAACTCTGCCCGGGGCTTCTTTGCATAGTTTTTTTTATTTCTTTGTGCAGTGGCTCCTCTTAGGATAGGTTCGAGCAGCCCTTTTGTAACTGCTGAACCCGAATTGTATAGATCTCTTATATCCTTTTGTCCATTGAATGAAATTTTCCTTTTATTTAAAAAAAAAAAAAAAAAAAAAAAAAAAGCTTCTGTGTTTGTTGGATTCAAAATGAGTATACGGGTAGATTATTTTAAGATCTCTTGTGCCGATCTCGAATGCATCAGAAATTAACCACGTCTCCTTCCTCTTCCTTCCTAGTTTGAGTACTTTGTTATCTTTATTAATAATTTCTTTCGTATAAAAAGTAAGATCATTTTGAGGTGTTTGATATGTCTAAGATGTTCTATGATGATGAGGTAAAAAATCAGTCACAATCTGAAATCAAATGTCTTTGCTTTAATAATAACTTTCAATATACATCACGTAATTTGAGCGTTTACCTCACATCCACTAGCATCACTTGTTGGACTCCACGTACCTAAATATTTCAATTAATGGGGGTGTAAAACGAAAGAATAAACACCTAGCAAGATTTCTTTTGAACCATGTGAATGTTTCTAAACGGTTTTAGAGTTATGCCATTCTTTCTGCATGCCACTTGATTAACTGACAACCATTGTCCATTCTTCATGAATAAACACTATTCTCTATTTATTTATTTTTGATAAAGTTCCATACCCATTTCTTGCTCGTGTCTTTGTGTGCATCACATTTGTCTAGAAATATAACTCCCGATTCGACAAACTTGATACCCATGGTATCAAGAAGAGCGCGGACCCTCTGAATCCCGGAGGCAGGAACTCCCTGCCTCCAGTGTTTTCATTGGTCAACGTCACTATAAGTGCCACATCATCAGATTTTTTAAATATATTAAAAAAAGTACATTTAATAAGAAGTATAACGGAGACGTTAAACGGAAGCGGTTTGCGTGCTGAGTAAATCAGTATGGTAAGCGTACTGAGTAAAGCCTATGGAGCCCACCAACATTCATTTGTGCATTGTATCAACTCCATCCATCTCTTTTATCATCTAATTTTAGGGTTTTACAACAAAAATTAATCATATCCAAAGATCAAGTGGACCACACCACCTGAAACAGTGTGAATTGAATTCTACCGCTGAAAAGTTGTTGGGGGCCCACAAAAGTTTTATATTAAGATGATATTGTTTTTTTTTCCATTCATCCATGTCTTTGTGATCTTATGAACAGTTTGGATGAAAAATAAACATCATTGGGGGCTTAGAAACATTTCAATGGTGAAGATCAATATTTCCATTGTTTCCTTTAGTTTGGTTTACTTGAGCTTTTGATATACTTCAGTTTTGGGCTCAACTCCTAAAATGATCTGAAAAAACGGATGGACGGCGTGGATAAACCACATGAATTCACAGTGGGCCTAACAAAGTTTACTCAGTACGATAAGACTCGGTATGCAATCCGCTTTCATGTGTCTAACGGGACGCGGATTTCCTGCCAAAGCCTTTTGCAGTAAGATCTTGTGCAAGGATTCTGGATGGGCCCACTGTGACGTTTGTGATAAATCCAACCCATTCATCCATTTTTAGATATCATTTTAGGACATAATACCAAAACTAAGGTGTATACAAAACTCAAATGGGCCACACGAGAGGAAACAGTGGGGATTTAGTGTCCACCGTTGAAATATTTATATGACCACAAAAGTTTTGCATCGGTCTAATATTTTGGTGTTTTCACTTCATCCTAGTAAAAATAACCTTATAAACAGTTTGGATGGTATATAAACATCAAGACGCCTAGGAAGGTTTCAACCGTAGGAATTTCTTTCTCCATTGTTTCATCTTGTATGGCCCAATTGAGTTTTTTGATCATCCTAATTTTTGTTACATGTCTTAAAATGAGCTCTAAAAATGGATGAATGGATTGGAATTCTTATAAACATCATGGTGGACCCCACCATACATCCCAGTGCTGGAACTTCATGCAAAAGGCTTTCCCCGGTGAATCCGCGTCCACGGTTTCCATTGGAAACGGACCGGCTACTCCCCTGCCACTCGGTGCTATGTGGACCCACCATGATGTATGTGTTTCATCCATATTGTCCATTTATTTTTCTATATCATTTAATGGTCTAAGACCAAAAATGAGGTATAACCCAATCTCAAGTGGATCACATTACATGAAACAATGTTGAATGAACGTTGACCATTAAAAAGTTTTTGGTGGGGTCACTTTGTATTGCAACCCCGTCACTTTGTCTACTGAACCCCGTCACTTTGAACTGCAACCCCATCACTTTGTCTACTGAATCACATCACTTTGTACTGCAACATCATCACTTTGTCTACTGTATCTCGTCACTTTGTGCTGCAACCCTGTCACTTTGTCTATTGTACCCCGTCACTTTGTGCTACAACCTCGTCACTTGTCTACTTGACAAAGTGACGGGGTTCAGTACAAAGCGATGGGGTTCAGTACAACCTAACGAGTGACGGGGTTCAGTAGACAAAGTGACGAGGCTGCAGTACAAAGTGACAGGGTTCAGTAGATAAAGTGACGAGGTTGTAGTACAAAGTGACGGGGTACAGTAGACAAAGTGACGAGATTGCAGCACAAAGTGATGAGGTACAGTAGACAAAGTGACGGGGTTGCAGCACAAAGTGACGAGGTACAGTAGACAAAGTGATGATGTTGCAGTACAAAATGACGGGGTTCAGTAGACAAAGTGACGGGGTCATAGTACAAAGTGACGGGGTTCAGTAGACAAAGTGACGAGGTTGCAGTACAAAGTAACGGGGTTCACTAGACAAAGTGACAAGGTTGCAGTACAAAGTGACAATGTTCAGTAGATAAAGTGACGGGGTTGCAGTACAAAGTGATGGGGTTTAGTAGACAAAGTGATGAGGTTTGGATTAGATTCAGTCGTAATAAATGGTGGGCGTGACTCTCTCCACTGTATTCTCTGGTGGGGTCTGTAAGTGCTATGATTTGATTTCTCTTTGATTGTCAAATTTTGTGTGTCAAAACTTCTCCGTTTGTCATGTGTTTATATCTTGATAAATTTGTTCGAGACACTTCGTCAACACTTGAAGACTAGCTCAAAGAATTCTTTAAGCTTCATGATAGTTCAAGCTACAATATTAAGAGAGAGCTCAAGGTCATAACTCAAGTTCAAGTCGAAGTTCAAGATTCAAATCTAAATGCGGGACTCAAGTACAACTTAAAGTAACATTGAAGCTTTTGAAGTAGTCAAGCTACATCGAGAAGAAATCAAGCTTCGTAGAGATCAAAGTCTAAGCAAATGAAGTATTCAATGTCATACTTCATGCTCCAGGTTTGATAGACCATTAGATTGACCTTAGGGTAGGTCACTTTGGATACATAATCCAAATGAACATCATTACATGATTTTGGGCTACTTTAAGACCAGTCCTAGACCCTGTTCGACCAGTCCTAGCACCATCTCGACTAGTCTAAGAAGTTCCAAGACCAGTCCTAGAATTGTTGCAAATTATCGGATTTTCTGGCTCGACTACGACTAGTCATGGAGTCTGCTCGACCGGTCGTGGGATGATCTCAACTCGATCTTCGACCAGTCGTAAGGCTACGACTCAAACTCCAGCGACTAAATCAGTTGTCGCACGACCAGTCGTAGAGGAGTCTCGACCGGTCGTGGACTGCCTTCGACCAGTCGTAGACTACTTACGACCGGTCGTACAACAGTCTGATGTGATCGCGATCAAAAATTCAAAATTCAGTTTATTCCAAGACCAGTCGTGGTGACCCTAGGACCAGTCGAAGACGAACTTCTTCTGCTAAAAATAGCACACGAATTTCAGCGTTGAGATATTGAAAATTAAGTGAATTCAAGGCTCCACTCTGAGATAAGTTTGTGTTTATTTTTAAGCTATTTTGTGCATAATTTCTTTCTTTTTTGATAGCTTATTTAATTTAATTTTGTTTCTGTATTCCAATCTGATTTGAAAAGAGGAATTGACTTATTCCTTCTTCTTGGAATTAAAATCAAATATAGCTACGCCCAACTAGTTTAAATCTAAAATCAATTAGAACTTAGAACCATATTAAAGTAAGTAGTGGAGATTAAATTTTTGTATTCGAACGTCTACTCCAATTGGTTCTTCCAGGTAGCTACAAGAGGAGAAATCCAGGTATTTTATAATTCTGTAAATTCCATTCCATTTTGGCTTTTGTTTGGGATTCGCCAGAAAAATCTCAATTTGTGTGGTTATCTGAGGAGAGCCAAAAAACTCAGAAGTATAGGTTTTTGAATTGTGTAAGCCCAAGTTAAAAAGACACAATTGTAAAGGTTTTTGGTGAACCTGTGAAAACCTATTTGATAGTGAACGCTAATATCCCGTGTGTGAGGATATTAGGAGTGGAGTAGCATTTTGTGTGGCTGTTGAAGAACAGTTGGTGTACACACAGGCGAACCACTATAACTCTTTGTCTTGTGGAATGAATGCTTGCTTAATTTTTATATCTTTTATCATTCAATTGTGTGGAATGTACATGTGGATGTGAATGTTGTAACAATTTACATTTCAAGCAAGTGTGGGGATTGGTGTAATAAATTAGATCTATATTTCCGCATTTAATTTCAATTCTTAGCTATTCATTTATCTCTATTAAAATTGAGTTCTTGATTCAAAAGATGTTCTAGAAATAAGGTTGTCCTACCATAAGCCCTTGTTTATTATGATGTAAGGTTGTCCTTAGAACTGAATTTGTATCAATCTCTCAATAATTATTTATTAAGGTGATTTGATTTTAGCATTGTGAATTGTAAGGCTATTGATTTATTTTATTCCGCTGATTTTAATTTAATTTGGTATAGTCCTATTCACCCCCCCTCTAGGACATATAGCTTGGCCTTTTCAAGTGGTATCAGAGCCTAATAGCTCGTTCTTATTTATTTTGGATTTATTTCCTGAGCTAACGATCTAAGCTATATTAATAAGATGTCAAATTTTGATAGCCTATCAGTCACTAGGCCTCCACCCTTTGATGACTCAAACTATGCCTATTGGAAAAGCTAGAATGAGGATCTTCCTCAAATCAATGGATGAGAGTGTGTGGCGAGCCACTGTGACCAGATGGAACTCTCTTACCATTGAAGTAACTGAATCTGACGGTTCAAAAACTATGTCTGTACCTGCTTACTATTTATGGACCACCCTTCAGAAAAATGAGTATAGTGCCAATGCTAAAACACTAAATGCAATCACTTGCGCACTATCACCGGATGAGTTCAAAAGAATTATATCCTGTGATACTGCAAAGCAAGCCTGAGATATACTAGAAATGACACACGAGGGTACATCAATTGTCAAAAAGTCTAAAGTCCAACTCCTCACAACCAAATTTGAAGAAATTCATATGGAGGAAAATGAAATGTTTATGGACTTTTACACTAGACTAAATGACATTGTAAACTCTATGTGGGGTCTTAGCGATAAAATTTCAGAAAGTAAAGTGTGTGCAAAGATACTAAGCTCACTTCCTGAACGGTTCAATTCTAAAGTAATCGCGATCCAGAAACTTCGTGATATGGATAATATGAGGGTAGAAGAACTAGTTGGTTCTTTACAAACCTATGAATTAAATTTTAAAGCTCCTAAAGGTAAATCTATAGCTTTGAAATCTTCTAAAGGTATTTCTCAAGAAACTCAGATTTAGAAAGTTCTGAAGATGATATGGCTCTTTTGGCGAAAAGTTTTACAAAATTTTCAAAAGCAAGAAGAGGGTCGACTTTCAAAAGGAAATGAAAAGAAATGACCTAAACCTAAGTCCAAAACTTGGAAGTCTTTGAAAGACAATCAATGTTACAACTGCCAAGAATATGGGCATTTAGCAAACAAATGTCCTAAAAAAGACAGACCTAGAAGGAAAGGTATGTTGGCTACTTGGGATGAATCGTCTGATTCTGAAGCATCTTCTGAATCAGAAAATTCTGAAACCGAGTCGGGCAATGAAGTTAAAGCCCTTATGACTCTAGCCAAGTTTACTTTTTCAGATCACGATGATTCAACAAGTGAAGAAAATTTAAATAGTGATTAGGAAAATGAAGAAGATCTTCAAGATGCTTATAATGCCTTATATAAGGAAAGTTATAAAATTGTTGTCAAACTTAAGCTTCAAAAAGAAAAGTTTTCTAAACTCAAAGAATGTTTTGAAACCCTTATATTAGAAAAATCGCATATTTCAGATTGTTTTGAAAAATCAAAATGTGATTTGGAATTCAAAACCTCCTTGATTAATGATTTGAAATCTGAAAATAAGAAACTTAAAAATGAAGTATCTTCTCTTCTGAGTTTGAAGGATACATGGAGATATGCCCAGGGTGATCCAAAGTTAGAAAAATTATTATCCGGATCAAGAAAATGTGGGGATAGATACGGGTTAGGTTATGAGAAAAATACATCTCCTAATCAGAAGCATACTTCTCCCAACTTTGTGAAAGGAGAAACTTCTAACTCAAAAAAAAAAGGTACTAGTGAAGTTTTTTCTAAAAATACAAAAAAATTTTCATAAACCTAAAAGTAGCTATATGAATTTTAAAAATCAGAACAGAAATCCTCTTGCTGAAAAAATAATTGATTTACTTAAGGAGCTCTTAAAATCTAACTCAGTAGGTCATTCTTACAACATCAGACAAAAGAAGACCAACCATGTTGCTAAACCCAAAACAGTTTTGAAATGGGTTCCTAAAGTTACCTGCTTGGTTACCTACACTGCGTTCAAAGCAACAAACCATTCAAAATGGTATCTAGACAGTGGATGTTCTAGGTACATGACAGGTGACAAGGCTTTATTCACCGATCTAAAAGATATGACTGATGGATCAGTCACATTTGGTGGGTAGCAACTGCAAGATTATTGGCCAAGGTACGGTTCAACTTTATAATCTTCCCTATTTAAGAATATTTTTATATATTGAGGATTAAAACACAACTTGTTAAGCATATCTCAAATATGTGACAACAACCATAGTGTTAAATTTTCTAATCAAGGTTGTGAAATTATAGATAAAAAGGGTTCTGTAATATTAACTGGTCGCAGAACTTCTGAAAACTGCTATATTGTATGCAATGGAAGCTCATTTAATCAAACGTGTTACATGGTCCATACTGATGAGACAGAATTATGGCATAAACGCCTTGGACATGTACACTACCGAAATTTGTACAGATTGAGCAAAGGTGAACTAATTAGAGGTCTACCTAAAGTGCAAAAAGTAGACAAGAATTGTGGTGAATGCCAGTATGGTAAACAAACTAGGAGCTCTCACAAAAAAGTGAACTCCAATACCACCACAAGACACCACTCAAGCTTCTCCACATGGATCTTATAGGACCAACGAGAACGGAAGTCGAGGTGACAAAAAAACATCTTGGTTATCGTAGATGACTATACAAGATACACTTGGGTTTCATTCTTGAGGGACAAATCAGAAACCCTTGATGAAGTGAAAAATATTATAAAACGGATCCAAACTGAAAAATGTTCTTAAGTTAGTAAGATTCGTAGTGATTATGGATCCGAGTTTGAAAATAGCGGTTTTGAGAAACTCTGTAGTGATCAGGGAATATCACATGAATTCTCTGCGCCCAAAACTCCACAACAAAATGGTATTGTGGAAAGAAAAAATAGAGTGCTTCAAGAAATGAAAAATGTTATGTTAAATAGCATGAAGCTCCCTAGAAATTTATAGGTTGAAGCAGTGAATACCGCCTGCTACATTACCAACCGTGTTTATATCTGAAAATCTAATAATAAAACGGCTTATGAAATGTGGTTTGAGAAAAAGCCTACTGTCAAATATTTTTGAATTTTTGGCAGCAAGTGCTATTTTTTACGTGACCATGAAAATCTGTGAAAGTTCGACACTAAAAGTGATGAAGGGATCTTCTTAGGATACTCTTTAAACAGTCATGCATATTGTGTTCTGAACAACAGGACCGGTGTGATTCAAGAGTCAATAAATGTTGTAATTGATGATCACTTGAATGCACCTGCCCTTAGTTCAGATAATGATGAAGCTCTTATATATGAAATACCAGATACTTCATCAAGTAAAACTAATTCTGAATTAAGAACTGTTAAAGATCATCCTACTGATCAAATACTTGGAAACCCTCTCACTGGTGTGCGCACTCGTAGACAATTAGAGGACATATGTAACTACGTTTGGTTTACATCCCAGATAGAACTGGTTAACGTTAAAGAAGCACTTTCTGATGAAAATTGGACAATTGCGATGCAGGAAGAACTTAATCAGTTTGTCAGAAATGATGTCTGGCACCTTGTTCCTAGACCTAAAGATAAACATATTATTGGAACAAAATGGATTTTCGAAAACAAGTATGATGAATTGGGTAATATCATTCGAAACAAGGCAAGACTGGTTGTACAAGGGTACACGCAAATTGAAGGGATTGATTATGATGAAACCTTTGCCCCAGTTGCTCTCTTTGAATTGATCAGACTTTTCATATCTATTGCATGTTTTAGAAAGTTTAGAATTTTTCAAATGGATGTAAAGAGCGCCTTTTTGAATGGCGACTTACATGAAGAGGTATATGTTGAACAACCGACTGGGTTTGAAGACCCTAAGTTTACTAATCATGTATACTACCTTAAAAAGGCTCTCTATGGTCTGAAACAAACTCTTAGAGCATGGTATGAAAAATTGACTAAGTTCTTACTAAGTCACAAATTTCAAATGGGTAGTGTCGATAAGACGCTCTTTGTTAAGAAATATAACGATGATATCTTAATGGTTCAAATCTATGTTGATGATATAATTTATGGATCAACTTGTACTAACATGACTGTTGAGTTTACAGATCTAATAAAATCTGAATTCGAAATGAGCATGGTTGGTGAATTAAATTATTTCCTAAAGTTGCAAGTAAAACAACAATCTGATGGAATTTTTATTTCACAAACTAAGTATGCATTAAACTTGATTAAGAAATTCGGATTTGAAAATGGTAAGAACTTTGATACTCCTATGAGTACAACTTTAAGACTCTCAAAAGACTCTACAGGAAAAGATGTAGATCCTAAATTGTATCGTAGTATGATAGGTAGCCTACTTTACCTAACTGCAAGTAGACCTGATATTGCTTTAAGTGTTGGAATTTGTGCTAGATATCAGTCTCATCCTAAAGAATCTCATTTAACTGCTGTTAAATGAATTATTCGATATGTCGCAAGTTCAGTTAATCTGGGTCTTTGGTATCCCTATGATTCTAGTGTTCAATTGGCTAGGTATTCGGATGCTGATTGGGCAGAAAATATAGATGATAGAAAATCAACCAGCGGTGGTTGTTTTTACATTGGAAACTGTCTGGTTTCTTGGTTTAGCAAGAAACAAAGTTCCATATCACTCTCAACTGCTGAGGCTGAATATATGTAGCAGAAAATGCATGTACTCAATTGGTTCGGATGAAACGTATGCTGAATGATTATGGAATCACACAAGACTCTATGGTTTTATATTGTGATAATTCCGGTGCGATAAACATTTAAAAAACTCAATCCAGTATTCACATACTAAGCACATTAACATTCGATTTTATTATATTCGTGAATTAGTGGAAGAAAAAATAATATCTTTAGAATATATTCCTACTGAGACTCAGCTTGCTGACATTTTCACTAAACCGCTCGACAAAAGCAGGTTTAACAAATTGAAATTTGATCTTGGTATGTACAAATTTAAATGATTGATCATGCATTTTTGTAGTATATTGTATATAATGTTAATATGTTATTAATTTAAATTTCAAAATTTTGTGAAAAATGCATATTTTTTTTCTGGTCTAAGACCGGTCGAGGACGTGCTCGACCAGTCTTGATACGACCGGTCGAGTATGTCCCAACACCGGTCGTGCGCGCGATGATCTTTTTAATTTGGAAAAAACTTCTTTCTTCTTCATTCTAACCCTCCTCACCAACGAGCCGAGCTTCGACTAGTCGAACCATTGTGTTCGATTCCTCCAGGTTAGAGTGATTTTTCTTGTTTTCTTGGAGAATCATAATCTTAACTCTTAATATTCTTGATCATTGCTTTCTATTTCTTATAAATCTTTAACTTTTTGGGTTCTTCTTCCTTTTTTGCTGAATCTAGAAAAACCCATCTCTATTTTCTTGAACTTTCTTTCATTTCTTCAAGATTATGGAATCTAGAGGTAAAAAGAAAATTCATAGAGGTGCATCTTCTTCTTGTTCAAATGCAATCACTAGACGTCAACTTAAGGATCTTAAAGATGATCCTCCATATGTACGTGACCTGCGTATGCATAATATTATTGTTGAGAAAGCTGTTAGCTTAAATCATATTGCTCCTTACGGTTTCCTTCCTCTCCTTCAATCTGTAGGTTGGGAAAACATTTTACACTGAGGTGGACCGGCATATCAGTCCATAGCCCAGGCCATGGTTGCATGCATATCTGACTTCTCTGCTGAGCAACTGACTTTTACTATTGATACTAGAGAAGGGTCGTTTCATGTTGATCGACACTTAATTTCTGGCCTTATGGATATACAAGTAAATGATGATAGTGTTCATCCTAGTGCACTTGGTGAGAGAGTCTCAGAATCGGAAAAATGAATTTTTACTAGAGCATTGTGTAACATGAATGCACCATGGACTGCAAATGAAAATGCCCTTAAAACCAGATACTTGTTACCCAAATACAGAGTTTTGCATCGTATCTTCACTTCTAGTCTGTATCCCCGCTCTGGAAACAAGACTGAGTTGACTCTGTTTATGGTTCGTATTTTGTACTCGATCATTACTGGTGCTAACATCTGTTTGCCCTCCTTGATTTGTTCCTCTATCATACAAATTCGTAGTCATCCTGGTCATGGTGATATTCCATTTGGAATCTGTTAAATGTATTAGCCACTCACATGTTAGTCGCTATGCCCGTCGGTGAGGCTCCTATCCAACACTAATATTTAACAATTCCAACCTGCATAAGATGAAGTTGGAGTTGGCTCCTGGTTAAGTCGATGTTGATGCGGGTGCTGCTGCTACTGAAGCTGAGATGGGTGTTGAAGGAGATGAGTTGTCAGCCGATGATATTGACATGGATGATATTTTCAATGAAATTGATTCTGATTCTGAAAATGATCCAGACTTTGAACCATTTGATTTCAATGCACGTCTTAGTGCATTAGAAGAAAAAGTAGAACAGATGAATGTTGGACACAATCAACAATTTAAAAATATGTGCAAATATTTTAGGCGCTTACAGAAGAGCCTTCACCAAAGTGATCCTAACATTCCTGTTCCATCTTCTGGTTCTGATTGAGAATGTTTAATCTTTGGTCTGTAACAAGTTTACTAAGTTTCTTTTCTTGGTTATGTGGATTACTGTCTTAAAACATCACTTGTTAATTTTCTTATTATGTACTCTGAATCACCTTGCATACTTCACTTGTTTTGATTCTTCACTCTGTAATTTTTTTTCTTTCTGAGTTGCTATCTCTATTTTTGTCTTTCATGTCCTATCTTTGCTTCTTCCTTTGTCATATTTTGACAAAAAGGGGGAGAATGTGTGCATTCTATTTATGTGATATGATTGATATGATGTATACCTACTTATACCCACTCAGAGGGAGTTGAGGTGTATTAACTCAGGGGGAGTTGAGTTGTCTCAGCTGCTTATTTTATGAAAACTGGTGCATGCTTGTTTTATGACAACTGGTGCATGATTCGTTATTATATAATGTGATGCTTATCTTATTGATGTTTGAGAAGTGTTTTGTCACAAATTTGACAAAGGGGGAGATTGTAAGTGCTATGATTTGATTCCTCTTTGATTGTCAAATTTTGTGTGTCAAAACTTCTCTTTTGTCATATGTTTATATCTTGATAAATTTGTTCGAGACACTTCGTCAACACTTGAAGACCAACTCAAAGAATTCTTCAAGCTTCATGATAGTTCAAGATACAATATTAAGAGAGAGCTCAAGGTCAAGACTCAAGTTCAAGTGCAAGTCAAAGTTCAAGATTCAAATCTAAATGCGGGACTCAAGTACAACTTAAAGTAACAGTGAAGCTTTTGAAGTAGTCAAGCTACATCGAGAAGAAATTAAGCTTTGTAAAGATCAAAGTCTAAGAAAATGAAGTATTCAATGTCCATACTTCATGCTCCAGGTTTGATAGACCATTAGATTGACCTTAGGGTAGGTCACTTTCGATACATAATCCAAATGAACATCATTACATGATTTTAGTCTACTTTAAGACTAGTCCTAGACCTTGTTGACCAGTCCTAGCACTGTTTCGACCAGTCTAAGAAGTTCTAAGACCAGTCCTAAAATTGTTGCAAATTATCAGATTTTCTGGTTCGGCAACGACCAGTCCTGGAGTCTGCTAGACCGGTCGTGGGATGATCTCGACTCGACCTTCGACCAGTCGTAAGGCTACGACTCAAACTCCAGCAACTAAATCAAGTGTCGTACGACCAGTCGTAGAGGAGTCTCGACCGGTCGTGGACTGCCTTCGACCAGTCGTAGACTACCTACGACCAGTCGTACAACGGTCTGATGCGATCGCGCTAAAAAAATTCAAAAATCTGTTTATTCCAAGACCAGTCGTGGTGACCCTAGGACCAGTCGAAGACGAACTTCTTCTGCTATAAATAGCACACGAATTTCAGAGTTTAGATATTGAAAACTAAGTGAATTCAAGGCTCCACTCTGAGATAAGTTTGTGTTTATGTTAAAGTTATTTAATTTCTTTCTCGTTTGATAGCTTATTTAATTTGATTTTGTTTCTGTATTCCAATCTGATTTGAAAAGAGGAATTGACTTATTCCTTCTTCTTGGAATCAAAATCAAATATAGCTACGCCCAACTGGTTTAAATCTAAAATCAATTAGAACTTAGAACCATATTAAAGTGAGTAGTGGACATTAAACTTTTGTATTCGAACGTCTACTCCAATTGGTTCTTCCGAGCAGCTACAAGAGGAGAAATCCAGGTATTTTACAATTCTGTAAATTCCATTCTATTTTAGTTTTTGTTTGGGATTCGTGAGAAAAATCTCAATTTGTGTGGTTATCTTATGAGAGCCAGAAAACTCAGAAGTGTGGGTTTTTGAATTGTGTAAGCCCAAGTTAAAAAGACACAATTATAAAGGTTTTTGGTGAACCTGTGAAAACCTATTTGATAGTGAACTCTAATATCCCCTGTGTGAGGATATTAGGAGTGGAGTAGCATTCTGTGTGGCTGTTGAAGAACAATTGGTGTACACACAGGCGAACCACTATAACTCTTTGTCTTGTGGATTGAATGCTTGCTTAATTTCCATATATCTTTTATCATTCAATTTTGTGGAATGTACATGTGGATGTGAATGTTGTAACAATTTACATTTCAAGCAAGTGTGGGGATTGGTGTAATAAATTAGATCTATATTTCTGCATTTAATTTCAATTCTTAGCTATTCATTTATCTCTATTAAAATTGAGTTCTTGATTCAAAAGATGTTCTAGAAATAAGGTTGTCCTACCATAAGCCCTTGTTTATTATGGTGTAAGGTTGTCCTTAGAACTGAATTTGTATCAATCTCTTAATAATTATTTATTAAGGTGATTTGATTTTAGCATTGTGAATTGTAAGGCTATTGATTTATTTTATTCCGCTGATTTTAATTTAATTTTGGCATAGTCCTATTCACCCCCCTCTAGGACATATAGCTTGGCCTTTTCGGGGTCCACTCGAGTTTTGGATGTGATTCACTCTTTGGCTCATGCCCTAAAATGATCTCTCCAAATGGATGGACGGTGTGGATACAAAACATACATCATAGTGAGACCCATATAAATAGGTGACATCACTTCAGTAGCGAGTTTCACTGCTCAATGTGGCACTGAATCCCAAATGGAAATGAAAGCAGATTGGCTACTCCCCCTACCACCAGCCCGGTGGTGGTGGCGGTCGGTACTTTGTGGGCCCCACCATGATGTATGTGTTTCATCAATTCCGTTAATTTATTTTTACATATAATTTTAATAGACAAAGTGATGATGTTTCAGTACAAAGTGACGGGGTTCAGTAGACAAAGTGACGGGGTTGTAGTATAAAGTGACAGGGTTATAATACGAAGTGACGGGGTTCAGTAGACAAAGTAACAGGGTTTGCAGTACAAAGTGACGGGGTACAGTAGACAAAGTGATGGGGTTGCAGTACAAAGTGACGGGGTACAGTAGACAAAGTGACGGGGTTGCAGTACAAAGTGACGGGATTCAATAGACAAAGTAACGGGGTTGCAGTACAAAGTGATGGGGTTCACTAGACAAAGTGACGAGGTTGCAGCACAAAGTGACGAGGTTATAGCACAAAGTGATGGGGTACAGTAGACAAAGTGACGATGTTGTAGTACAAAGTGACGGAGTTCAATAGACAAAGTGATGGGGTTGTAGTACAAAGTGACGGGGTTTGGTAGACAAAGTGACGGGGTTCACTAGACGAAGTGATGAGGTTGCAACACAAAGTGACAGGGTTCAGTAGATAAAGTGACGGGGTTGCAGTACAAAGTGACGGGGTTCAGTAGACAAAGTGACGAGGTTTATATTGGATTTAGTCGTAATAAATGGTGGGCGTGACTCTCTCTACTATTTTCTATAGTGGGGTCCACTCGAGTTTTGGATCTGATTCATTATTTAGCTCATGCCCTAAAATGATCTCTCCAAATGGATGGACGGTGTGGATACAAAACATACATCATAGTGGGACTCATATAAATAGGTGACATTACTTCAGTAGCGAGTCTCACTGCTCAATGTGGCACTGAATCCCAAATGGAAATGAAAGCGGATTGGTTACTCCTCCCACCACCAGCCCGGTGGTGGTGGTGGTCGGTACTCTGTGGGTCCTACCATGATGTATGTGTTTCATCCATTCCATTAATCTATTTTTACATATAATTTTAGGGGTTGATCCCAAAAATGAGAGGGATATAAATCTCATATGGACCACACCACAGGAAAATAATGGTGATTGGATATCCATCATTAAAGTCCTCCTAAGGCCCACCATATTATTTATTTGACATCCAATCTGTTGGTTTGGTCATAAAGACCCAGATGAAGGGAAAAAACAAAGATCAGCTTGATCCAAAACTTTATGGCCCCTAAAAAGTTTTTAATGGTCAATGTTCATTCAACACTGTTTCTTGTAATGTAGTTCACTTGAGATTGGGTTATACCTCATTTTTGGTCTCAGACTATAAAATGATCTAGAAAAATAAATGGACGGCATGGATGAAACACATACATAATGGTGGGCCCACATAGCATCGAGTGGCAAGGGAGTAGCCAGTCCGTTTCCAATGGAAACCGTGGTCGCGGATTCACTGAGGAAAGTCTTTTGCATGAAGTTCCAGCGCTGGGATGTATGGTGGGGGTCCACCATGATGTTTATAAGAATTCCAATCCATTCATCCATTTTAGAGCTCATTTTAAGACATGTAACCAAAAATTAGGATGATCAAAAACTCAACTGGGCTATACAAGATGAAACAGTGGAGAAAGAAATTCCTACGGTTGAAACCTTCCTAGGTGTCTTGATGTTTATATGCCATCCAAACTGTTTATAAGGTCATTTTTACTAGGATGAAGTGAAAACACCAAAATATTAGATCAATGCAAAACTTTTGTGGCCATATAAATATTTCAATGATGGACACTAAATTCCCATTGTTTCCTCTCGTGCGTGGCCCATTTGAGTTTTGTATACACCTTAGTTTTGGTATTATGTCCTAAAATGATATCTAAAAATGGATGAACGGGTTGGATTTATCACAAACGTCACAGTGGGCCCATCCGAAATCCTTGTGAAGGATCTTACTGCAAAAGGCTTTGGCAGGAAATCTGCATCCCCTTTAGACACGTGAAATCGGATTGCATACTGAGTAAACTCTGTTGGGCCCACTGTGAATTCATGTGGTTTATCCATGCCGTCCATCCATTTTTTCAGATCATTTTAGGGGTGAGCCCAAAACTAAAGTATATCAAAAGCTCAAGTAGACCATACCAAAGGAAATAGTGGAAGTATTGATTTTCACCATTGAAATGTTTATAAGCCCCCAATGATGTTTATTTTTCATCCAAACTGTTCATAAGATCACAAAGACATGGATGAATGGAAAAAACAAATATTATCTTGATATAAAACTTCTGTGGGCCCCCAACAACTTTTCAACGGTAGAATTCAATTCACACTGTTTCAGGTGGTGTGGTCCACTTGATCTTTGGATATGATTAATTTTTGTTGTAAAACCCTAAAATTAGATGATAAAAGAGATGGATGGAGTTGATACAATGCACGAATGACGGTGGGCTCCACAGACTTTACTCGTTACGCTTACCATACTGATTTACTCAGCATGCATACCGCTTCCGTTTAACATCTCCGTTATACTTCTTATTAAATGTACTTTTTTTAATATATTTAAAAAATTTGATGACATGGCACTTATAGTGACGTTGGCCAATGAAAACGCTAGAGGCAGGGAGTTCCTGCCTCCGGGAGGAAGATGATCCGCACTCATCTTTCTTGGGTATTCTTGCACACAAAGGGAGTAGATATTATAAGTCATAGATTCTTTGAAGATATTCCTTATTTTTCTCACGAGGGTGAGTATTCTTCTGTACTTGCTCATATGACACCTAGACCTTTAATACATCTCTTCCTATGTCATCTATTCTAACTCCACCATCCTTGGGTAAAAGAAACTAGCATGTACTTCACATCCACCAACAACAGTTTTCGCTAAGGATCCTACACCATGCTTCCACTATTTTACGTCGACCTTCCCATTGCTCTGAAAAAGGTTTACTCTCAATACTTTACATCTGGTCTCTAATTTTGTCTCTTACCACCGTCCTAGCCCTATATATATATATATATATATATATATATATATATATATATATAGCTATATTATATAATATATATATATATATATATATATATATATATGGCCTTATTTCGAAAGGTGGTCCCTAAGTCATACCATGATGCGTAGCTCATCATGGGTGGCGATGAGTCATGGAGGAAGAAAATGTTGTTTTGATGGTTTAATTCAATTCAAAAATAGGGTTTGTCGATGTCATCGACAGACCATTCGATGCCATCGAGCAGTGTTCGATGATATCGAATAGCTACTCAATCCCATCAAGAAATTCATAATTTCTCCAGTTGGTTGTTGGACTATTTGGGTACTTGTTTAATGCCATCGAGCTACTTTCAATGCCATCGAAACTTAAGTTTGATGCTATCGAGACCCATCGAAGTGCAATCGAGAAAATTCAATTTTTCATGTTTTATCTCTGGACTGTTTTGGTGTTTGTTCGATGCCATCGAAGTCCCATCGAATGTATCACAAATTTTATGCAGATCTCTGTATTTGCGTAATTTGTTTCTGATTTTGTTTAGGATTCTTTCCATGGCTATAAATATGGGTGGAAATTGAAAATAGGGTAAATAAAGCTTTTCCAATTCGTTCCTAGGGTTTCAAGGGTGTAGCTTGGGGTGATTCAAGGCTTGTTCGAATCAGGTATTCTTTAAACTCTTGTAATTTCTACTTTTATAGTGATTATCTGTCGCTTTGTGCCGTGATTTTTTTAAAAGGGATTTTCCACATTAAAATCGGTGTGTTTGCATTGTGCTTGCTTGTTGCGATTGGATTACTTCACTTGATACATCTCTGTGTGCTTCCGTTGTCCTCCAACAAGTGGTATTAGAGCAAACGTTGGGGCGCAGGCTTGAATCTGAAAGTGAGTATCAGTGATTATCAATCCTAAGTATGATATTAAGCACTTGGAAAAAACAATTTTGAATTATGGAATGTCAAAATGATTTTAGATGAGGTCCTAAGAAGCGACTAGAATCTATGGATAAAGATGAATGGAACAAACTGGATAAGAAAGCAAGAACCTCCATTCAATTGTGCCTAATTGATGAGGTTCTTTACAATGTCATGAGAGAGAAAACTATGGCGAGTCTATGGGCGAAGTCAGAGGATGTTAATGCGAAGAAATCCCTTAAAAATTTTCTATACTTAAAATCATAGTTGTTCAATCTTAAGATGGCAGAGGGAGGAGATGTTGAAGCCCACATTAACAACTTTAATAAGATGATTTACAAATTGCTGGATGTGGAGGAAACAGTTGGGATGAAGATCAAGCATGTATTTTGTTGAATTCTCCCTCTGGCTTCATATGAGTCTTTCAAAGACAACTTGTACATCGGTAAAATGTCTCTTATTGTTGATACAGTGATCTCAGCCCTTCAAGGAAAGACAATAAGAAAGAAAAACGGTAACATGGGGGCCTCTATCGATGCATTATTTACAAGGGGGTAGAATTATGAGCAAGACACTGGATTTTCTCGATCGAGATCCAAATACAAGGGCAAGGGTGAGTGTAAATTGAAGTGCTGGAACCGTGAGATGACGGGGCACATGAAAAATAATTGTATAAATCCTAAAGCTAAGAAAGCGAACTCAAAGGCTTCTTCTAGGGAGGCCAACACTGCCACATCTAATGAAGGGACAAGTGAAAGTGATGTGTTGTTAGTGTCTATGATCAGACACTTATTCGATGATCGTAGGGATGAGTGGATTTTGGATACTGGGGCTTCATATCATATGACTCATCATCAGAGTTGGTTCACTAGTTACAGAGAATGCGATGATGATCAGGTATTTATGGGCAATGATGATGCTCATAATGTTGTGGGTGTTGGTACTGTGAGCATCAGATATTTGATGGGGTAAAGCATACCTTAACTGAGGTGAGGCACGTTCTTGACATGAAGATGAGTCTAATATCTTTTGGTGGAATTGAGACAATTAGGTGTAGATTCCCCGGTTTCATTGGTGTCCTTAAGGTTTCAAATAGGCACTTATAGTGATGAAAGCATATGTGGCATTCTATAGAGGAACCGTTGCTTGTCTTTTTGTCTATAGAGAAAGGATTTTGGTCATGGTAGGAGACTTTTTGATTGTCTTGTGGCATTCTATAGAGGAACCGTTGCTTGTCTTTTTGTCTTCTTGATGATCTGGACAAATGATTTTCCTTTTTATTTTTGATGCAAATGGTACAAGGTGGTTTATGAAGTTCTAAGTTTTGAGTTTGATAAAAAAATAGTGATGAAAACACAGAGGCACGAAAATCTTTACAGGTTGATAAGGAGCACTTTAATGGTTAGAACTAGAGTGGATTCCTTGTCTACACATATGTGGCATGCACATCTGGGCCATGAGTGAGTGGGGCATGAATGTACATTTTTATTATTGTTTAATTTCAAATTAAAAAAGTTTTGATTTAAATATATGCGAGCATTGTATATATGGTAAACAATCTAGGTTATCTTTTAAATTTGGAAAACATGTATGTAACGGTGTGCTTGATAATGTGCATTCTGATGTATGGGGGTCGTTGCCTGTGGTTTTCGCTGGAGGGTCATCATGGTTTGTCACATTTATTGACGACTACTTTATGAAAGTATGGGTTTATTTTAAGAAAAATAAATCCGATGTTTTAACCAACTTCAAGTAATGGAAAGTGATATTGCGGTGAAGAACGCTTTAGTTAAAGTAGGAATATGTCAATATGTCCTAGAGGGGGGTGAATAGGACTTTTAAAGGTTTTATGGTCGATTTAAAATTCTATTACACTAATCCTAATCAGCAAGCATATATTAGGATTACTCAAAAGTAACTCTACTGGTTTCTAAGCCCGGTAGAGGATCCAATCACAAACTATTTGAGAAGTCAATGATATGCAAACCAGTTTATGATGGATATGATTGTGTATGTGTGTGAGGTGTGATCTCAAATATTTAGATATAAAAATATTAAAGTAAATCACACAAGCAAAAGAATGCAATCTCAAACACAGTCATTTTTATAGTAATTTAACGATTAGTTTACTCCACTCCCGGCAGATGCACTCAACCCTTGAGTGTGCCGGATTTCACTAAGGAGGTTTCATAGCGGTTCACCTCAAACTTAAGGTTTTAAATCAGGTTCACCTTCAACCTTTACAACCTACACTGAGGCTGACTATTTATGCTCTCACGAGCAAGGGTCAACACAACGTACCCACTTTTAAACACACTGACCAAGGATCTTCCATAAGACCCTACCGGAGGTTTTATGCGGTTTACCTTAACTCGAGGTTTCACACGGTTCACCTCAAACCTAAGGTTTTGACTGGTTCACTTTCAACCAGATGTTTATGCTCTCCACAGAGCAGGGGTCCACATAACGCACCCATCACGTACACTCCCGCCGGAGGCCTCCTACGAGGGCTTGAAGGGGTGAGAAACACCTAAGACCCAATCCTAAAAATGAATGATCACAAGTGTCCTCTGGACTCTAGATACTTACAGATAAGTGGATGAGTCCCATTAAGCACGTTGACGAAGATCTCCTCCATTGTTGATGAAGAGTCTTCAAGCTCCTTGATCTGCAACTCAAAAGATGTACCAATGCATGGCGACAGGTTGGGTCAAGGTTATGATGAAATCATACTCTCAAAAGATTTTCCTATAAGGAAGATAGAGCGATTTCAATCATCTATGCATTCAAGGCATCCCAGCTTCATGATTTGCCATTAAGGTAGTACCTGGAGGATCCTTGAATGCGAAAGTTCATTCCCAAATCCACTCTATTGAATATCAATGGTAAGGGTAGATTGGAGGATGAACTCCCTTGAGAGAAAGGGCTTTGGGTATAAGATCTAAGGTTAAACACTCAAAAGCTCTCTCTTCTTTCTCTCATAACAACAATAGACAAGTCCTCTTTATATAGGCAAAAGGTTCCAACGGATATAAAACGGTCACATTTATGATAGAGTTCGATATCATCGAGTGTATACTCTCGATAGGATCAATGGTCCACTCGATGACTCAAACTCAATGTCATACACTTTTGAAACCTTTTGCGAGCCTGTTGATGAATGAAACAATTATCGATGTCATCGGATTTTGAACTCCGATTCCATTGTTGAGAGGTTCGATCCATTGACACATGAAAAATGAGAGAGACTTGTCATGAAATATTTCAGGTTTTCATGAGTGATCGAGGGACCTTTGTGATCATTGGAATTTGAATGTTGATGATATTGATAGCTGTGTCGATGCATTGATAAATCAAAAGGACATTTCATAAAGCTTGCTGGACAGATTTTGTCCATGTTCGATGCAATCGATACGGCATCAATATCATCGATATTTAAATATCAATTCTATCGAGTGACCCCTGATCATAGATAAAATACCCTGAAATATTTTGCTGGAGAACTTGGTGCCAAAAACCGATATCATCGAGGTTTGAATTTCGATGGAATTGAGGAGGCTTCGATATATCGAAGCTTATATGATATTCTTTAAGAAAAACAGGGGCGCTGAAATTCTGCCTGTCGATATTATCGAGTCACTTCCGATAGACTCAAAATTTGAATATCGATGATATCTATCGGTGTATCGATACATATATAATTCCATCTAGATATGTATAAGGTTGCTAGACATATTTGGTCCTCTTTTCGATAGTATCGATGGAGCATCGAGGACTCGACAGCGCAGGTCGATCATATCGAGATGTGTATCGATAAAATCGACATGGCAAGAAAACTTAGAGAACTTTTCTATTTTGAAAACGTTTTCTTACCCTAAAAACCCTATGATATTCTAACATGTTTTAAGGGTTTTAGTATACCTGGTGATTTGGGACAAGGGACGTGAGGCTCAGATTTACCTATGGCGAGCTTGTACACATCTGGTTGAGGTAGATGCTTGAAATGATCTTCCTATCAGGCTTTATAGTCTTACTGACTCAACACTCACGCTAATTGACAAACCAGGGCACTTTCAGAAAGTGATGGTGGAACATAAGTTAGGGCGAAAGGTGAAAAGTTCTAAGGACAGATAACGGTGGAGAATTTACTTCAACTGAATTTAATCAATATTGTAAAGATGAAGGGATCATAAGGAACAACACAGTGTACCACATGCCCAAGTAAAACGGTGTGGCTGAGCAGATAAATCAGACTCTCTTGGAGAGGGCCCGATGCATGATCAGTAATGCTAGGTTGGGCATCGACCTATGGACTGAGGCTGTTAACATGACTTGCTATTTTGTGAATCGGTCCCCTTCTGTGGCGATTGATTG
Organism: Magnolia officinalis; assembly: GCA_021015155.1. Classification (NCBI taxonomy): domain Eukaryota; kingdom Viridiplantae; phylum Streptophyta; class Magnoliopsida; order Magnoliales; family Magnoliaceae; genus Magnolia; species Magnolia officinalis. The sequence continues at coordinate 85,569,754 of JAJHSJ010000002.1, read as the reverse complement.
TAAAATTTCAGAGGAAGTATGGAGTGGTCAGAAGGTAGACTACTTAGGATTGTGTGTGTTTGGTTGTGAAGCTTACTCTCATATACTATCATTTGAGAGAGATAAGTTAGACCAAAGAAACAAAATGTACACCTTTGTTGGCTATGATGGTGGTGTGAAGGGGTTCAAGGTGTATGATCATGTCACATGGAAAATCATCATTAGCAGGGACGTTAAATTAAATGAAGGGTCCCTATTCCGCAAGAATGAGCAGGAGGAACCAAAAAAGTTGGTTGTAGACATTCAAGTTGACACAGGTGATACTCAGGCTGAGACAAATGTGCAGACATAGATACAAGAGTAAGTGGAGCAACCACCTATGAGAAGGAATTTGCCGTGGGATCGCAAGTTACCTGTAAGATACATGGATGACTCAAATATCACATAAGCTCTCGTTACAAATGAGAGTGACCTGTTTACTCTTCAGGAGGCTCTTGAATAGCCTAATGCAGAAAGTGGAAAGCAACGATGAATGACGAGATGGACTCCTTATACAAGAACGAGACAGAGGAACTAATGAATCTTCCAGTTGATCGAAAAGCGATCAGGTGCAATTGGATCTTCAAGAAGAAGCATGATAGATACAAGGCAAGGTTGGTTGCGAAAGGTTACTCTCAGAGAAAAGGAATCGACTTCACAGAGATATTCACATCAATTATAAAGTAAGTAACTATCAGATTCGTGTTAGTGCTGGTTGCACAATACGATCTTAAGCTGGAACAGATGGACATGAAGACTGCATGTCTAGATGAGAAATTGGAAGAGTAGATATATATGAAGCAACCAGAGGGCTATAAAGTACGAGGAGAGAATAAGGTTTGCAGATTAAAGAGGTCATTGTACGGCCTAAAACAGTCATCAGGTAATGGTATAAAAAAATTGATTATTTCATGTTGAGTCAGAAGTTTTCTAGGAGTGAATATGATCACCTTATCTATTATAAGACATTGAGTGATGACAAATTCATCATCCTAGTATTATATGTTGATGACATGTTGATCGCCATTCATAACATATCTGAGATTGGCTTACTGAAGACTAACTATCAGGGACGTTCGAGATGAAAGATTTGGAGGCTGCAAAGAAGGTTCTCGGCATTGATATACACAAAGACAGGAAGAGGAGTAGGCTTTGGTCATCGTAGGAGGAATACCTTGAGAATGTATTGATCAAGTATGAGATGGACAAGGCAAAGCTGGTTAACGTTCCCCACGCGGCTCACTTTAGGCTATCTTTAGAATAATGTCCTAAAACAGATGAAGAAAAGCAGGATATGTCTTGTATGCTTATTTAAATGCAGTTGAGAGTTTGATGTATGCTATGGTCTATACTAGACCGAAATATTTTACAGGCAGTTAGTGTTGTGAGTAGATACATGTCTAACCCCATAAAACAACACTTGAAAGTAGTGAAATGGCTATGTCTTAACTTTTGAGAAAACAAGGGCCAAGTTATTTGGGCATGTGGATTCAGATTACACGGGCAGCATGGATTCTGGAAAGTCGACTTCAAGTTACTCATTTGTGCTAACGGGTGGAGCAATCAGTTGGATGTCGAAGCTTCAGTCTGTGGTGGCTCTTTCCACAATCGAAGCGGAGTATATGACAGTGATAGAGGCATTCAAGAAATGCATTTGATTGAGAGGGATGATAAATCAATTGGGGCTTCAGCAGGAGGCTGTGCCAGTTAATTGTGACAGCGAGAGCACTATCAATTTGGCTAAAAACTCAGTTTATCACTCACATACTAAACATATTGATGTTCGTCACTATTTTATCCAATAAGTGCTTGAGGAAGGAGGCATGACTCTAAAGAAGATTCACATATGCTCACCAAGGTAGTTCTAGTAGAGAAGTTCAAGTTCTGTGCAACTTATCTGGGCTTGGCGAATGCATAAAAGGAAGATGGAATGTGCATGAGAAGCAATGATGGAACTATGATGCAAGGCGAAGATGAGAGAAGAGGACAATAAGCTATATGATTGAAGATTGAAGACATGGTGGAGATTATTATTTTTGATATCTTAAATCAATTCAGAAACAAGGTCTGTTGATACCATCTAAAGTTGTACACAAACTAAGTTAGCCCGGTTAGCGCGCTTGACTCGACTCGAAAAAGCTCGATTCGACTCGGTTCAAAACTAAGTTTAAGCCGAGTTGAACTGATTTTTTGAGATCGAAAAATTTTTATCCGAGTTCGAGCTTGCTCGAGCTTGACTCGACTCGGATCGAACCCCAACTCGAATCGAACTAGTTCGGTGACTCGGTTATTTTGATATTGATGTTGCTCACCAAGTGTTTGATGAAATAACTCAATGAAGTGTTGGCTATTGGTGAGGAAGATAAGGATATGAAACAAATACCCATGTTTCTTGATTTTGATGTTGCCTACCTAGTATTTAATGAAATACTTGTAAATTGCTGCTGCTATTTTACATACCGTGAGAAATTGAAGGTGCACTCTATGTGTTTGAGAAAATGTCGCATGGGCTTAATCTTAGCTCGAACTGGCCCGAGCTACTAACCAAACCAAGCCGAGATGGCCAGTCAGGCTCGAGGACTGAGCTGAGCTGATTTCGAGCTAAGGTCGGCTAGTGGCTGAGCCGAGTCGAGCTATGCCAAGTTCAACTCGTATACAACTCTAATGCCATCGATAGACAATTCACTGCCATCGAGTACTATTTGATGCCATTGAACAGCTACTCGATTCCATTGAGAAATTCAGAATTTCTCCAGTTGGTTGCTGGACTATTTAGGTACCTATTCGATGCCATCGAGCCTAGTTTCGATACCATCAAAACTTAAGTTAGATGCCATTGAGACCCATTGAGGTGCAATCGAGAAAAATCCAATTTTTTTATGTTTTGTCTCTGGACTGTTTTAGTGTTTCTCTAATCCCATCAAGGTGCCATCGAACATATCGCGGATTTTACGCAGATCTGTGTATTTGTGGCATTTGTTTCCAATTTTGTTTAGGATTATTCCTATAGCTATAAATATGGGTGGAAATTGAAAATAGAGTAATATAGAGCTTTTTCATTTCATTCCTAGGGTTTCAAGGTTGTAACTTGGGGTGATTCGAGGCTTGTTTGAATAGGGTATTCTCTACACTCTTATAATTTCTTCTTTTCTGAATGGAGACTTAAATGAAGGAAGGTCACATGGAGTAACCTCCAAATTCATTGTTGGGATAGACTAATGGTTGACCCTACATGGAAATACAACTAAGATCGGCTAACAATTCAGCCCACATACGGTTAAGATCATCTAGGGATGCCCCCAACAAGGAAATGCCCTATTTATGAGTGGCCAGCAGTGGCCCCATATGGTTAAGATCATTGAACATTGGGCCATGCATTAAAACACACACACCACACACACACACACACACACACACACACACACCACACACACACCCACCATGTTAGGGTCAACTAACGATTGGCCCACATGATTCAGGCCATTTAATTAATGATGCACCCATGTGGAAATCACATGGTCAGGATTGATTAAAAATGTTTCCGGATTGTTACAATCATCTAGTAATGTGCCCACCATGGAAATACACATGGTGGCTGGGACTGACAATGGCTACTCCCATTATACATGCTATCAAAGCAAGCTTTTAGAATTCAAAAGGACATCACATTACATTGATCACACCATCCAACTGAGAAAAACCATAGTACGGCCACATAAAATTAAAAGGGTTTGGGTTTTAAATGAGTCCTCCAGATCAAACTATGACCACACCAACTTAATAGGGGTATAATGGCCTTGGCTTTGAATGGCCTAGTTTCCAATATATAGAGTTGGAAAATCAGGCCCATTAAAGAATTGGACCTTGATTTCAGCCCGAACCTCATTCATTAAAGTCATGAATGTTCTTCTTCTTGGTCCAGGGTTAGGGCTTAATATAAAATTTACCTAGGTTTATCTGATCTATTTGTTAAACGGGTGTCAAAATCAAGTACGGACTTGATCTACATGCCTATATTATAAGTCTGAGCCCGAGCCGCATTAGGCTGAGACCTAAAAGCTGCCCGGCTAATTGATTCGTCCCTAGCCATACCAATTAGGTGTGTTTGGAGAGTTCTAATAGGGCCCAAATTGCAACCCAATTTGAGAATTGGAGATCATTTGATCTCACCCTCCATCTAATGACCACAGATCATATTATCCTTTTAAGGGTTGGTCCCACTCTGGTAACACCCTGTACTTTTCAGTACTCGGGTGTTACCTAGGGAACCTAACTTGGCATAAACACAAATCTAAATTAATGGAATGATCACCTACATTCTAGCATGATCAGACCGATAGGAGAAATGTTCATCAATTCATTAAACCCTGTTAGAGACAAATCAAGCCATTCATTATCAACACCATCTCGTAGTTCACTAAACTCACCGTTCAATCTTAAGCTAGACTGTACATATGCACTAGGATTCCTCAGAGAAGCACTAATTAGATCGATTGCTCTAGCACTTGATTTCCCTAACCCAACCATTAGATTTAAAAAAAATCAATCTTTAGGTTGTGATTAGACAACCCCAGAAACCATTAAAAATGTTCAACGTAGACTCTGACAGGCCTTGACCTTAAAATCAGAACCCAATTCATCAAATCTATCATTCAACGGAATGTAACACTCAAATTAAGAATCTATCTCTTAATCAAACACTATATGATAATATAAAAACCATTAAAATCCCTCTAGAATTTACTAAGGAACCCTGGAGATAAGATTAGAGATGATCCTTCCTGGAAGTGGTCTTACTGGCAATCCAGAATCAGATCCCTTGCTGCTAGGAATTCGGATTCTTTCTCTTATATCCCTCGTGAAGCTAACAGCCCGGCTGACAGCCTAGCAAAGATGGGGAGCCATCACCAGGTTCAATACTTTTTCTTCGAGATCTCCTCCCTCCCCCGTCCCATCCGGGGTCAGATTCTTCTGGACAAAGATGGTCTAGGAGCCATCCGTTCTCGTGCCCCTTCTTCTCCGGATTAATCTCCTATTGTGGGCCTTCCCCTTTTGGCTAACGGTCTTCTTTTGTCTTTGTTTGTATAGCTTACGATAGGCGGAGCAGAAATTTTTCTCTGTCCTCCGCCCAAAAGGGCTCTCTGTAAGGTTCTTTTGTTGAATGAAATCCTTTTTTTTTTTGTTTTTTAAAAAAAGATTAGAGATGATCCAACCATCGGATCAATAGAAATTCACAATTTAAAACCTAAAGATCGATTGGTATGGCCCACCTGAACATGGATCCACCTCATCTTTGGTGAGATGGTCCAAAAACCCAATTTAAGACAATTGATCGGATTGGATTCCATCTAAGCATTACTGTGGGCCCCACCCTAGCTGAGTGTGTACCAGTGTGCACATGCACCCACAGTGTACCTGACGAATGGTTTGGTTATGTAACGTCTCAGAAAATTTCGTACAAACACCCGAGTACCACCTCAGGCAGAAATCACTCAGGATCAAATCCTTTAGGAATTAGACAAAAGTAACTAAATGTTAAACTAGATTAGCTACGAAATCCGCTTGATCCACTTTAAATACGATCTGCAAGACCCAAAACTTGTAGAATCATTAACGCTAGGTTACCCTGAAATCTAGGATCAATCTCATTACCCAGTTACTCTCGGGAGTGCATTGAAACTCCGTATCGGATCTGGACCGCACATCGAAAGTCCGAATAATACGAAGTTATAGAATTATGACTGCCTTGCTGGGCTTGACAACTATCTTGGAAATCAAATCCAGATAGTGTTCCGGGGCTATTCGCTTGAGCCTGGAGTGAAGTGTGTGAGAAAACGTGTTTTTCTTTAGAAATTAAATCTAATTTAAGTAATCTGAGACCAATCGCTTGCGGGCCTGATATAAGCAATCAGACCGTCAGAATCTTACCCAAATACACCCTCGGATCAGGAGAAATTTCATACACATGGCAATGTACTTGTAACCCTGATCGAGTTCCGGTGACCGTTGAACTGAAATTGGTCCGCCACGTGTGATCTGGGAACCCGACTGGAATGAAACTTAACTCGACCTAGATCCATAGTCCAGGAGCTTAAGTCGACCTTTAGCTCAAGGGGCGGCTCTGGAAGTGCTCTGTTGAGACGGAACAACCTCCCTTTGGACATAACCTAAGTATACCTTGGCCCTGGGCCTATTTCTAGCAATTCTGGGCCTATATAAGGACCTTAAATCCTCTCTCATTCACTCCATACGAATTTAAAAAAACCCTAGGAGAGAGAAGAGATCAGTAAAGTAAGAGAAAGTGTGAGAGAAGTGGGAGGAGACTCCAGTTGCTTTATCCTACTAGTCTACGTGCCTATTCATCACTACCGTATCGCTTTTTCGGCAATTCTGATTGTATTTTCGGGTAAGAAAACCTAACCCTAATCAGTTCTAGAGATCCAACTAGTGTAAGTGATGACATAGCTAACCTATTTCATGCCATAGGTTGTCGTTCTACCGTTGATATAGACTTGGTGTTGAACTGAGTCCGTTACTCGCTTCCAAGGCATAAGGTGCAAACTATAAGTGCTTAGGTTATGGTTTTCAATGCTTTCAATGTCGGATAATGATAGATTCATGATCTGGGTGTTATTTCACGTGCAAAATGCGATGTTCGTTTTGCGATTCGGTTACCTATGCAAATTATGACATTAGTGTATTCTGTATATTTATAGAAAATATCGTATATGTATAAAATATGGAAGTGTGTTTGCCATGATTAATTACTGTGTGTATATGCTATATATATGTGTAATACTTACTCGGCGAAAGGATTCGCCCTAATACATGTTTTAGCTAATATACGTTATGTATGTTAAATTAGTGTAGTAGTGTTTGTTGTGAAAATGCTTGTATGAGTAAGTACTTAGATGATAGTGTTTTAGGTAGGTGTTGAGATAGGATTCTCAACTACCTTAGAGATGTATATGATTTCCTCCATGCAAGTTGTTTAGTTTAGTCGCTTACTTATGAAATGTATGTGTTTGTATTTCCTATTTATATTGTGCTTTGTAACATGCTTATTAACATGTTCAAATTACTTTGTTAATTCTGATTAGACTACTCCACATGCTTTCTAGTTCCAGATTGAGTGTGATTGGGGCTATGTTATAGTCCAGGCAATCGATAACAGGCTTAAAGTCGTGGTTGAGATTCATTCGCCACGTAGGACGTGTTTGACAAACCTGAGTCACGTGTTGGTCATCGACAGTGGTTAGGCCACACGAAGTGCTTATGCACTTCATGTCGATCGATACAATGTGCGCTCATGCTAGTCGAGCTCGCTAAATAACCCGATGTGCCCTTGTATGTTCACCATGTATGGACGCTACTGCTTGAACTTAAGGTACCAAACTCACCAGTGAAATCCCGTTTAACCTTGGTACCTCGATCCGCTAAGACTCATGAGCTGGACATAGTGGTATGGGATATCGTGTTCGAGCTGTCGGCCTACGTTGGGGCAACGAGCCTCCCCGTAGTGACCAGTGAGCAACCCAGACTCGTGAGCCGAATACGGTGGTATGAGACACTGTATTCGAGCTGTTAGCCTACACTGATTGGTGACGAGCCCTTTGTAGTGACCTCAAGCATACTTTGATTCTACGTGGAGGCGACAACCCTTCCGTAACATCTAGAGTATACACTAGGCCTGTACTTATTTGGCGACGAGCCCTTTCAGCGTCCCAGAACCGCATCATCGTATGAGATTTACTAAGACTAACGACCCTAGAATGGATCCTTGTTTGGGAATGATATAAGGGAGGTACCTTAGTTTCCCAATCCTGCTGTATGAAAAGGACTAATAAGAACTTGGTAATCATATGCATGCACTGCATTACGCGTGTGTTCAGGCGTAACAGGTCAAGCACTGAGGCAGTGTTGTTCATGCGCGAACGTGAGATGAAGTCGCTGAGGGAGCGTAGGTGAGGGCATGCATCATACATTCATATCATTCCTGCATTAACAAGAGTACTTAGGGATGTGTGATTTATTACTTTATCATTGCTGCTTGATTGAATTGATAACATGCTAACCTTTGTTTTATTGTTCCACTGAGTTGATCACTCACTCCCACGTTACGGGACGGTGTTTTAAACACCAACCAGACTCTGTCTTGATTTCAGATGACAGCGTGACCCCTGAGGCGGAGCCTGACTACTACGATGACCAGGACGAATACTCTTATATGCAGTTCTCCGATGGCTTCGCTTAGGATATTTGGATTGACGGGGCTACAGGGATTATCATTATAGTTGTATCATTTTGACATTTTGATTTTTGATACTATGACATGTATACAGTGACTCAGTGTTGTATTCATATTCTAGAGACCGATCGTGATCTTTTGACTTATATACGTTCTTTCTGTCTTTCAGCCTTCCGCTTGCATTTTACAACTTGATCTGGAGTATGAATTACTGTTTTGGTATAATCCCACTCATGATTAATGCACTAACACAGACAACATGTAATCATACGCATATATGTTGCATAAGTGATGTTTTGAAACTTGGGAGTTGAGTTGCTACTTGACCCCCGATTTTTAGGGCGTTACAGGTTAATAGCATGTTGACCCTAAAGTATTGCAGAAAAGGAGGAATTCTCCTCTCTTTTTGCACGATTATAGTTTAAACAGAAGACTGCCATTTGGGTCGATCATAGCTCACCACCACGGACCATTGCACCAATCTGAACCATCTATCATGTTCACGACATAGATTGACTAAGTTCCATGAGTCCCACACGTAGTTGCAAGCTCGGGCTCAAGAGGAGATGTATGTGCGAATGTTTTCAAAAATAGAAACCGTTTTCTACGTTAGTTGGCATCACACGTGTCTCCTCATCCTTGAATCCTAGTCCTGAGTGCAAGACAATCCTAGCCATCCATTCCTCTCTGCACATTAGGCCTTTCATCGTAATGAAAAGAACCGCCGCTTGCTAATCTCTAACCCATTAAGTAAAAACTAACGACTGTCTGTTTGGAAGGTACCACAGGGTTTAATGATCAAGTCTATGTCCTCCAGATGCATTGGATCAGACGCTTACCCATCAGATCCAAATCCACCATGAACGAGCTGACAATCTTCCTCGTTAAACTAAAGATACCCACCATCAAATAATGGGTCCCATTCACTGATCTAAGACATTCATCATGGGGCTCATGGGACCATAAGATCATCCATGGCCTCCGATTATAGCCATGCAAGCTAAGTTGGGAGATATTGTCGTTAAAACTCGATGGATTACCCTACAAAAAATGTAACTAATCTGCCAATTAGTTTGAATGGAAGTGTCTAGAAATAGGTTAATATAGCCTTATAAAAGGCTGCCTTTTAGGGCGACCATTTCCCAAAACGGAAAGACAGAAAGAGAGAGAATTCAAGTTGAAGGTTGCCGCACTAGCTGACTCAGTGAGTTTGAAGACCGAGCCTTACTGAGTCCATTAATGGACATCTTCTAGCAGAGGAAAAGAAAGGAAAGAGAAGAACTGAAAGCAGAATGAAGAAAAAGAAAGAAGAAGAAGAAAGAGAAGTTGAGAGAGAAGCTGTCTTCATGCCACATGGGTCAACTGGGTCGTGCTGATTCGTGAGTCGAGTCTGGCTTAAGTCAAAGGGAGTCGTTGGAGGCGTGGATGAAGGAGAGAGGAAGTAAAAGAAGCTGGAAAGAAGATACAAGAGAAGGGTTAAAGGGTGAGTCAGGGCTGTCATTGCCATGCTGCACCGGATCTGGACCAAGTTCGATCTGAGTCTAGTGCGGATCTGGCTTATGTCCAAGCCGTGTTTGGAGCAAGAGAGAGAGAGAGAGAGAGAGAGAGAGAGAGAGAGAGAGAGAGAGAGAGAAGAGAAGAAGAAAAGAAAAAGGAAGAGAGAAAAGAGGAAGAAGAATGGGAGTTTAGCATGTGTGGGTTGCTGAGTTTGGGAACGTGACTCGCTGCCCAGTTGAGGCTCGCTGACTCGGCCGTCCTTCATCGAGTTTAGCTGAGTTGATTCGGATCAGGACCTACCGTCTATGGTTGGACTTCCAGCAGAAAGAAGAGGGAAAGAAACCCGAGTGACTCGTCTGAGTCGACTTGTTGAGTTAACCAGGAATCGGGGTTGTGATCTGTCTGTTGCGATTTGCCTAGTAAAGGTTCCTACGTCCCGGTATGAATCTCCGTTCAAATCCATGGGCCAAACTCGGTTAGCACCAAGCTTAGCGAGTTGTTGCGAATGACAGAACCACCAAGTTGTTGACTCAATGAGATGCAAGCGTTTAAGGGTATAAATGAACTGAGTTGGTTCTTTGCCCTACTTTTGCATAACTGACATTTCAGCTCAACTCATCAGGTAATCTTTCCCCTAGTATGAACTAGATCAATCTTGTTTTGTTTTGAGATGGTAACTTGTGTTGAATTGACTCAATAGAAGCACTGTGTCTTAGTTGGCCCATCTTTGGCTTTTGAGAATTGCCTAGGGACTTACTGTTAAATTGTTGAATCATCTATACTCAGCTATAACCAATAGTAAACTCGATTATGAGTCAGGTCAGCTAACTGGATTAACTCTCTTATGTATGGGAGTCACTGAATTAACTAAGTTCTTGATGTTAAGATAATATAGTAGATTAGTTGATAATAGCTTTTGATTCGACAATGTAGCAAATGGGTCCTGATAATGCGGGCTGATTTAGAATTGTGTTGAGATCTAGTTGTACAAGTGGTTTAAAGTGTGGTGTCTTGGACTCGAGATCGGGTATTTAGCGAGAAGTGAGAAGTATGTCCACACCAAAGGTGAGGATCACCCTTCAAGCTTTCTACATCTTGATAGTTAACTTTGACTATTCATTTTTGTTCATTTATCTCATTGATTTCTTAATATGGTGAATTGCTCTTATTGATCTGGGTCCTTTATAGATGATTGATGGATTGGATTTAAATTTAATTATTTAAATATGTGATTTAATTTAAATACCTTTATTCTGACTTAAAATGAATACTTCAGATATGCATGTGCGATATCGATATTGCACGTAATTTAATTGGTCATATGTGATTACTTGATGGATTGCTTGGAAGTCCTTGAACTAGTGGTCATTTTGTCTAATAAATTAAATGGAGTTTTTATTGTGGATTTACCATCTTAGGGACCATTTGTTGCCTATGTGACTTTTGGGAAAATCCATTTTTATCACATCCTTGGGATGGATTGTTTGGCTATGTGGCTTGATGTAATATTTGCCCTACGTAGCTTTAAGGAATCGTCTTTATATAACCTTGCGATGATAAGTTCTACTTGTAGAACTATAATTGGTCACTAGTTGTGTAGGTTACATTTAGATATCCTATTTGTTAGTCTCATGAGCTAGGGATGGTGGAATGAGATACTATGCCTGAGCTATCGGCCTATGCTGGGTAACAAACCCCCCCCATAGTGACATTTGAGCTTTCTTAAAATGATTGTTTGAAATTAGAATAATAATGGTTGGGCTAATCATGCATTCTCATGGCATACGGACTTTACCGGGTAGTCGATGTAAGACACGGGGGTTTTCTTGGATCACTATGGGTTGTACCATAGAGTATTTTACCAGGTGATCCTAAATTATTATTCCATGCGTTCGAACCACTATGGGTATCCTTTTAATGGACTTTTCAGGGCGCCTAGTCCTCAGGGTGTACCTTTGAGTACTTTTTCGGGAGACTAGTCCACCTTGGGTATCCTCGTTGCATAGTCTTTTTTGGGTGGCTAGTTCACCTTGGGCGTATCTTTGAGTACTTTTTCGGGTGGCTAGTTCTCCTTGGACAACTTTTTACCAGCTGGATGTGCATCCCCAGGTCTGTAAGCATGTGCATGCATCCATGCATTTAAACAAGATTATCTTTGTGAAATTTATCTGATGAATGCGTATCTGATGAACTTTATCTGATTTCTATGATAATCATTGTGAAATATTTTTTATACACTGTTCCTGATAACTATGCTTAATTATCTTGATGGTATAATAAATCTTGGAGGTTATACCTCATTGAGATAGCCATTGACTCTATCAAACCATACTCGGTGTGCAGGAGACGTAGATGACGCGCATGCTGGCGTTATATGGATAGGAGGAGCTAGATGATCTTGCGACTCCCTATTCCTGACTTCATTTGTATTAAATTTTGTACTCTCACTTTTGTAAAACGTTAAGACATTGGTTTGTATAAGTTTTTGGATAACCGCTTGAAATATTTAGTTTTGTATATTTGGACTCCCTCTTATACTTAATTGTTTCCATCCCGATATATTGCTAACTCTAATAAAGAAAAAAAAAGTATGTAAGATTTAAGCCACCATTAAAGGTTAATACTCAGGTTTTTGAAAAACGAGTAGTGTACTCGGGTTCCGGGAACCGAGGCATTACACACTCCCATGTTTACATTTATAAGCATTGCAACGGTTTCGTTCCATTCCGTTCTGTCCCAAACCCAACCCACGACGTTACCCCACCTAACCCACTAAAAATTCATCAAGCCTAAGTATCACCTGACCATACCCATTTAATTCTTATCAACTCAGGCTCGATAGACCTGACCCAGATGACCACACTAAGGTTTAAGAATTGCATATGTGACTAAAGGCACGTTGTCCAATTAGTAGATGCATAGAAACAACCATACACTTGTGTGTGTGTGTGTGTGTCTATGGTTAATAGTATAATTTTTTTAGTTTTTGGGCCAAGTTGAGGTGGGTCATTTGGCTCGGTCCATTGATAATGTAAGACCCGTATCCTAGTCCGTACCATTCTGTAGACTCCCGTGATCCTCCTCGTCGAATTTCGGTAACCCGCGACCTGTAATCGACTTTTGCGCGCGATCCTAAGTCGCATCCTTTAGATCTGAGTCGACTCCACCCGAAACTTGTACCATTGCGACCGTGCCGTAACCGCGGTTCCAATCCCGCGTCTTGCACACCGATGCGATACCCAGGCCAGGAGTTGTGGGCCCGCATTCATCTTGACGAAAACACCACACATTGCGAATTCAGAGAGAATCTCTACCCAATCCGTCACATTAATCAATCAATCACAAGTCAAGTACAATCCATACCTAGCCCATCCCTCTCTTACCAACAAGGCATGACACCCATCTCTCTCACACAAAAGTAAACACAACCCATACCTCTCATGTCATTCTTCTTACACACCATCCCTCTCTCCCTACACCTCCCATCCTTCACTCTATTTTATTCCATTCTTATCTTTTTTCCTAGCAACCAAGAGAGAAAAAGACTAGGGAGAGAAAATATAAAGAACTTAAGATCAAGGCCCACTTCCTACCACCAAATCTCACCATCCAACCCTTCAATCTTCATCATCCTCCATCAAAGAAGAAGCCTAGGAGCTAAGGAGTCCAAAGAGCTAAAGAAGAAGACCAACGGTGGGTGATATTAGGATTTTCACCGTTGATTTTTATTATTTGAGGGCCAACATGTGGTGGGACCTATCTTGATGTATGCATTGTATCATAGAAGGGAGCTCATAGTGGCGGAGGGCTCTCTCTCTCTCTCACTCTCTCTCTCTCTCTCTGTCTCTCTTTCCCCTCTGCGGCCCACCTTGATGTGTGGACGGTGTCCACACCGTCCAGCCCGAAAGGGGCAGCGGCCCAGTAGGCCCACGAATTTCATCTAGGTCATTCGTCAGAATGATGTCCAGCAGGCCTGGACAATTGGGATAAAATAAATATCAATTTGATGCAAAGCAGGTGGGCCATACATGTGGACCCACTTGATGTATGGTTCTTCATCCATACCATCCACCGTCCATTGGCTGGACGGTGGAGCCTACCTTGATGATGTGTCGAATACCCACACCATCCAGTCTGCTGGACGGTGGGACACCCCTGTGATGTAAGTGTTTTATCTACACCGTCCAAGTCATGGATGGTGGGCCACGTACGTGTGGACCCACCTCTGATATATGCGTTCCATCCAAGCCCTCCAATGGTGGGGACCACCCTGTATAGCTACTGCATTGAGTCAGTAAGTCCGTGGATCTGATCGTGAGGTATGAGTTATATCCAACACTGTCCGTCTATCTTATTGGGTGTGGTACCCACCCCACACGTGCAACATGTGTGGGGGTGGGGCCCACCTTGATGTATGAATTTTGTATCCACACTGTCCATCCCTGGACGGTGCAGCGTGGGACCCACTGTAATGTATGTATATTTTGTATCAACACTGTCCATCTATGTGGACCCCACCAGTAATATAGCTACTGTGTTGGCATTAACAAGTTCTGTGGGCTTGATCATGGGTATGTGTTATATCCAAACCGTCCATCTGTGGACCCCACCAGCTACATAGCTGCTGTGTTGACGTCAACAAGCCCCATGGGTCTGATCATGAGGTATGTGTTATATCCAAAACATCCATCTGTGGGACGTGGGGCCCACACGTGCGGCATCCACACTGTCTCGTCCCTGGACAGGGGACCACCTTGATGCATGAGTATTATCTACACCGTCCAAACATGTGGACCCCACCTTAATGTGTGTGTTTCATCTCCACCGTCCAGCATGGGACGGTGGGGCACACCTATTGTATGTATTGAATCCGGGCCGTCCATTAAATGGGAAGCCCCGCAGGCCTACTGTGATGTGTATTTAATTCCGGTCGTCCATCGATTGGGTTGCCTCGCAGGCCCAATCATGATATATTTGTGGCCCTTGTGTGAGGCCCAACATGATGTATATGCACTACAAGAAAAGCCACTTTTACCAACAAAAAATTTCATAGGCAAAAGTCTTAATTTCGTACGCAAAACGTTTTACCCGCGAAAATTTTCGTTGGCAAATTCCTCGCTAAAAGTCCGAGGGGAAAATCTTTTACCCACGAAAAAAAATTTCGATGGAAAAGGTAAGACTTTTGCCGACGAAATTTTTCGTTGGTAAAACCTTTTACCAACGCTAATTTTCGTAGGTAAAAATATTGACAAATATTCGTAGGTAAAAATATTTACAAGACTTATACCTACAAATATTTTCATAGCTGAAAATATTTACAAAACTTTTACCTACCAAGATTTTCGTAGCTAAAAAGTATTACAAGGCTTTTACCCACGAATATATTCGTAGCTAAAAATACTTAGAAAACTTTTGACTACGAACACTTTCGTAGCTAAAAATATTTACAAAACTTTTACCTACCAAAATTTTCATAGCTAAAAAGTATTAGAAGACTTCGTAGGCAAAAATATTTACAAAACATTAAACTACAAATAATATCATAGGTAAAAATACTTACAAAACTTATACCTACGAATGTTTTCGTAGCTAAAAATATTTACAAAAGTGTTACCTACGAATTGTTTCATAGGTAAAAATACTTACAAAACTTTAAACTACGAATAATATCGTAGTTAAACTTATACTTATTCGTAGGTAAAAATACTTACAGAACTTTTACCTACGAAAAATTGCGTAGGTAAAAACATGGATGAGACTTTTACCTACAAAAAGTTTCGTAGGTAAAAACGTGCATGGGACTTTTACCTACGAAAATATTCGTAGGTAAAAGTTCTTTTTTTTTTTTTTCAATATTCCAGCACAAAATTCTTGATATAGACCTAATATACACCTGTTACAATATATTTGATCATATTCTTCCTGATATACACCTGTTTTGTAATATATTTCATCATATTCTGACTTAGGCATCAGTCTGATGAAGGCCATAGAAAATAAGACAAAAATGTGATGCTGGCCTGAGAAATTTGTTCAGGGACAACCTTACGTGTTTAAGGCGTGTTTACGATTTATCAATCTCCTTATTAATGGGAACCAATACAACAATTAGTAAATGTACCTTCACTTATACCCGTGATCAAGTTTTGACTCATCGGTCAACCAAGTGAATCTGCATTCCTAGTTTTCAAACAATTTGTCAAAATCCTATTCTAGCCATATGTTTAAAGTAAATGCTTAAAGTAGTGTTGGGTACGGAGGTTTTGATATCATTACCTCAACCAAGGGCTTTCTACCATGGAGCAACATATCAACACTCCTTTCAGTCTGCATAGAATAAAAGAATAATATAAGATGCATAGATTAAAAGAATCATATAAGATGCAAGGATTATCATCCATGATCATGTCTCTAAATATTCTGAACAAATGTGTGCAATGAGCCAATGACAAACATATAACATGAGTTCTTTTACTTTTAGATAGGAAAAGACCTATATCTGGAGCTAATAATTCATAAATAGAGTGCAAATGAATGAAATGTAAATAGAGTACATAGATGCTGAGAATATCAAAGTTTGAAGGCATGTTTTCTTTATGGGCTACACAACTGTATTTTCCACCATTTGCTTCAAATGGTGGAGAAGACTGATCCACTGTACATGCGGCATGAATGGATGTCACTCCAAGCCATCCAAATTGTGGTCCCAATTGTTGACGTACCCGATGCGTGACCCAATATTTCCTTTCCCTCATTTCAATAAAAAAATGGAAGGTTTGAGGAGCTTTTCTCTGAAGAATGCTTTTCTGACAACCTCTAGCACGGGCTTCATCATCTCTAAGAGTAACAGTCTCAACTCCCCCAACCTGGATATAAATTGACTCAAGTCAAACTGAATAAATTGTAGAAATCGTTGTCTCAAGCTTGCAGCCCAAAAGCTATATTCATTGAACAAATCCAACATCCGACTTGATACAAGTGTGTGCATAATCAGAATGGCTCATCAGTCAATCCCCAAACAAGGTTTCTCACCTGTCGGATGTTCAAATTTCATTGCTGACTCGGGTCCAGTCCCAAATTTGCTCTTTGTTTTTGTGCCACCATAGACAAAACTCCCAACTATTAAATGTACAAGACTAATAACCATCTAGTTTTGTTAAAAAATATAAGCACTTCTCTAATCAATGCTAAAGATCCACATTTTTCAGTAACAGAGTTACTATTCATATAAAAAATGGTCCAGATAACCAAACTGCATCAAAATGTGATTAACCATTGCCTTGATAACCAAGTTGCATTAAAATGTGATGTGTCGATCTGTGCATGTGTTATATAACTACATGTGTTTTTCCTGACTTCATTGTGTACAACACGCATGTTCCTTGTTAGCATCACCCACCTGTAACAAAAAAATAAAAACTCGCGCTGCTCTGTTTTCTCTGCTTCTCTTTCTTTCAAGCCCTCTTATAAAAATCCCAAAAACCATTTTCATTGCTTAAAATCTTCAACAAAAAAAAAAGAAAGAAAAAAAAAAAAAAAAAACAGCTTTTTATCTCTTATTCCTCTTTTCTTCTAAAAAAACTCCAAAACGTTATAAGAACTAGAAACCAACATTCCAATAACGGCTGGAAAAACCCAGCAAAGAAATCCAAAAAAAAAAAAAAAATCCCAAACAAATGGAAAATACAAATTAAACAGCTTTTTTCTGAAAAGAAACAGAGATCCCACATGAGAAAAAAGAAAAAGAAAGCAAATCCAACCCTAAAAGGAATTAGAGAAAAAGAAAATCAACCTGCACATATATGGTGTTTGGATGAGCAGTAGCTTTGAGAACATAATCAGTACCCCAACGAATAGCTTCCTACAACGAATATCATCATACAGAAAAGTTATGCAACAAAATTGAAGAACTAAAAATATAGAAAAAGATAAGGCTGAGATGTCATAAAAAAGAGAGAGAGAGAGAGAGACAATACTTCAAGAGCACATGCTCATCTTCTCAATTATAAACTCTGAAAAACTAAGCAAAATCTGCATTATCTAAAAACCAAATAAACATCCAACAATTCATGGGCTGAAGTGAATGCTTCCCCATACTTTTGTTCAAATATTAATCTTTCCCGCTCTTTCTTTAGATCCATAAGTGCCTCAAACCTATTAGACAGTCATGGCCTGAACAAAATCAGCAATACATAGCCTCCAAAACAGATAGTATTCAGTTATCAACTTTCTTTCAGAAAGTTTTAAATCTCAAGTTTGTAATAATGGAGTAAAATGCGAAATATGGCATGGACATTTCAAACATGAGAATTATCTTCAAATTACCCCACATTATGATCCCAACCATTGAATGAGTGGGCCTTTCTAAAACTTGTTGTCCAACTATTTTTGGGCACTCAGAAACATCCAACCAGTAAGATTTTTTTTTTTTTTTTTGGAAAATGGGACGGTGCCACAAGAGTTCTATAGATCTGAATCATGTACAGGCTTTCGGGAAGGTCCGAACAAAAAGAAAACGGACCACTCCTATCATGTCAGCTTACAAAGACAAAACACAAAAGGGAAATATAGGTAGCCCCTTTGTATTTACAAAGAACAAAGGCCTGGACCAAACAGTGAAGACGAGTAGAAATTACAAGCCGCACGAAGGAAACAAGGAAAACAGGGGAGTTAATCCTTCGATCTGAGAGCGCCTAAACCGACCCTATCCAAAAAGATTCATATTACAATGTGTGACCCATAGATTGGTAGATTTGGAAAAGCCAAACAAATGCACCAAATGGATAGAAAAAGATAGCTTATGTGTTCAATGTCTTGTGCATCTATTTTTATTTCATGTTGGGAAAACACTACTTTTGCAATTGGTGAAATATTTGAATGGAAAGTTCTATTCTCACACCTTATGTTATATTGGTACATGCGGCTGTATGTTGTTGCAGAAGGCTCTACCCATGTGTGGGCTTAGCAAACTTCACCTAGAAAATATGCCCAGGTCTAAGAATTAGGTTGGTGTCAAACTAGGTGAGCTAAATGTATGCTAAAGAAATGGACAGTCAACATTTAATTTATATATATGGCTTATCAAATGATAAGAGTTAGACTGACCTGAATTTTGGGTAGGGAAGGCGGGATTGTGACCTGCACTTGCACCTGTTGGGCAGCTTTGATCATGGACCTATGTAATCTCCCCGGTGAAGCATTGTAGACCTCCTCCTGAGCCTACACTCTAAATTACTGTTTCAATTTGAATGAGCGTATTACATCCAAACATAGATAAAGTATTAATACATCTCAAGCATTACAGAAACAACTTATTGTATTGAAGTACTGAACATTAGTAGCCAAACCAAACCAGAAAAAAAAAAAAAAAAAAAAAACCACACACACACAAATGCCTATCCTTAAAGCATTATTCCACTTTTCAGGCTAAAAATTCAAATAAGGGTGCCTAAAAGCCCATCCTTGTAGTGTTTTGCCTACTTTTCAAGATAAAAATCATGGTAAAGCCACAGGCTATTCTTGAGGCATTTTGCTCTCTATTCAAGTTAAAAATTCTGGCAAGGGCATGTAAATGCCTATCCTTGAGGCATTTAACCCACTGTTCAGGATAAAAAATTTATGTAAGGGAACCTAAGTGCCCATCCTTGATGAAAATGTCACATCTTTTCAAGATAAAAATCATGTAAGAGAAGCTAAATGCATTTCCTTGATGCATTTTCGTCACTTTTCAGGCTAAAAATCAATATGTCGGCATGTAAATTTGTATCCTTGTGGCATATTCCCACTTGTCAAGGTAAAAATTGGAGTAAACGCACCTAAATGCTTATCCAAGAGGCATTTTCCTGCTCTTAAAGCTAAAAATAAATGTAATGGCACCCAAATGCCTATCCTTGAGGCATTTTGCCCTCAGTTTCAAATTTAAAAAATCCATGTAAGGTCACCTAAATACTGCGCAGTATCGCCAGGCACATGGATCTTAAAAATTACAGACTCAGCCACTGAAAATTTGGCCATATGATCTACACATTGGGTCTCACGTGATGGACGCATGGAATGTCCTACACATGCGAGGCTGGCAAGTGTTTGCACGTAGAAGCCCCTGTGGGTCTATCAAACATATGAGATTTGAGTTGAAAAAAGAAAAAGATCTTTCAAAGTCGAGAAAATGTACTAATACACATACCTGAATATAAATATCGAAAATGTGTTTTCCAACACTTTCCCAAGTTTGTGAATCTAGAAATTCCGTATCTGCGAATTTCAGATTTACAGTGTAGTTCCCGTTTTCGAGCCCCAGACCATAATATCTCAGCGATCCTGGTGATAGCGTTGCGTATTGGAACAACCCTGAGTCTATTGTATTCAGAAATTCTTCTTGAGTGTACCTGTAATATCTGTTGTTGCTGCCTTCACTAAACCTTCCAACATTGCTGACGGCCCACTTCTCTGTGCTGGCCACATTATAGGATGTTGGGCCCAGAGTTGCATTGTCCGCTTCATACTCTGTGTCAGTAGTTGTCATTGTGGGCCCACCACACCTGATCGCAAATGAAGAATCTGTAGATCAATGGAACAGTGAGACAATGATCAGTGTATATATAGCATATTTGATGGATTGTTCATATGCAGTGGTACGACGATCTTTGGGTCATGATCAGATGGTGGGGCTCATTGTCTCATCGTATGATCGTCATTAGATCATGATCTGCGTCACTCTTTTCAATGAACATGGAAGATCCAATACAGAAAATGAAACATGGATCTCATTAAACTGAAACTTAATATGATTACATAACACTAGCATTGATGGTCTAACATTGACCCTATAATGGGTGGGCCATAATCGAATGACAATACCATTTAGATGATCCTAATCATTTGATCAGAAAGATGCTTTAATAAAAATGTCCTCCATTTGAGCAACTAGGATCATCAAACTGGAGTTATTTTGAGGCCATTGCCATCTATAGTGAGTAATAGATGATGATCTATGTGGTGGGTACAACCTAATACATGGCTTGGATGTCATACATATTGCATGTAGAGGTGCAACAAACCTTTGATTACTTTCAAGTGTTTTATCATTACTATAGTTAAACCACATACATCCAAAGAAACAATAAGAATAGGAAGCTCCCACATTTTATAGGACAGTGATCTCCTGCCGCGGGTCCCACTGTATCATGTAGATGTTGTAAATGTGGATGAGATCTAAATCATTCGGTCAGCTGTTGTGGTAGTGAATGGGGCATAGACCAAACAACACATTGATTGGATGATATAAAACAACTAACTTTTTTATTTTGGAAACATGATGAACAAATATGGATGGAAAATGGATAACTCCAATGCACCTAAGGGCATAGGAACACTGCCCCATTTAATTTTTATGTATATATAGAGAAAATAAGAAGAAGAAGATAATCCATTGATAGAAATGGAAAGAATGGCTTATGGATTGGAGGATTCCGATGGCATGGAAAGCTTCGCTGAAGACAATTTAAGCACATGCAAAGGGATATTACTAACTTGTAGATATCTCATACAGCATGATATTACTCACTGACCTATGACCAATAGTTCCCGCTTACTATCAGTTGTAAAGTCAAACAAGTAGAAGGGAAAATATCAGCCTACAACTTATCTATAGTATAGAGTTAGTCATGTCATAACACTGTCAATATCAGCATGTTGCATTGCAGAATGTATAAAATGCACCTAATGAAATGGGATATAGTTAAAAATTGGGGCACATATATTGGTGATCCTGGAAGAACTGGACTTTGAAGAGGCTTCAAATCTGTGCTGAGAGAATATGTTGCCACAAGCAGAAGCATTAACAACATACTCTTTCTTATCATGAACTGTAACACAAGCCAGCAGCCAAATGATCAGTGCCATCACATTCACAAGTAGCTTAGGAGTTAATGTGGCCTGTTAGCACTTCAATGAAAGACAAAAATGCTAAGTAGGATACATTATGCAGCCGAATCATATCACCACTAGTCATAAACAGGTATTTAGACCACCATATTGAAATGAGGTTGCCAGATGTGGGAAATTAGGGAAAATTGACATCCAAGGAGTTGCCTTTCCTCAGACCTTAACCGTTAAACAATCTGTATTAAGACATTGAGAAGGTCAAAGATTTCTGCAAAGGCATCAAGTACCTTCCAGGGGATGACAATCCTCTTGCTAGCCTCAAAAGAACACCATTGAGGGTGTATCCCTTGATGATTGAACCATAACCCTGTGAGACAGAAAGGTGCATCTCAAACACATCTAAAATGACTTGGACTAAGCCACTGTAATCATTTCCTCAAGGGTGCCTATGTGGAGAAGTAAAACCAGCCAACAAGAATGGCATTAAACACTCTCATAACTGATGGATCCTGGGTTGTTTTTGCTGGAAAACAGTCAACCTTATAAGTAGGAAGCAACATTAAAAAAAAAAAAAAAAAAAAAACAAAAAAAAAAAAAAAACAAACAAACAAAAAAACAAAACAAGAAAAAAGCCCATGCCATAGCAATGTGTCTCGACAAAAGCGTAACTAATTTTTCCCCAACTTTTTGTAGCCAAAGTAGATATCTTAGGGAAGTAAGGAAGGTAGCAGGCTAGTAGTTCTATTGTTCACCTCCCATCTTTGTACAGCTAACAAGGTAAAGTTCACAAGCATATGCCACATCAAAGAAATGATCAGGTTTCTATTTAGCCATAACCACCAAGAATGGTGAATGAACATAGATCATAGTAGACATTTATCATATTGTTTGATGTTTAATTTAGACATTTCAAAATCCAAAAATATAATCTGAACCTGCCACTCCAGCACACAGATTACCACAATTGATTCTTTCTGCAACTAGAAAGCAGGAATTACCTCAATGCAAAATTCAAATTACCCAAACAAATAGGTTGAAGGATCCAAAACAATCAAAATCTAGGAAGATAAATTAGCAAAAGAGTAACTGCAAGTCTTTACTAGTGATGGAACTGGCAGTCCCTAACAATTGATGAATAAATGCCCTTTCAGTTTTCTCAACTGAACAAAAGAGTAACTGCAAGTCTTTAATAGTATTTGTGTTTTCAGAAATCTAGTTTGCTAACTGCCAAAGGGTTACATGCCAAAACAAGGTACTGCATTAGCATCAATTGCACGAAACAAGGTACCGCAACAAGGAACAAATAGAAATTGGGTTACATGCCAAATTCCTGATGTAGTGTTAAGGGGACACAAAGAAAGACTTCGATGCATACATCATATCTACCCATCCACCAGGTAAATTTATTGACATTAGCCCTTGGGACCAAAAATTGGCCCAAACCAAACCTTAGGCAGTGAAAACCAATGGACGGGGAATGATATCATATACACATGCAGGACCAAAAATCCATGCCAAATGCCGCAAAACCAAAACCCATCAAGGCAATCGAGTCATAACGAGGTGGAATTAATCAAATACAATATGCAGGACCAACGACACGAAAACTTTGAAAACCAAAACCTTTATCCAGAATCAACAAAATAAAAAATAAATAATCAAGTGAATTGAATTGCAGTAAATATTTAGTTTAATCAAGAAGAAATGAGAAAAACTAATGATGTTTTCTAGTATTCATAAGGGGAAAGAAGCCCTCAACTTGCAGTCATGTTTCATTTGAGTCCAACTTGAGAGGAACATGACTGCAATTTGGAGCTCAACCCTCGATAGGAAGGCAAACTACAATCTCTTTATCTCCACTTTATTACACAACAGAATTGCAATCCAATTTAAAATTGCATCCAAACGCACCCTGAAGAACCAGAAACAACGTGTAATGTATAATCTTCACCAAATGCTCAAAATCAAAACCTACTACGCGCAGAATCTACAGGCAACACTACAACCATTTAAAAATAATCTCATGCAAAATCTTGCCTAATGCTCTGAAAATCATACGAACCTCTGTAAGAGCCAATGAACTCACATCCACAATCTTCAGAAAATGCTAACAATCAAAATCCATATGCAGAATCAACACAAAAACACTCCAATTACAATACAGAATCAACACAAAAACACTCCACACTTACAGCCCCTGCTCATGGGCTTGTGCAGGCCCTTCTTTACCTGCAACCCACATATAAAATCAGCAATTTCACCTGTAACCGTAAACAAAGAAAAAGAAGAGTAAAGTTTGAATGATTTTCTCTGATAATCGAGATCTTCGGTCAAGAATCGGAGAAGATTCGCAAAAGATAAGGAAATCAATAAATAGAAAATGAGAAATCGCTCACCTTTCCAAGTCCGTTGAGATGGCGAGAGAGAGAAACTGCTAGGGCTTTGAAAATGGGATGGTTGAGAGAGAGGGAGGGAGGGAGGGAAGGAGGGAGAGGGTTTTGGGCGTAAAGAGGGAGAGTCGGTTTTGGACGGAGAGAGAGAGAGAGAGAGAGAGAGAGAGAGAGAGAGAGAGAGGCCGTATGTATGTTTGGGCGCGCGGCTCTATTTTGAGCGCGCGCTCAATTATTTTGGGAGCGGATTGGGTACCCACGTGGGGCACACAATGATGTATATGGTTTATCCATTCCGTCCATTCATTTTTATAAATAAATTCAGGGAATGATCCAAAAAATGAAGTACATTGAAGGCCCAAGTGGACCACATCATAGGTATCATGTGTGATTTAATATCTACTGTTTCCTACCGTGTGGTCCACCTGAGATTTTGATCTACCTCATTTATGTGATATAGTATTAAAATGTTGTGCAAAATTGAAAGATGGTGCAAGTAAAATGTATAGATCTTGGTGGGGCCCACAGAGCACCAACCACTGGACACCTGGCTACTCGCGTCACTAGCCAAACCACGTCCAAATTAGCACATTTACCACACACCACCGATGTTGCTGGTATGTTCTGTGGGTCCCATATGAGGTATGTGTTATATCCAAACCGTCTCTCCACTTGGAGGGCCGAAAAATAACACAGATCCAAAGATCAAGCGGACCACACTACAAAAGGCAGTGGGAGAATGAATGTCTACCATTGAAACCCTTTCGAGGGTCACAAAAGTTTTGGATCAAAATAATTTTTGGTTTTTCCGCTTCATCCAGGTATGTGTGATATTATTAACAGATTGGATGGAAAGTAAATGTTATGGTGGGCCCTACGGATATTTTAATGGTGAGAATCATTGTCCACTGCTATTGCTTGTGGTCCAATTGAGCTTAGGATATGAATCACTTTTGGGCTCATATTATAAAATGATCTCTAAAATCATTTTCAGTTATTTCATGTCTGTATTAACTTATGACAAGTTGGATCTCAAATAAACATGTGGTGGGCCCTAAAAAGGTTTCATCGGTTGGTGTCACTATCCTGCTCTTTTCCATGGTGTAGTTCACTTGAAATTTAGATCTACCCCATCAATCAGATGCAACATTCATGGCGGGCCACAAGATTAAAATATAAAGTTAATCCATGACTTGGGTGGGCCACACCACATACTATAGTTGAGAGGGGTTACCCTCCTATTAAAACATTCATAATCATATATTGGGACCACCTTTTCCTTGTGTTGCTTTGTTTGATAAAATTCCAATGAGCAACAAACATGTCAGGTGTTTGATGAAATTCCTGAAATAAATACCTGTAAGTATATTATCCAATGAGCAATAAGCATGTCATGTGTTTGATGAAATTCCTTAAAAAGATGCTTATTTATAATATCGCTCAATGGCATTCTTCAAGGATTTGAGACCCTATAATTCTTCAAACTGAACTGCATAAAGAATGTCAATGGCAGATGGCACTCACCAACCATTCCTTATGACCCTGGTAACCTGTCTGGTTGAGCCTCTTCACAGCGATAACCATGCCAGTGCCAGATTTTGTTGCTGAAACCTTGCTGCTTGAACCACTTAGATCATTTCCAACTCTGTTAACATACTTCGAATTGACCCCTACACAAACCAAGAACAGTAACATAAAGCATGATCAAAATCTCAACTTCAGTAACAATGAGTTAAAAAAGGTCACACTTGTGAGTCGAGTCGGGTCTAGTTTTCGAGTCAACCCCACCAGGCTGAACATCAAGTCGAGTCGAATTTTTGGGTTTTTGAACCATGAGTAATACCACTGGCACTGGTCATAATCTAATCGCTACAGAAAATTTTGAAACAAACCCCCCCCCCCCCCCCCCCCCCAAAAAAAAAAAAAAAAAAAAAAACCTGAAATGAACTAATTACATTAAGTTCATTGCCTATAAGAGGGTAGAGTATCTAAAAAGGTTTGAACTTTCTTACCTGCATTGTGAGTGTTCCTGGATTGTTGTCTTCTTCTCCATGCATAAGTAAAATCGGTTTCTTGATTTTGTTAGTTGACATAAAGGGGCTCATCTCAACATAATTAAAATTGGTTTCTTGATTCCAATCCATTAGATGTGTAACCCATTTTGGGAAGAAAGCCAAAAAGCAAGCTGATATGTGATTTAGGATCAAAGCCAAGTGTGACTTTCGATAACTAAAAAAGAAAAGAAAAGAAAAAAGAAAGAGGATTTGTTTCCTGCTAATAATGACACAAGAAAAGGAGATGTACCTGTCTTCTCAAGGGGATACAACAACCTCATATCCAATCATATCATGGCTTCCTCCTACAACAATGTCAACAAAAAAATGAAATTAGCTATTTGCCACTAGCTACCCAAGATTTATAACAACGCACATGTACACATGACTTCATGCCAGGTATGGCTAAATTGAAGCATTAGATACCATGTCCATCTTTGACACCAAAATAGCAATATCTAAAAAGTCTTAAAATGAATGTTAGCTTCAGAAATAGTTTTTGGCCAATTAAAAACCAATTTTAGAAGAGGGGAAGGGAAGCTCGTTGAATGAATCAGTCTCTTTGGTCGTAGCTCAATCCATTGCTCCATATGTTTGGTTACTGGAAAATGGGCTAGAGTCAAGAGCTGAAGTTGCAGAAGCGCACATTTTAGCGCCTAAGATTGAGAAAGCTGAAGAAAGCTGTTATAGATGCACCCATCTCTCTTGTTGTTGTAGCTAAGAAGCAGGACACTGTGGGCGATGCTTCAAATGTAGGCATTACTGTGTTACATGAGAAACAACAGATAGTGCCAGAACTGGTAGCTGGTGAAGGAAGAGCAGTTGCAATTGAGGGAAATGCGTTTTAGGAAGATGGCATTCTCGGTCACAAGAATCTAAGTGCTGGAACTGAGGTTACTGAATCAATTTTAGCTAAAGTTATTGTTATGGATGTTTGTTTGCCAGAAAATGGGCAACATCAAGGGACTGAAGTCGTGGAGATGCATGTAGAAGCAAATGTCTCTTTGTTCGATGAGAAGCAGAAATCTGTGGGCAATGCTACGGATGCAGGCGTTGCTTTGTCAGAGCAGAAGCAACATACACGACCAGACTCAGTAGCTGGTGAAGGAGAGCAAGTTGTGGTTGAGGAGAATGAAATTCATGAAGATGTTGTTGCATGCCAAGAGAATCTGAGTGCTTCAATTTTGGGTTTAACTCCTTAAATTATTTGGAAAAATGGATGAACGGCATGGATAAACTACATACATTCACGGTGAATCCAACTGAGTTTACTTAGTACGATAAGAGCGTACCGAGTAACTCAGTATGAATTAGGGATTTCGTTCCGTGTCCCCCTCTCCTGGAAGCGGATTGCGTACTGAGTAACTCAGTATGGTAAGCGTACTAAGTAAACTCCTTAGCCTCTGTGTGATTCATGCATTGTATCCACTCCGTCCATCTCTTTTAACACATAATTTTAGGCTCTATCTAAAAAATGGAGTATATCAAAACCTCAAATGGACCGCACCACCGAAAACTGTGTGAATTGAACATCTACCGTTGAAAAATTCTTGGGGACAATAGAGGTTTTAGATCAAGCTGATATTTGTGTTTTCGCTTCATCCATGTCCTTTTGATCTTATGAACAAGTTGGATGACAAATAAACATCACTGGGGCCTTAGAAAATTTTCAACGGTTAAAATCAATAGTTCCACTTTTTCTAGTGGTATGGTCCACTTGAGCTTTGTATATGCATCAATTTTGAGTTGAACCCATAAAATGATCTGAAAAAATGAATGGACGGCATGGATAAACCACATGCATTCGCGGTGGGCCCAACTGAGTTTACTCAGTACGATAAGAGCGTACTGAGTAACTCAGTACACAATCCGATTTCCCCTCTCCTCTCTCTCTCGCCCTAATCTTCTCCCTCCCCCTCTCTCTCTCTCTCTCCCTCTATTCCAAAAACGTCGTCCGAGAATCCCAGCCACAACGCCTCTTCCTTTCACAGTTCCGACAGCAGCGCCACCAATGCAGTGAAAGACCAGCCGTCGCACAAATCTGATTGGGGAAGAAGAGAGGCAGTGATAGCAGCGATGGGTTGGATGCCACCATTAAAGGTGGTTAGCGGTGCTGATTGGGAAGATGAAGATGGGCAGCGATTTCTCTGCTATTAGCCATTGATGCCAACAGTTATTAAGGTATGCATTTCCCCTCTTTAGACATCTAAAATTCCTCATTGCTAGTTTTAGGGATCGAAAGACCCTAATATCTCTGATTTGGGGATCGTAATTCGAGATCCGTAATTGCTGGATTTAGGGATTCGAAAATCCCCAGATCTCTGGGATTGAAATCCCTAATTTTCTTGATGTTGTAGTTGGGGATTAGCTGTGATCTGGGATTGAAATCCCTATTACGTTATGACCACCCTAATATCACTGATTTGAGGATCGCTGTTTTGAGTTTTTTTAGTATTTTATTTCATTTTTTTACCAGATCCGGTGATTTTAGATGTGATCTATGAATGCATGGAGATCTTTCTGCATTTTTGTTAAGATCTGATGTCTTTGGTTCTTGAAATCTCGAATCTGATCTCAATGGTGGTTGCTTCCATCCCTGCTATGTCATGGTCTAGTTGAGTTTTGGACTGGCCTTTTTTAAAAAAAAAAAAGAAAGAAAAAAAAAACTCAAGTCATAACGTAAGCTTGTGCAACTGATGGATGGGTGGATGCCACGTAAGCCCAAAACAAACAATAAAAGCTCCAATAACTTGATAGGCTAAAGCACAATGAATCAAACTTGGTTTTTGACCAAATGGTACCACTTGTGCCTACCCTGGATTTTTCTTCATGGATTTGTTTTTATGGTGGATTTGATGTTTTGGGGAAGAAAAAGAGGGAACTTTTTAAGGTTGAAATTCTCCTAAGCAACTTCTTTTGTATTTTTTTTTATTACAGGTAATGGTTGGATTTTGTGATTGGATTCAAATGCTTGTGGCATAATGTATGATATTCTTTCAGAAAATAGAGGATCACCGTAATGCACACACCATCACTAAAGCCTCCAATATATGTACCTAATCCTAACCTTGTAAATTGTGGGTCTTGCTTTGGGCGGGCATAGCCTAACAGTCACCTCGATCACATGATCCTAACCATCCATCAACAGAAAATTGCCCGATGAACATGCATCGTGGATCATTTATCAACCATCCATCTGGTGCCACCAACCATAAAAATGCTGCTTCTTATGACAAATAGATTCCATGTTGATGAGAAAAATGAAGAACATATTGGGAAATTTCATATCACATGACATTTTCTCATTTCTCATGTACATGCTATTTTCACCTGTTGTCTCTGGAATATAAGCTAATAATGTAGAATTATACTCTCAAAATGGTGCAGAAAGTGGTTCTGGAGTGTTAATTTTATCAGGAGAGTCTTCTAAGTTGGTGGAGCTGTATTGACAATCACATGATCTTCCAATGATTTCAGCACTCTCCTCATATGAAGTTGGTTTCTCTTTCCAACCTCCTTCTCTATCTCCTTTATTGAAACTACTGGTTTCATACCCTGCAAAAATTAATAATTGAGTTGTTATTGATTGAAAAAATAAAAAATTTGATCAATTTTTGGTTGAATATCGAGACTAAATTTGGTTTTCATGTTGGATTATACGCCCTTGAAAGCCATCGAGTCACTTATTTAAATTGTAAGCTTCATACTCTATGCTAATGGTATAATATTAATTACTCTTATTTGAGGGTTTTTTTTTTTTTTCGTTGCATCATATGGGGTTTTCTGTTTGGTACATTGGATTTGCTTATCCATGTAGTATGCAGACAGACATTGTAGCTAACTAAGGTACATTTCTGAGATGGTGACACGAGATTTGGTTTGGCAACTCTGTCTGTTTGAAATTGATTCGCAACCAATGAGGGGCTAGGCCGCATGTTAGGAGGTTGTCACAATATTGGATGAGTGTTTAAGCAATATGGTTTAATGTTGGTCATTTCTGATGGCTACCCAACAATAGTGCATGACTGTGTAGATAGGGTCATGTAACACATTGACAAGGATCATAATGAAAATGCTCTCCAGGCCTTATTATAAGAGCACACAGTTCCTCTACACTATCTATTAGTCATATGGCCTGAGGTATGACATGAAACCTTAAGCTCTCTCCCAGGTAAGTTTGATTCACCCAAGGCGAGCTTCGAATAAGGTAAAACATAAGTGTTTTGGGTCTACCAAAAGAGAGAATATGCCCATGTGTATCTAAAAGGGGTCTGCAACATAGTTGCTTTGAAGACTCACTACATGAGTATCAACGTAGTTAATTGGCTGGTTTTAAGTCGGCAACATGCCCTCTTTTAATCAAAGGATGTTTTCTATAACATGTTGAAATTGTGCCCAACTGTTTTTTTTTTTTTTTTTTTTATAAAGAAAATGATTTGCAGTCATATTGGATGAGTATAGTAATTTCACATGTTGAGCTTGAAATTTAATCATGTTAGTAATATTCTTATAAAGAGTTATCTATTTGTTATGAGTATTACCTAAAAAATTTAATTGAGTATTCTTGCCATATAATCTTTTTTTACAGGCAATTGATTTATTATTTTTTCTTAACCATCTTCAAAGCACACTAGACCATAATTTGTAAAAACCATTTTTCATGCTTCAACTACAATATGTCAAAACCCATCAGGGATATCTCGTAAAGACCACGCAGATTTGTTATAGAACCATATGAAAATGTAATTGTGCCTGATTTTACTCAATTTTGGTGGAGTTTGCAGTTTTCATGACGAAACTCAACCCTATGTTTGGCAAGCCAATTTTATGATTTTCCTGCTGGAATCTTTATACACAATCACTTTACATCATCTTATCTGAAGTGAAAATAAGGTTGGGAAGATTTCCTTTTGATCTGAAATAGTTCCTTGTGTGTTGTGTTGTACTTTTGAGTCCTGCTTTTTTACCATGGCATGCTTTTGTGTTGGAACAAGTTCAGTATATACTTTGGATCATCTGTGGTAACTATTCAGATTTGTTTATGGTATTTATCCATCTAAACATAGATAAGCATTGAACATTGCTTCAGATATGGTGCTTGGAAGTAGTCTGTTGCAATATGTTGATTGTTACATGGGCAAACCAGTTGCTGGTGCGGACTATTTTGCCAAAAAAAAAAATGATGAGTGGAGGCTTTTTTTTTTTTTCATACACACACACAAGCACTCAATCTCTCTCAATATTAATGCCGATTTAGGAAATTGGGAGTTAGTAGTTTGAGTGGAGGTGCCTGTGAGGCTAGAACCTCGAAGTACTGAGCAAACATCTCTTTATCTACTGAAACTTAATGTTTTATTGCTATGAATATGTTCCGCTTCATTTAATTGATAGTTGAATCTCACTTTTGATTGTTCCTTTTACTCTTTAATTGATAGTTGAATCTCACTTTTGATTGTTCCTTTGAAGAGATCTGTTGTTTTCGATCTGGTGGGAGTTAGTTCATTCATTGAATAGAAATAGCATTGAACTAGGTGCTGTTGTGAACGAGGTGTAGCTTAGAAGTCACACAGATCATAAGATACTAACATTTTGATATGGCCTGCCAAATTCAGCTACTTTTCATTTTCTTTCTAATTGTTCATTTCATGGTAACTCGAGGAAATATTAGGGTTATCTAATAAGTGCAATTTTAAGGCTATAATCCTTCATAAAGTTAGTTTCTTATCATTGTTGAATGCTTTATTGGTATCTTTTGTGCATTCATTCATTGAATGGGATCTTATTAATTCATGTTATATGCACTTTTATGGTGATTCCAATGCATTAGGACTTCTATCATTATTTGCAGTCCTTGGTCTCTATTGCACATGACCAAATCATTTAAGTGTACTTTCCTTCATCTTCTTAACTATTGGTGATAGCCTTAAGTTCCCTCCAATTCATTCATTTCTATATCTATCATTCCTATGGACAACATTGGAGGGGCCTGGCCATTTGGACAGGCCGTGTTTATGTATTTGCTCGAGATTAATGGAGCAGACCCCGATGTGCATCGGAGCTATCCGAATGAGCAGGGGTCTCTGGAAGGTGGGAATCGTTGGATATGACCATGATGAAGCTGTCCATTTCCTATGGATAGCATTGGAGGGGCCTGACCATTTGGACATGCTGTGTTTATGTATTTGCTTGAGATTCATGGAGTAGACCCGGATGTGCGTCGGAGCTATCCGGATGAGCGGGGATCCCTGGAAGGTGGGAACTGCTGGATATGACCATGATGAAGCTGTCTATTTTCTATAGATAGCATTGGAGGGGCCTGACCATTTGGAGAGGCCGTGTTTATGTATTTGCTCGAGATTAATGGAGCAAACCCGGATGTGCGTCGGAGCTATCCGGATGAGCGGGGGTCCCTGGAAGGTCGGAACCGCTGTTATGACCATGAAGAAGTTGTTCATTTCCTATGGACAGCATTGGAGGGGCCTGGTCATTTGGACAGGGAGGATTTATATTTGTATTTACAGGTACCACACCCTTAACCTAAACCTACAGCCCCAAACCTAAAACCTAAACCCATTCTTAATTCCCTAAAGCTATAACCTATAACCTAACCATAACCCAAAACTTACAACCTAAACCCTAAACCTTAACCTAAACACAAATGCCATAAACCTAAACCTAAACCTTAACTTATGCCTAAACCTAAACCTTAACTTATAACCTAAACTCCTATACCCATAACCTAAACCTAAACCTTAACCTGTAAGCTAAACCTATACTTATAACCTTAACCTAAACCTATTCTCAAATCCCGAAACTTATACTTATAACCTAAAGCTAGACCTTAACCTTAACCTATTCTCAAATCCTAAAACCTATTCTTATAACCTAAACCTATTCTCAAATCCCAAAACCTATACTTATAACCTAAACCTAATCCTAAACCTAAACTCAAATCCCTAAACCTTAACCTATAACCCAACATAAACCTATACTTATAACCAAAACCTATTCTCAAATCCCAAAACCTATACTTATAACCTAAACCTAAACCTAGACCTTAACCTTAACCTATAACCTATACTTATAACCCTAACCTAAACTTACAACCATAACCTAAACTCAAATCCATAAACCTTAACCTATAACCCAACCTAAACCTATACTTATAATCTAAACCTTTTCTCAAATCCCAAAACCTATACTTATAACCTAAACCTAAACCTAAACCTATTCTCAAATCCCGAAGCTTATAACCTAAACCTAGACCTTAACCTTAACCTCTAACCTATACTTATAACTTTAACCTAAACTTACAACCTTAACCTAAACCTAAACCTTAACCTAAACTGAAATCCCAAAACCTATACTTATAACCTAAACCTAAACCTAAACCTTAACCTAAACTCAAATCCCTAAACCTTAACCTATAACCCAACCTAAACCTATTCTCAAATCCCAAAACCTATACTTATAACCTAAACTTAATCCTAAACCAAAACTCAAATCCCTAAACCGTAACCTATAACCCAACCTAAACCTATACTTATAACCAAAACCTATTCTCAAATCCCAAAACCTATACTTATAACCTAAACCTAAACCTAAACCTTAACCTTAACCTATAACCTATACTTATAACCTTAACCTAAACTTACAACCATAACCTAAACACAAATCCAGAAACCTTAACCTATAACCCAACCTAAACCTATACTTATAATCTAAACCTTTTCTCAAATCCCAAAACCTATACTTATAACCTAAACCTAAACCTAAACCTAAATCTATTCTCAAATATCGAAACTTATAACCTAAACCTAGACCTTAACCTTAACCTCTAACCTATACTTATAACTTTAACCTAAACTTACAACCTCAACCTAAACCTAAACCTTAACCTAAACTAAAATCCCTAAACCTATACTTATAAGCTAAACTTATTCTCAAATCCCAAAACCTATACTTATAACCTAAACCTAAACCTAAACCTTAACCTAAACTCAAATCCCTAAACCTTAACCTATAACCCAACCTAAACCTATTCTCAAATCCCAAAACCTATACTTATAACCTAAACATAATCTTAAACCTAAACTCAAATCCCTAAACCTTTACCTATAACCCAACCTAAACCTATACTTATAACCTAAACCTATTCTCAAATCCCAAAACCTATACTTATAGCCTAAATTTAAACCTAGACCTTAACCTTAACCTATAACCTATACTTATAACCTTAACCTAAACTTACAACCTTAACCTAAACTTAAACCTTAACCTAAACTCAAATCCCTAAACCTTATCCTATAACCCAACCTAAACCTATACTTATAATCTAAACCTATTCTCAAATCTCAAAACCTATACTCATAACCTAAACCTATTCTCAAATCGCGAAACTTATACTTATAACCTAAACCTATTCTCAAATCCCGAAACTTATACTTATAACCTAAACCTAGACCGCAACCTTAACCTCTAACCTATACTTATAATAACCTTAACCTAAACTTACAACCTTAACCTAAACCTAAACCGTAACCTAAACTCAAATCCCTAAACCTATAATTATAACCTAAACCTATTCTCAAATCTCAAAACTTATACTTATAACCTAAACCTTAACCTAAACCTATTCTCAAATCCCAAAACCTATACTTTTAAGCTAAACCTAAATCGAAACCTATTCTCAAATCCCAAAACCTATACTTATAACCTAAACCTTAATCTAAACTCAAATCCCCAAACCTTAACCTATAACCCAACCTAAACCTATACTTATAACCTAAACCTATTCTCAAATCCCAAAACCTATACTTATAACCTAAACCTAAACCTAGACCATAACCTTAACCTATAACCTATACTTATAACCTTAACCTAAACTTACAACCTTAACCTAAACCTAAACTCAAATCCCTAAACCTAACCTATAACCCAACCTAAACCTATTCTCAAATCCCAAAACCTATACTTATAACGTAAACCTAAACCTAAACCTTAACCAAACTCAAATCCATAAACCTTAACCTATAACCCAACCTAAAACCTATACTTGTAACCTGAACCTAAACCTATTCTCAAATCCCAAAACCTATACTTATAACCTAAACCTAAACCTTAACCTAAACTCAAATCCTCAAACCTAAACCTATACTTATAACCTAAACCTATTCTCAAATCTCGAAACTTATAACCTAAACCTAGACCTTAACCTTAACCTCTAACCTATACTTATAACTTTAACCTAAACTTACAACCTTAACCTATACCTAAACCTTAACCTAAACTGAATTCCCTAAACCTATACTTATAAGCTAAACCTATTCTCAAATCCCAAAACCTATACTTATAACCTAAACCTAAACCTAAACTCAAATCCCTAAACCTTAACCTATAACCCAACCTAAACCTATTCTCAAATCCCAAAGCCTGTACTTATAACCTAAACCTAATCCTAAACCTAAACTCAAATCCCTAAACCTTAACCTATAACCCAACCTAAACCTATACTTATAACTTAAACCTATTCTCAAATCCCAAAACCTATACTTATAACCTAAACCTAAACCTAGACCTTAACCTTAACCTATAACCTTAACCTAAACTTACAACCTTAACATAAATCTAAACCTTAACCTAAACTCAAATCCCTAAGCCTTAACCTATAACCCAACCTAAACCTATACTTATAATCTAAACCTATTCTCAAATCCCAAAACCTACACTTATAACCTAAACCTAAACCTAAACCTATTCTCAAATCCTGAAACTTATACTTATAACCTAAACCTAGACCGTAACCTTAACCTCTAACCGATACTTATAATAACCTTAACCTAAACTTACAACCTTAACCTAAACTCAAATCCCTAAACCTTAACCTATAACACAACCTAAACGTATACTTATAACCTTAACCTAAACCTATTCTCAAATCCCAAAACCTATACTTATAATCTAAACCTAAACCTAAACCTTAACCTAAACTCAAATCCCCAAACCTTAACCTATAACCCAACCTAAACCTATACTTATAACCTAAATGTATTCTCAAATCCGAAAACCCGAACTCGAACCCGAACCCGATTTCCTAAACCTAAACCTTAACCTATTCTCAATTCCCTAAACCTATAGCTTATAACCTAAACCTCAACCTAAACCTAAAGCTAAACCTAAACCTATAACCTTAACCTAAACCAAAACTTATGAGCTAAAACCTTAACTTATAACCTAAAACCTAAACTTATAACCTATAACCTAACCTTAACCTAAACCTTAACCTATAACCTATAACCTAAACCTAAACCTAAAACCTAAATGTATTCTCAAATTCCTAAACCTAAACCTACACCTAATTCTAATTTAACTCCCTAACCTAAACCTAAACCTAAACTTGAAAACCCAAACCTAAACCCGATCCCGAACCCGAACCCGATTTCCTAAACCTAAACCTTAACCTATTCTCAATTCTCTAAAACTTAAACCTAAAACCTAAAACCTAAATGTATTCTCAAATCCCTAAACCTAAACCTACACCTAATCCTAATCTCAACTCGCTAACCTAAACCTAAACCTAAAATTGAAAACCCAAACTTAAACCTGATCCCGAACCCGATTTCCTAAACCTAAATCTTAACCTATTCTCAATTCCCTAAAGCTATACCTTATAACCTAAACCTAAACCTAAACCTAAACCTTAACCTAAACCTAAACCTATAACCTTAACCTAAACCAAAACCTCTGACCTAAACCTTAACCTATAACCTATAACCTAAACTTATATCCTATAACCTAACCTTAACCTAAACCAATAACCTAAACCTTAACCTATAACCTAAAACCTAAATGTATTCTCAAATCCCTAAACCTAAACCTACATCTAATCCTAATCCTAATCTCAACTCTCTAACCTAAACCTAAACCCAAACTTGAAAACCCAAACCTAAACTCGATCCCAAACCCGAACCCGAACCCAATTTCCTAAACCCAAACCTAAACCTATTCTCAATTCCCTAAAGCTATAACTTATAACCTAAATCTATAACCTAAACCTAAACCTTAACCTAAACTTAAACATATAACCTTAACCTAAACCAAAACCTATGACCTAAACCTTAACCTATGACCTATAACCTAAACTTATATCCTATAACCTAACCTTAACCTTAACCTTAACCTAAACCTAAAACCTAAACCTTAACCTATAACCTAAAACCTAAAACCTAAATGTATTCTCAAATCCCTAAACCTAAACCTACACGTAATCTTAATCTCAACTCCCTAACCTAAACTAAAACCTAAACTTGAAAACCCAAACCTAAACCCCGAACCCGATTTCTTAAACCTAAACCTTAACCTATTCTCAATTCCCTAAGGCTATGAATAATTTTTTGTATTTTATTTATGATGTTAAACTTATATGTATTTTTGCGTGGATGAATGTTATGTGGATAAGATTGTTTGTGTTTGGATGAATGTAGTTTATGTTTGGATGAATGTAGTTTATGTTTGGATGGATTTACGTAGTTTGGGTTTAGATGGATGTGAATGTGAATGTGAATGTGAATATGATGAAATATATTATATAACAGGTGTATATCAGGAAGAATATGATGAACTATATTGTAATAGGTGTATATCAAGAATTTTGAGCTGGAATTTTTTTTTTTTAAAAAGACTTTTACCTACGAAATATTTCGTAGGTAAAGGTTCAATCCACGTTTTTTACCTATGAAATCTTACGTGGGTAAAATTCTCAGACACGTTTTTTACCTACGAACATTTTCATAGGTAAATGTGACTTTTACCTACGAAAGTTAATTTCGTCAGTAACAGTAAGCTTTTCTTCTTTTTTTTTTTTAGTTGAAAACAACCTTTGCCTACGAAAATGGTCGTAGGTAAAGATGACTTTTACCTATGAACTCAGATTTCGTAGGTAAAAGTAAACTTTTTTCAATTGAAAACATCCTTTGCCTACGAAACACTTCGTAGGTAAATATGACTTTTACCTACGAAATTTAATTTCGTCGGTAAAAGTAAACTTTTCAATTTTTTGCTCTTTGGAAAATTCAAAACACCCTTTACCCTGGCTTTTACCTATGAAATAAGATTTCGTAGGTAAAAGTAAACTTTTTTTTTTTGTTTTTGAAAAATTTAAAACATCCTTTGCCAATGAAATTTTCGTAGGTAAAGATGACTTTTGCCTACGAATTTTAAATTCATCGGAAAAAGCAAGCTTTTCAATTTTTTGTTTTTTCAAAAGTTCAAAACACCCTTTACCTACGCAAGTTTTCGTAGGTAAAGATGACTTTTACCTACGAATTTAGATTTCGTAGGTAAAAGTAAACTAATTCGCTTTTTTGTATTTGAAAAATTGAAAACATCCTTTGCCTACGAAACACTTCGTAGGTAAAGATGACTTTTACCTACGAAATTTAATTTCGTCAGTAAAAGTAAACTTTTCGATTTTTTGCTATTTGGAAAATTCAAAACACCCTTTACCCTAGCTTTTACTTACGAAATAAGATTTCGTAGGTAAAAGTAAACTTTTCTTCTTATTTATTTATTTATTGATTTATTTATTTTTTGAAAAATTGAAAACATCCTTTGCCTACGAAACTTTTCATAGGTAAAGATGACGTTTACCTACGAATTTTAATTTCGTTGGTAAAAGCAAGTTTTTTCAAAAGTTCAAAACACCCTTTACCTACACAAACTTTTGTCGGTAAAGATGACTTTTAATTTCATAGGTAAAGGTAAACTATTCATTTTTTTGTATTTTGAAAAATTGAAAATACCCTTTACCTATGAAAAGTTTCGATTTTTTGGAAATTCAAAAGACCCTCCAGCTACGAATATTTTCGTAGGTAAAGATGAGTTTTACCTACGAAATTACATTTCGTAGGTAAAAGTAAGGTTTTCAATTTTTGTTTTTTTTTAAAATATTCAAAAGACCCTTTAGCTACGAACATTTCTGTAGGTAAAGATGGGTTTTACCTACGAAATTAGAATTCGTAGGTAAAAGTAAGGTTTTCAATTTTTGCTTTATTTGAAAATTTTAAGAGACCCTTTAGCTACGAATATTTTCGTAGGGAAAGATGGGTTTTACCGATGAAATCATTCAAAAGACCCTTCAGCTATGAATATTTTCGTTGGTAAAGATGAGTTTTACCTGCGAAATTACATTTCGTAGGTAAAAGTAAGGTTTTCGATTTTTGGTTTTTTAAAATATTCAAAAGACCCTTTAGCTACGAACATTTTCATAGGTGAAGATGGGTTTTACCTACGAATTGTAAAAGTAAGGTTTTCGATTTTTGAAAATTTAAGAGATCCTTCAGCTATGAATATTTCTGCAGGTAAAGATGGGTTTTACCTAAGAAAATCGATTCTTGGTTTGGTGGAAAAGGCAAAACAGCCTTTACCTATGAAAATTTTCGTAGGTAAAGATGGCTTTTACCTACGAAAATAAATTTCGTCGGTAAAAGTTGGTTTTTACCTACGAAAATATTTTTCGTCGATAAAAATCATCTTTACCTATGAAAAGTATTTTCGTAGGTAAAAGTTTCTTTGGTAAAAACCGTATTTCTTGTAGTGATGTGGCTCATATGATGAAGCCCGATGTGATGTATATTGGCCCATTGAGATGTGTGTGAGGCCCAACATGATGTATTGGAGGCCCATGTGATGAGGCCCATTATGATGTATATGTGGCCCATGAGTGAGGCCCGATGTGTTGTATATGAGGTCCATAGGATGAGGCATGATGTGTTGTAAATGAATCCCATGAGATGAGGCCTGATGTGTTGTATATGAGGTCCATATGATGAGGCCTGATGTGTTGTATATGAAGCCCATCAGATGAGGCCTAGTGTGATGTATGTGAGGCCTATGTGATGAGGCTCTTTGTGATGTATATGAGGCCTATGTTGTGAGGCCCATTGTGATGTATACGAGGCCCATGTGATGAGGCCCATGTGATGTATGAGACCCTTATGTAAGGCTCATTGTGGTTGTATAAGGCCCATTATGATTGTATGAGGCCCATTGAGATTGTATGTGGCCCATTATGATTGTATGAGGCCCGTTGTGATTGTATGAGGCCCTTTTCCCATTGTAAGTTAGATTCTATGGCGGGCCGTACTCTAGGTGCAATGGTGGTTAAATGTCCACGTTGCAAACCTCCCTAGAGCCCATTATCAAGCCAATTTCCATCTTTTTTTATTGGACTATCCCAAACCGTTAGGCCCCCATTGATGATGGTGCCTTACATTATGCCATGTAGAATTACCCACACCTTGGAGCCCATCTTGTATATATATTGGGCCCCATAGGGAAGTCCAGTTTATTGCGCGATAGAGAGGGTAAGGAAGCCCACTTATTGTGCTTAGACTCGGCTTTGCCCTCAGTAGGGGATATTGTGACGCTCTGTCACTATTGCACACATGGGCGGACACTAATATGGGCGGGTCCTAAGGGCCTGGGCGAGCTACTAGTGGTTGTTAGGCTACTGTACACACAGTGAAGGCAGAACTTTATCCCACATCGGAAGCATCGTCCGATGTTGTAGTGGCTATAAGTTGGATTCCTTCCTTAACTGTCATGACACGTTTTAAATTAGTGAGTTTCGACAAAGCAGTCTATATCACCCCTTATCATAGATGGAAGGATATGCAGTATCAAGTTTGGTGTATCCTCTGTTTAGAGCCTATCTTGATATTTAGACTAAATCCGCCGTCCTTCTGTGGACCCCCATCATTCGTATGCATGTTGTGAGGGATGATTGATTAAAGCATATGCCTTTGGGCTGAGATGCTTATGGGACTCCTTGTGAGACAGAGTTGCCCTCACATGATCGTACGATATGCACATGTTTGATGCATGGCCTAGATACGTCTGACGGTTGTAACACCTCGGTTCCCGAAACCCGAGTACGCTACTCGTGTT
Organism: Magnolia officinalis; assembly: GCA_021015155.1. Lineage (NCBI taxonomy): Eukaryota > Viridiplantae > Streptophyta > Magnoliopsida > Magnoliales > Magnoliaceae > Magnolia > Magnolia officinalis. Next base: position 85,528,718 of record JAJHSJ010000002.1, on the reverse strand, counting down.
CCAAAAAAAAAACCCGAGTGTTAGCCTTTGAAAACACCTAAATTTCACGTGCATTTTTTTTCTTTTTATCATAATTAGTAATATAATGGAATATAATTAAATCAAGTACAAGAGGGAGTCCAAATGTACATAATCAAGATTTCAAGTGGTTACTCGAGAACTTATACAAACCAATGTCTTAACGTATCATAAAACATGATAGTACAAATTAAAATGGATTGAAATCAGGAAAGAGGATCGTAAGGTCATCTGGCTCCTTCTATTCTACATGAACACCAGTATGTGCATCATCTATGTCTCTTGAACACTGAATATAGTTCGATAGCGTCAATGGCTATCCAGTGAGGTATAACCCCCATGATTTATCGTATATCATCAAGATAATTAAACATAGTTACCAGAGACAGTATATAACAAATATTATACAATGATTATCATGATAATCAGATCAGGTTTATCAGATACGCATTCATTAAATAAATCTCACAAAATAATCTTGTTTAAATGCATGAATGCATGCACATACTCACAGACCTGGGGATGCACATCCATCTAGTAGAAAGTCGCCCAAGGAGAACTACCCACCCAGAAAAGTACTCAAAGGTATGCCCAAGGAGAACCAGCCACCTGGAAAAGATTATAATATATAGATCACCCAAGGAGGACTAGTCACCCGAAAAAGTACACAAAGGTACGCCCAAGAGAACTAACCATCTGAAAAAGACCATAATAATATATAGATCGCCCAAGGAGGACTAGTCACCCGAAAAAGTACACAAAAGTATGCCCAAGGAGAACTAACCACCCAGAAAAAATCATAACAATATATAGATCGCCCAAGGAGATCTAGCCACACAGAAAAGTACTCAAGGTACGCCCAAGGAGAACTAGCCACCCGGAAAAGACCATTTGCCATGAAAATGCATGATTAGCCCAACCATTATTATTCCAATTTCAAACAATTATTTTAAAAAATCTCAAAGGTCACTATGGGGGGTTCATCACCCAGCATAGGCCGATAGCTCATGCATAGTATCCCATTCAACTATCCCTGGCTCATGAGACTAACAAATATGATATTTTACGGGTAACCTCTTCAACTAGTGGCCAATCGTAGTCCAACAAGTGGAACTTACCATCGCAAGGTTGTATAAAGTAATTCATTAAAATCGCAAAAGGGCAAGTAGTCAATCAAAGCCATATAAGGCAATCAGTCCATTCAAGGATGCGATAGAAAGGGGTTGTCATAAAAAAGCCATAAATGCACCAGCGATCCACACGATAGGAATCCACAACATAATCTCAATTTGTCCATTACATAATTCACCACTAGTTTGAGGACCCTCCAGAAATAATATCAAGTAATCCCATGTGGCCAAATAAGCCATGAATAATATTACATATAGAATATTCATTTTAAAGCAGAATAGGAATAGTTGAGATTCGTAGCGTGTTCCAGTAACTTGAATTTAAATCTAATAACTATCTATTTATAAATAATTACTCATTTAGAGACTACATTTATAATCATTTCTACTTAACACTATATTAGGCAATCAAATGATATAAATGGATAAAGATAAATAAACAAGGTTAATTATCATGATGTAGTAAAGCTTGTAGGGTGATCCTCACCTTTAAATCTGATTCACTTCAGTTTCTCAACCCAAATCCAACTCGTTCCCTACTCAACTTGAAGCCAGGAGATCTCAATCAACTCGGATTAAACTCAACTGGAGAAACTTGAAACGTTAAATCTAGGTACAACTCCATGCATTGGAGTGCACAACTCGGCATATGGCTAGACTAAACCTATTAAGGACGCAGCCCCTGGATGTGCCGTAATGAATCTGGACTCAGTTGAACTATGTCGATCACTGAGTCAACCCGATCTGACTCGACAGACCACACTTCTTTCTCTTTCTGTTTCTTCTTCCTCTTCTTTTCCTTCTCTCTCTCTCTCTCTCTCTCTCTCTCTCTCTCTCTCTCTCTCTTTCTCTCTCTCTCTCTCTGTGTCTCCTTCTACTGGAATTACAAGGCCTAGGCTCAAATCAGCCCCGACACCGCAAAACTCAAACCAACTTGGTTCCACTTGTCTAGAAACAACGAGTCAACCTGACTTGACAATTCTCCTTCTTTGTTGCTCCTCTTTCTTTCCTTTCATTTCTTTCTTCCTCTTCTCCCTTTTTTCTTCTTCTTTTCTCCTTTCTTTTTCTTCATGGACTGCAACGACTTGGGACGGACAGCTTCAACCGAGTCGAGCGGTTTTGGCAGCCCCGACTTCAACTCGGACGGGAGTGCGGCACCCCCCAGCTCTCTCTCCGTCTCATTTTTCCTACCATTCAGTCACTCTCTCCTTCTCCTTTTCTCTTCTCTTTCCTTCTATTCTCTTCCTACTTCTTTATTGCTGCTCGTTCCAGGGAACCGAGACTCGGCTCGATCTCGCAGCGGCTCAGATTGAGTCAGTGTAACTGTGCAGCAACAGAGATGATTCTTTGATCTTCTTTTTCTTCCTTCTGCTTCACTCTCTCTCTCTCTCTCTCTCTCTCTCTCTCTCTCTCTCTCTCTCTCTTCTCTAGTAATGCCTAGCAACCTGACCCGACGTGAGTCTCAGTCTAAGTTGGCTGGTTTGGCAACGAGTCAGGCTCCAACTCGACCTGTGCGATGCCTCTCTCTTCCTCTTTCTCCTTTTTGTCTCTTTCTTTCCTTTCCAAAAAAAAATGCCCTAATTCTCGGCTATTTATAGCCTTGAGGAGATCCAGAAGGATTGGCTCTTAATCATCCGATTAGTTACGATTTTAGCTAACTTAATCTATAGTGCTTTATGGCCATGGGATTGAATCAAGCTTGCGTGGCTTCAATCAAGTGTCAAGGATGCACTAATGGGACCCTAATCCACCCATCTAATGTCTCAGATCTAGACGTGGGGCCCACTTACAGGAGATGGGTATTTTGGATTAATGGAGGAGATGATAAGGTCGATAATGGTGGATTTCAGCTTAATGACTATTCTTTCAATCTAATTTGTTTGGATGGTGTGGATTTCATCCTAGAACACTGTGGGACCCATCAGATGGATGGTCGTTAGGGTTTTCTAATGGGACTAGGTTTCCAATTGTGGCGGCGGTTCTCTTGTTGTAAAAAAAGCCCTAAAGTCTACGTGGATTGTAGGGCAGGGATTCATTGAGGTGGAGGATTAGGATGGGAGGAAGAATGCGCACGTGGTTTGACAGCGAGGCAGATGCGATTTGCAGTCTATTTTCAGAAATTCCCTCTCACGCACGCTCCTTTCGCTCGTGATCGTATACGTGTACACGAGTGGTCACATGTGGTAGTGATGTGGGTTTGGTCTAAATTTCATCCTGAACATGATGGACGACTTGGATCATCTAGATGGGGTCTGATGGTGGGCCATCATCGACAACAGACGAACGGGTCTGTTTGAATTTGAGGTGGGCGGGAGAACAGTTGGAATTTCATAGAAATTTTGGTCTTTTAACAGGTCAAAGCTCATTTGACCCGATACTTAAGTCTTGTGCACGGCGTGTGCACCCTATCTATGCACATGTATAGTTCAGATGTGGGGTCCACGGTGATACTATGATAATCCAGGCTGTCCATTCACTTCCTCATGCCTAGATAGGACACCTGATTTGTGCTGAGATAGATTCAACACTCAGGTGGACCATTTTGTTTTATTTTTGTGATTAAGTGATTGTTTCCATCGATCCGATGATCAAATCATTCTAAGATTGAACATTAACAATCAAAATGGTCCCAAGGTTCCCTTAGTTGGAAATCAATGGTTGGATTATTGATAAGATGGTCTAATATGCATTTATAATTTTAAATATTTTTGTTATAATATTCTTAATAACGTTATTATCATTATTATTAAATTTATTATTACTATATTTCTAATCATTGAATATTTATATTAATATGATGCTATCATTAGGAGTTGTATTATAGGGTTTTTCAAACTAATTTATCTATTTATTTATTTATTACACTTATTTTATTTATTTCTGATTAACTCATTAGATAAGTCCCAACCTATCACTTAATTTTTGTTTGATCATTTAACTCTTCTCTTATTCAAGGATAACGATCTAGTCACTTTAAAATTTGCTATTTGGATGGCTCACAAGACTTTGTAACTACTGAGATGAAGATATATGGTGGATCTTCCAAATTAACTACTAGATGGTGAAATCTTTGGATGGAGATTACTCTTAATGGTTAATTTAGGCTATAATGAAGGTAAATGTTCAAATAGGCTAGGTTTGTATTTATACTAAGTTTGGTTACAAGGTAACACCCGAGTACTAGAAAGTTCGGGGTGTTACAATCTACCCCCCTTAAAGGGAATTTCGTCCTTGAAATTTGGTGCTTCTAATATGATTAGGGACGATGACAACATAATTTATGGTGATTTTAAGCATTCATTACTTTCTTATAAAGGTTGTTATGTGTACAAATGCATATCACTATTTATCAGAACTGGGATCGTTACAATGGTATTCGTGAATTCGTCAGGAATTGTATATTGCATTGCATCCTTGGCATCTGATATTTGGCTCTCTATGACTCCGCATTTGCATAGCCGATCTACATTGCATACTCTGATATTGTATGACTTATGGATTTGCCAGTATTTCCGCTTACTCTGATATTTGTGTGCTTGACACTTATCTTGTGCACATGCTTACACCACCCTCTAAGCTTTCTATAAGTTTACACACAATAAAAGCATGCAGGTGGCGTTAGGTCGCAGCAGTGTTGAGCTTGGAGCGTGTAGCTAGCTGTCTTCTGGAGCTTTGATTATTGATATATGTATTTCCCCTGCAGCATTGTAATCAACTATTTATAGTAGTGGATATGTGATGATGATGTTGCCTTTGTGATTTGGGTAAACTTGTGGTTATGCTTGTCTACAAAGAAATTCATGTTGAAAATCCTCCTTGTAGGATCCTAAGATTGGAATTTGGCGTATGGGCGTTGGAAGCCGAGAATGGGGTACTACAGAGGCTGTCGGCACCGGATTCGGTGATCGGGAATTTTGTGAGCCTGGTTTCTAAGTTTGGGGTGTGACAAATAAACTATGTGGGTAGGCCGGGTTGGGAAGGGTTCAACCCAAGCCTAACCCATTTTCTTAAAAAGGCCACATTTTCTAACCCAAGCCCAGCCACTGCCCATTTAACTTCGCCCAAACCTAGGTCAAAAGTGGATCAGGTCGGTTGACCGATGGGTAGACTTAACCCATTGCCACCCCTACACCATGGACCACATAAACTGAATTGGGTGGCCATGATTGTACTTAGGTGAAATTTGCCACTCCAAGTGAACATCACCGTTGACCCAATAACGAAAAGATATCATGGCCCACCTGCTAATCTTTTTCCTTCTAAGCCGTCAGGAGGATCACATAATTAGCAAGCATACTTAAGAGAATTCAGCCCCCATATAAAGCCTAGAATTTCAATATTTTAATAAAAATAAAAAGTTCCACTATTATCAATGCAGGCAATTAGTTTCTAAAATGCTCCTGTGATGCATACATCATTAAAGTTCCATAAATATTTAAATGGGTGTTTAGGCCATTCAATAGGCCGGGCTGACCCTTCAGCTTTCAGGCTTGTCTGTCTCATGCCAGGCTTGGACTAGAAGTTAGGCCCGAGGGCCGGGCTCATAGTTCAAATCAATGCCTATTTATCAAGTGGGCCTGGCTTGGACACAATGTTCAAAAGGCAATATGGCCCGGCCCGGCCCGTTTGGTTTCTAAATGAGATATAGGTTAGACCACTCGAGTAAGGCTGAGATGTCCAGGTGGGTCCCATTGGGATGTTTATTTAAAATCTACCCAGACTATTAGGGTACATCAAGCTATGTTAGGCTCAAGGGGTGAAGATGAGCCCTATATATGATTTAGGAAAGTAGACAGAGAAACACTCACCCTCCGCACTCTTCTTCTTTCCCTTCCCTTGGTATGGCTCACATAAATCATGTATAGATATTCATTTTTGGCTTTAGGAATAAATTTTTATATATAATCATGTATAGATATAGATATATATATAAATGAATAAGAGTGCGGAGGGTGAGTGTATAATCATGTATCTATATGTATCTATATCTATATCTATAATTAGATCATGTATCTATATCTATATCTATACATGATTACATGATATAAATATGTGAATATCTATATTTATATCATGATTACAAGATATAAATCTATATCATATTTATTAGATCATGTATCTATATCTATATCTATATCTATACATGATTACATGATAATTAGATCATGTATCTATATCTATATCTATACATGATTACATGATTACATGATTACATGATTACAAACACGCTTTTCATCCCTATTTTTAGGAATAATCATGTATAGATATAGATATTCACATAAATTTTTATATATAATCTAATTATCGGAGTGGAGATTTTATATAATTATCATATTGAGATTTTATATAATTATCATATAATTATCATATTGAGATTAAAGAGAAGGGTTGTGTTTTTGGGAAGTGTGACTGATGGTTAGTATCCTTATATGGAACGCCTGAGGTGTTGGCAACTGGCCAACCATTACTACAACCAAGAAGATTATAAGGAAATATAACCCGAAGATCGTAACAATCTTGAACCTATGCTAAGGGATGAAAAGCGTGTTTGCATTGGCCTGAAGTTGGGTTTCATTCCTCCCTCTCCAACAGTTCAGTGGGGGTAAGATTTGGGCTTTCTATGATAACACGGTGCCTTTTCCTGTTTTAGCAATATCTAACCAAATGATTACTATCAAGGTATCCATGTTTGACAGCCTGGATTCTATCCAGCTGTCTTTTGTTTATGTTAAATGTGTCAGGGCTTCTAGGAGGGATCTTCGGGCTGATATGGTTGCTCTTTCATCCTCAGTTGCTGGCCCGTGGGCATTGTGTGGAGATTTTAATGCAGTCGTTTAAGTGTCAGAATGGAAAAGTTCAAGGACTTTTGACAGTGGGAGTGCAGGAGAATTTTTGGCGGCTATCAATGCGGCAGGGCTGTCTGATGTTGGCTTCTCCGGTAATAAATTTACGTGGTGTAATAATCAATCTGAGACTGCCAGAGTGTGGGCCAGGTTGGACAGGGTGTTGGTTAATGCGGATTGGGTTTGTTCCTCCCTAGCCTTCTATGTTGAGCACCTCCCGAGAGCCTCTTCCGATAATACACCGCTTCTCCTTCGTTTTCCTCCCCGGCAATCTCGAATGCTGGCCAAGCCCTTTAAATCCAAAGGATGTGGCTTCAGCATGAGTCCTTTCTTGCAGTGGTGAAGACAGCCTGGGAGGGGGAAGCTTCACCCAACCCTCTAGTTAACGTGCAACTGAAAATGAAGAGGGTTAGGATCGCCCTCAAAGGTTAGAACAAAGGTGTGTTTGGAGACGTTTTTGCGCAGGTCAAGCAGGCAGAGAAGGATCTGGTTGTTCTCGAGCTCCAGCTTCAACCTGCATTCGGTCCAGCCAGTGAAGGCGTGAGATTGTAGGAGCAACTCCTCTGTGCTCGGGATAACCTTGCAAAGACTGAGCTTACGGAGGAGATTTTCTGTAAACAGAAGTCCAAAATCTGTTGGCCGACGGAAGGGGATAGGAATATGAAGTATTTTCATGCGGCTGCCAGGAGTAATCAGAGGAGGGCTGAGATTAGATCCATTGAGGTGCCGAACGGTCCCATGCTGGTTGAGGCAGCTGATATGAAAGCAAAATCTGTTAGGTTCTTCGAAGAGCTATTCAAATCCGAAGGCTCTACCCTTACGCCACAGCTGCTGGAGGCCATTCCCAATCTCATCAGCAATGTCGACAACTCCAGTTGATGACCCTGCCAACCGTCCAGGAGGTTCTCCATGCTGTGAACTCTCTCCCTAAGGACGATGCCCCGGGCCCCGACGGGTTCTCCGGTGCATTTTTCCGCGCATGCTAGAGCATTTTGGGGAGTGATCTTCATAAGGCAGCAATGTTCTTGTTCGAGGGTGGGAGCATTCCTAGGGCGATGACCACATCTTTAATTTGCCTTATTCTTAAAGCCCTCGTTGCCGAAAAAGCTTGCGGACTTGCGGCCCATTAGCCTATGCAACTGCATATATAAAATTTTTACGAAGATTATATCTTCAAGGCTGAGTGGCATGCTCCTAAAGATCATTTCATTGGAGCAAGGGCGTTCATCTAGGGCCGAAATATAGCAGAATCCATTACCCTCGCCTAGGAAGTGGTTAGAGAAATTAACAGGAAATTGAGGGATGGGAACGTCATCCTCAAATTAGACATGAAAAAAGCATATGATAGGGTGGTATGGTCTTTCCTAAAGCTAGTGCTGCAGTGTTTTGGTTTCTCAGAATCGTGGGTCAGTCTGGTGGAGAAATGCTGGTCTAATAACTGGTTTTCCATTCTCTTCAACGATGAGTCAGTTGGTTTCTTTCAATCCTCAAGAGGACTACGACAAGGAGACCCATCTACCCTAGCCTGTTCTTCATAGCAGCTGAAGCTTTGAGTTGAGGGATCATGAGTTTAGTCAGCCAGGGCCGCTGCATATAATTTCGAATTCAGCAAAGCTGCCCGCAGCTCTCTCACTTTCTATATGCAGATGAAACGTTGCTCTTCCTGAATGGCGAGCTGACTTTGCTGTGCACTGTTATGGACCGCTAGAGGAGTACCAGGCAGTGTCGGGTCAGAAAGTGAATAGCCAAAAGAGCTCCTTCATGTGCTCTAGGAAAATGGCAGTGGCCAGGTCCATCTCCATTAAAAGGTGCCTGGGTATCCAGAAGGCCAGATCAGGGTTTGTGTACCTTGGAGTCCCTCTGATTTTGGGTAGGGTGACTACAGTAAGCTTCCAGCCACTCCTTGACAAGGTGGATAGTCGAATCGCAGGGTGGAAAGCTAAATGCATGTCTCAGGTGGGGAGGTTGGTGTTAATTCGTCATGTGTTAGGCAACATACACATTCACGCCATATCTGCATCTCAGATCCCCAAAGCAGTGTTTGCTGACATGGACAGACGGTTTGCAACCTTCTTTTGGGGCTAGGCGAACGGACATAAGAAGATGCATTGGAGGAGATGGAAAGAGGTCGCCACTCTCACCTAAGAAGGTGGTCTTGGGGTCAGGCGCCTGAAAGAGGTGAATGCAGCTCTTTGTCTGAAATTGGCATGGGCAGCATGCATCGGGTCAACCTCCAATCTGTGGAGCGCCTTCTACAGAGGAAAATATGCGCTGGACCTTACCTCGGAGGGACAGGGCCATCGGTCCTCTATTTCTTCTCTGTTATGGAAGAGCGTCAGAGGGCAGCTGCCCCTCCTACAGTCCTCAGTACAATCTTGGATTGGGATGGGCAGTGGGAACCTTTGGTCCTCCAATTAGACAGGTCTTGGGCCGCCGATTGAGCTGGCCACTTCCCCTGTCCCGTTGGCCCTGAGTCAGCTTCAGGTAAGGGGCTTAATTGGGAATGACGGTCCTCTCCCTCCTTCCATAGCCTGGCTGTTCCTTCCTGATTGGGCGATAGAGGTCATATTCCAGGTGGATTTTGTTTGCTTGATGAGGCAGAGACAGTTTTCTGGCTGCTCAAACCATCTGGTTCCTTCTCAGTTAAATCAGCTTGGGGCCTCTGTCGCGAGCCCAAGCAATGTAGAGAGTGGGCAAAGTGGGTTTGGCATGAGAAGATGCCTCCTAAAATTTCAGTGTTTGTTTGGAGAGTGGTGAAGAAGGCAGTTTCAGTGGAGGAAGCTGTTAGAAGTAGAGGCATTTCGATGGCCTCAAGGTGCGTGTGCTGTGTGGATAACCCCCTCGCTCGGCCTGACTTAGAATCTGCTAATCATCTGTTCGTTCAGAGCACCCTGGCAGACGAAGCGTGGGCGATGTTTGGCCTCCCCTCATTACCCAACCTCTCTGTCCAACATCGGCTGCGGATTTGGTGGCTCTTCCAGCCAAGGACGGGCCAGCATCGCATCCTTGGAGGGCTGGCCCCTTGCTTCATTCTGTGGGAAGTCTGGCTTTCCAGAAATGCTGCCAAATTTGATAGAACCCCACCGCGGGCAGCGACATTATTGCTTGAGTCTCTTGGTGGTTAGTCTTGTCATGCTCGATCTCTCCTCCTAGTTCGGCTCGTATGGCGGGTATTCTCCCAGCACTGTTTGGGCGGGGTAGTAGTCCCCCTGCTAGGTCGAGGACCCCCTTGAGCGTGGTCAAGTGAAGGAGGCCCCAACCCGACTAGGTCAAAATCAATGTTGATGGGTCTGCTATTGGTAACCTCGGCCCATCTGGCGAGGGAGGTATATGTAGAGGGACTAATGGGGAGTTTCTTTTTGCATTCGTGACTGCTTACGGGTCTAGTACTAACAGAAGGGCAGAGCTTCGAGCGGTCTATAATGGCCTTCTATACTGGAGGGCTATTGGGTACGATAACGTAGAGGTAGAGTTGAACTCCAAGTTAGTGGTAAGTCTCCTAGATGGGACGTGTACATCTAGCTGGCATTGGGCCTATTGGCTGCGGAGGATTAACAGGCTGAGTGTGGAGGGACAGATCGGTTATTCCCACATCCTTAGGGAAGGGAACGGTCTAGTGGATAGTTTAGCCCGCTTGGGGTCAGAGCAGCAGCGGTCCTTCCTAGCGATGGATCCCTTAGTTCTACCCCACCCCACCCCCCCCCCCCCCCCCCCCCCCCCCCCCCAATGTGAGGGCGCTGATTTCCTTGGATAGAGTGGGCCTTGACAACATTAGGGAGGAGTTTTTCCCCTTATTTTGGCCGTAGAGGCCCGGGATACTTGTATAGTTTGGGTTCTTTTCCTTATTTTACTTTGATAGGCTCCCAAGGTATTTTTCCTCCTCAGGCTGCCCGAAAGTCGGTAGAGATATCAGTCTGTAACTCCCCCCTTTTGTTAATACAATATGGCCTTCCAAAAAAAAAAAGGTGGATGTCTATTCCTATTGTTTACTTTAGTGTGGCCTGAAGCATATCTCATCCTTATTTGTGGTATATGGATTTAATTAGGGATTACACATGTAATGGTCATAGTGGATCTCTTATGCATATATGGATTTAATTAGGGATAACACATGTAATGGTTATAGTGGATCTGTTATGCATATCAAGGTGGGCCTTGTCAAGAATAAAGGGCAGGCGTACTAAAAAGGTATGTATATGTGAAACCCACTCCATCCATTAGATGTTAAATCCCATATTAGGTTGTTGGGTAATGCGATTAAGGTAACTTATACAAAAGAAAACAATTGGGATGGAGACGTTCACCTTTGATTTTTTACTTGGCCACCATAATAAATATGTGATATCCACTCTAACCATTAGATGAAAAACAAAAATTTAACCCTTAGGTCAAAAAATGAGACCAATCTGTGATTCATTTAGACTACACAAAAGGAAACAATTTGGAGGGTGAGCATTGTCATTTATAGTATTTTTAATCGTATGGTCCATATGGATCTTAGATGAGGCTGGGCTTTAGGCCATGAAACTAACATAGGGTGAGACACCTTATGGTCGGGGTGAATTTCACATAAACATCATGGTGGGACCCACCTGAACTGTAACCCCATGCTTCCATAATGGAACCCTAGAAACAGAACATATCTACTCCCGAGTAGGGTTATTAATGGGCCAGCCTCAAGCCTGCCAAAATCAAAATTTTAAATAGGCCTGCACGATGACCCAGCCTGAAACAATTCAAAATCCTGACCGAGGTCAACTCTAGTCTGACCCGTTGACATCCCTCTCTCTCTCTCTCTCTCTCTCTCTCTCTCTCTCTCTCTCCCACCGTCTAACCCTAAAAATCTCCATCTCTCTCACCCTAACTTACTCCTCCCATCTCTTTCTCCCACCTCCAACCCATGCCTCCACCCTAGAGGTGGGTATCGAGTCGAGTCAGACTAGATTAGTTCCAACTTGACTCATTCTAGTTTTTACAAGTACCTGACCCGAACTCGATCCAATTCGGGACCGAGTCCAGCCGGGCTGACTCGATTTGAACCGATTCCAGCTAGCCTGACCCAAACTGAGTTCAACTCGATCAGGGAAACCGAGTTAGATCAAGTAATTGAGTCTGTCCGGTTGATTTGGACTGGGTTGAGTTAAGCCAAGCCGGAGGCTCTGGTGCTAGGAAGGAAACATAAGGGAAATTGGGAGAGAGAGGGAGGGGGAGAAAAAGGAGGAGAGAAAGAAGGAGAGGACGGACATCGAGAGAGAAAGAGGGAGAGAAAGGAAGAGAGAAAGAAGGAGAGGAGGGAAATCGGGAGAGAAAAAGGGAGAGAAAGGAGGAGAGAAAGAAGGAGAGAAGGAGAGGAAGTCGGCTCGGGCTGCGGGTAGGGTTAGGGTTTTGGTAGAAGAAGGTAAATGTAAAAAGAGAGTAAAATCTGACTTTATATTACTCGATTCTGGTCCGGATCGGATCAGATCGAACCAGATCGAGTTGCTACATGACCCAAACTTGACTCAGTTTGACGTCAGATCTGAGTGGATCTACTCGATCTGACCCGACCCTAGCTTTCGGTTCGGGTTGGATCGGATCCAACCAATTCAGTCGAGTTAGTTCAGATCTTGCCCACACCCTCTATATCTATCTAGGGACCAAACAACCCATGTGGTCATTGCAGGGGGGCTTCTGCCACTATAGCAGCTGAGTCCTTGTGGCCCCATGAATGAGATGGTCACATCTTCTTGGTCATTGCGGTTTCGGGCTCGGGCTGGGCCTATATAAACCTTACAGGTCAAGCTTGGGCTAGACGTTTTGGCCCGTTATGGGCCCGAGTTAGATTTGGCCTAGTTCAACAATGCGGCCAGGCTTGAACAAAGCTTGGCCTGGCCCTAACCCGGCCCATTGACACCCCTAGGTGTTCCTAGGGCTGTCTATGGGCCAGGCCTAGGGTTGGTATTGGCCCAAATTTAAATTGCTTCAGGCTGGGCCATTGTGCCGTGCCTATTTAAAATTTAAATTTTAGCTGGCCCGAGCCAGGCCCATTGATACCTCGTGTTCCCTTTTGAAAAACTAGCCGATGCACGAGGGAGTATCATGCCCACCAAATGGGCCCAAAGGGTGCACCCAACCATTATATATTGTTGACATCTGTGCCAACCATCAAATGTGTCATATCATGTTAGGGTTAAAGGCCCAAAATTCAGGCAGATCATGATTTAGGTGGGCCACATTTAATGGAAACTATTGGGAGGGAACATGAGCCCTTGATTTCATAGGGACCAATTGATGTGCAAAATGGTCTGATTTTTTGCATGTCCCTTCATCAAGGGCAGATGAAGGTGCTGATTAGTCCAAATTTCACATTGTAGTGGACCCCATACAGAATCAAGGGTGGGTGCCCCCTCCTAGCTGTTTCCCTTGGTGAGGCCCACCTGAATCACTGATCGTCCCAATTTTTGGACCATGTGCCTAACTTGATGGAATGCATCTGATGGTCGGATGTCAAAATCAAAACATCACAGTGGTCCCCACCCCATTCTCGAGTGATCATTCCTCATAGGTAGGACATTTTAAATGTTGCTTTGGATAAAGTTGTGATGTCCAAACCGGCTGCCTTGAATAGTTAACCACACGAATAAGTCTGACTCAGTTAGTGTCTAGCTTGGTCAAGCCACACTCACGAGTAGGTTTCTTTCTAATCAAATAGAAATTACATCATGTATCTTATTTTCATGGTGGGACAACCTCGTTGGACGGGTAAGATGTCATACAAACACCATGGTGAGCCCCATACGTTGGTGAGATGTCATACAGACACCATGATGGACCCGAGCTGCCAACTAGATTGACATATCGCTAGTTGTGTCTGAGCATTGTCTAGGTATTTTTGGTGATAATATAAAAGAATAGTTATGTTAATACAAGGCATGCGTGAGGCTGTAAGTTGGAATCTCACTTCCTTTGTACTTCAACTATTCATGACCAAGTGAGTTACTCAGCTTCAATATCATCAAGTCAATTGAGTCCACATGCTGACTCAGTGAATTTTTTTGAGTCAAGGCTTAGTCTTGAAATCTTGCCAATTCGAGTTGACTAGCATGGAATCAAGCCATTGGGTTTTAAAATTACTGCTCTACCATTATGAACAAGTGCATTTTTAAGGTGGAGATATTTTGGCACTCTGTTTCATTATGCATTCCCCATTAAGATTAGGGGTCATTTGGATGGTTCTCACTAATGTAAACTCTTTACAAGTATAGAGTTAATCGTATCCAATTTAGTTGCACGTGTTATGTGTGTATCCAACGTGCTAGAGCCAATAGCAGCTGAACTCAAACTGAAAGCCTTATGACCTTAAGTGCCGAAATAGTTATATTAGGACTGATCTATGTTGATCGTCCTAACTATTTAGCTACCAAATTTGCAAAATCAAGTGATTTGTGAATGGGAGGGATCATCCTTCTAATAAGTTATTTATGCCTTTGGAGAAAGGACTTTCAATTAAGGGCATGATCATAACTTATACTGTTCAATATTAAAAGAATATAACTAAAAAAATTGGACCAAATCCAATCAATTAAATAAATAAGTTTTAACTACTGCCACCTGAAAAAGTAAATAGTAAAGAGAAAAAAAAAAATAACAACAATCTATTTGTAACGAGATAGTTGTCGGGAATGACTATCTGTTCATAGCAAGAGTGTCATCAGGGATGAAAGCTTATTTGTCTTTTTAGTTGGGTTCAAGGCAGAAAAATCATCAGGAACGACAGTTCATTCGTCATGGGTTGGGATTCATTATTTGAAACAATCGTAGTTCACAAGAAGGGGTGAATGCATGTTCATCACGTGGCTAACTTCTTGGCTAGACAATAGTTGTGGAGATTATTTGTTTGTCATGTGGGACCAAGTTTCTTGGCAAGACTACTAATGGAGGGTGAATCTTTGATGGCCCATTGGTCGTACAACTAGGTTTTCATGGTGAGACGGTCATTGAGAAATGACAACACATTCATTACTTAGCACGATTGAACTTTGTGGGTGAGTTGTGTGTTTAGAAAATGATCAATATTCATTCGCCACTTGGTCATGTACTTCATGGAGGAAAGGTTGGTGGGGTGACAACCTATTTGTCACTTTGTGGTTAGATAATCATGAGAACGACTACTCGTTCGTTTCTTGGAACTTGACTCCATGGGTAAGGTTGTTTTGGGACGATTACCTATTCTTCAGTTGATTAGGCTTTATGATGAGGCAACCATAGTTAAATGGTGACCTATTGTAACTTGGTTGAACTTTGTGGTGGGATTGTCAAGTAAAATTTCTAGGCACGTGACAATATGACATGTTGGAAATACATTTGAGACCGAGAGATCTTCTTAGGTCCATCAACATGATTCCGAACATAGAGTGCCTAACTATTTTATTTTATTTTACACAATTTATGCCAATTTTGCAGCATTGCACTAGCTTAATAGTGAAAAAGTTAGATTAAAGAATAATAATAATAATAATAATAATAAATAATGATGATAAGTATTCATGACGGATGAATGATAGGCAGCGTGGCGTTGAAAGAGTAGTGTTGTGTTGTAATGGAATAATGCGAGCCCCAAGCTCTTCATTCTTTACTGAATTTATAGATGTGTAAGGCAGTTTGTTGGAGACGTATATTAGAATTGGCCTTCAGGATCTTCTCTCAATTGATGGTCAATTAGTGGAGGCCGATTACACTCCTAACTTAAAATGAGCTTGTGAGATCCTCTTTCAATCATCCAATCGTTTAACAAGTGTAGTTGATTGTATATATTTCTATCTTAAGATAATCCATCGTGGTCTTTGCATGATCAACTTACTTCTAGATGCGCATAGCCAATCACATTACACCATGCATCTTTGTTGATCACTGCCTTAAATAATCATATGTGTTAAAACTCTCTACTTATGGTTTTACATATATGCAACTATTAAACTTCTGCTATGTGTCAGGAGGAGAATCACTGCCAACTAAAATAGTGGTCTTGACTCCTATTGCCAAGTGTCATGTAACAACTTTTACCCAAGCGTGATGACATTTCTTGTGGTGACAATATTCTTATGCTTCACAATCACCTCATGTTGATCACATTAGCTGTGAGGATCTCGTCTTGATCTTCCATACAATGGTACAACCACATGTCGACTTATTAGTCGTCAGATTTGGCAAGGTCAGATCGGGTGTAAACACGCACTAGTAAATTAATGTTTTAAATTAAAAAGGTGTTTATATAATTTTGAGGGGAAAAGACCTTTAAGGTATAAAGAATTTGTATGTAAATTGAAACATCGATTTTTTAATGTAAACAATTGTGAGACTTTTGTGTAAAAATTTTATAACTTATAAACATTTATGCTATTTTTACCCATTCAAACACATGGTATATAGTGTTATAGCTTAATAGTTTTTTTAAGCATCCAAACAACTCCTTAAGCATAAGTACATAAATGATTTTTCTTTTAATATGTTCTAATTACCTACAAGCGTGTGTATCCAACTTAAAGTATATAACATATTTTTTGCTAACATAACACTTGTGTGGAAAATTAAAAAACTAAATTCGATGGGTCCCACTATGAAGATCATGAAAGCAATTTTGCATGGCAGAAGCGAAAGAAATCAAATTGAATATACTTCTAAGAATATATGACTTAACACAAATTTAAAACCAACAATACCTTTTATAGAGAACGAAAGACGATCGGTACTCATTATTTCTCCTTCTCTCGAACTGGCCACCAATATGCCCACCATATCTCACAAGTATGATTAATCATCAAAAAAAAAAATTTAACAGTTAAATTTACAAATGCATATAATGATTTTGAAATCAATTGTTTAATCAAAATTATTTACAAAAATAGTTTAACCAACCATCTTGATAATCAATCGTTCTAAATATTTAAATAGTTAAGAATATAGTCAACTATTCAACAAACCATAATCCACTTAAGAGGCACACATATTGGTGAATTAAAATCATCATCAAATCCTTACTAGGATCCTAAGTCCTCTAAAGTTTAAAGATAAGCATATCAAGTATAGGAAATGGAAGCTAATATCAAATAATTAAATCCAACTTGACTTCCTACATTTAGTCAATGTGTATGTACACCCCCTACACATGTGGGAACAATGACCCATGGTAAAGAGTTAACATATGCACACAATTCACACCTTGTATACTAGCCCATGGATTAAGCTATATATTCTAATTTATCTGCTAATTGTAACAAAATTTTAGCCTTTAAAGAATCAGACAAGCTAGGTCTCATAATGTGTTTCACATCAAACTTGTCTTATTTCATTCCGTAGGGATAACCTTGATAAAGTCTCCTAAAAAATCTGTCTCAATCATATCTATTCCACACACACATGCACACACACACACACACACACACACACACACAATAACAATGAGTAATAAACAAAGAAGGCTATGAGCACCATTGTTAATGTTTACCGGATGAGGTCACGTACATCATTTGTATGAGGAATCTCCCATGGAGATGTGGAAGAAACTAGAATATCTATACATGGCGAAATCCCTCACTAATAAGTTGTTTGTGAAGAAACAACTTTTCGAATTATGGATGAAGGAAAGATCCGATCTCCTATAGCACATAAACACATTTATGAAAGTATGTAGCGATTCGTTAAGGTTATGAGTGACGATTGAGGATGAAGACAAAGCAGTGCTACTTCTATCA
Organism: Magnolia officinalis; assembly: GCA_021015155.1. Taxonomy (NCBI): domain Eukaryota; kingdom Viridiplantae; phylum Streptophyta; class Magnoliopsida; order Magnoliales; family Magnoliaceae; genus Magnolia; species Magnolia officinalis. The sequence goes on along the minus strand of JAJHSJ010000002.1, from coordinate 85,510,997 downwards.
ATGCTTCACACATCATACAACCATCTCGTCATTACTCTACTACATGAAAAGAATACAAAGAAGCTGGAAGAAATCATCGCAACTCCCATTTCCAATTAGATGATAAAGAAATCAAGCGATGATGACTCTCAAGCAAAAGGGTTAGTTGTAATAGAAGGTTAGGGACATGAGAGATCCGTGGAGCGATCTCGATCTAAAAAGAAGAAAGTCTATATCAAAATTAAAAGTTAAGGATGGATGCTTTTATCAAGCCTAAATATTGCATATTTATCCTCTTAATTGCACTAGTTTCCATACATTTGAATGTTAAATTGAGATACTGATAGGTGTTTTCTGCATGCAAGGTAATTCGAAAACTAAGAATGAGTACGTGTTTAAAAAGGAGGAATTAAACCTCAAAAGGACATTATGATGAAAAACTGGAGATTTGGATGAAGGGAATGAGGATTTAAAGCACCCAAAACCTTAAGAAATCAAGTATATAAAAAAAATTTAAGTATCGAGGTGGTGAAAACAACTGAAATCAAGCAGTGAAGATTTGAAGTAACCATCAGAGGTTTGAACGATCGAGGATGCATCGGGCCACGTCGAACAATCTGCTTGAGTGATCGGTGGAAATCGAATTTAAGGCTAAACTTTGTAGACATTTTTTGGAATGATCAATCGATTGATTGACCACGATACATGAATTCGAAATTCATTTGCTGAACATTATTGAAAATCAATCAATCGATCGACGACATATGCAACTGCGTCAATCTTAAGTCGGTTCATATTTTTCCTATTTAATGAGGTATTTTCCATGCATTCTAGGCACAAATTAGGTTAGAGGGAAGGCTCTAGAGAAAACAAAGCTTGTCTGACATCATTCCTCTTCTTTAATCTATTAATCCAAGTTTATTTTTCTTTATTTTTAATTTTAAGATGTTAGTCATGCTAGGTTAATCTCTTAACTAAGACTAAGGGATGAACCTTTTGATAAATACTTGATATTTAATTCATTTTTTATGAAAGTTATTAATTTTTCATGTTGAATTGTGATTGGATGTTATTGATTACTTAAATTGGAGAAGGAATCAATCTGTAAAATTGATTAATCTACTATGGCTTCTAAGTACAATAAATGCTTTTAATTCTCTGTGATTGATTATTTAGATCTTCATGATATCAAACCTATCATGATTCTAATTTATGTTGAATGGTTGAGATTGAATTTACTGTTATATCTTTCAATTAGACTGGATTGAAATCCAAATCTAGTTGAGTTATTAACTTGAGAAGATGAATTAAGTTCAAGTTCTATTGATTTGGGGTTCCCGGATCATTTTTCGATTTTATTAATTGTTCTAAATTCTTTTTACTTCACTGGATTAAAAACCTAGATAGCCCAATTAATTTTAATTGTGTTCTCACCATAATTCTCTTGTGGTTCGACCTCGAACTCTTGAGTTATTACTACATTGTAACTTTGCACATGGGGTTGTCAACCCTTGGGTTTGATCAAGTTTGTAGCACCGTTTCCAGGGATAATTATGCTGAGAATACTTGGGATTAGATTAGGTTTTATTTTTAGAATTTCTAGTTAGGTTTTTCGCATGATATTTTTTAGAACACTATTGGTTTTTGTTTATGCTTTTGCAAAATTCTCCAACTCTAGTTCTTCTAAGTCGATAACTTTGTTCCTTGCATTTTTAATTGTTTCCTAGATTTGTTAATTTCTCTTAGCTAGTTCAATTACTTTAAAATTTAATTTTTCACTTTAGGATTTCAATTCTTAGGTTTAGGTTTAGAACTTAGTTTTTCTGTACGTGGTTCATGCCTAAGTGGATAAGATACCATCACTACAGGAAATTGCTCTTTTACCAACGACATAATTCGTCATTATTTTATCTTTTTTTCATCGGTAATGATTATTACCGATGAAATATGTCGTCGCTAAGATCGTCGCAATAAGACCATGGCTAAAGGGTTTTCCCGACGAAATATGACTTCGTCGGCAATGATAAAACAAATACCGATGACTACCATCGTCGACCAAACATGTTACTTTTGGTAGGAAAAAATAATATATTTCGTCGATAAACATAGCTTATACCAACGAATATCTTCGTCAGTAAAACTGTGGATAGATGACATTACCGACGAGTACGTTCATCGTAAAACAATAATACTGACGAGTATGTTCATCGGCATAAGCCCGGATAAACGACATTACCGAGGAGTACGTTCGTCGGTAAAATAATAATACCGACGAGTATGTTCGTCGGCATAAGCTCGCTATTACCGACGAAATAATTCATCGTTATATCTCTTATATAGATCGTTGGTATAAAATTTTGTATTAATTTGTACGTACGAAATATTTCATCGGTATAAGTTTTCAACCTACTATTACCAATGAAATATTTTGTCGGTAATAGTCTGTTTCTTCCTTGTTTAATTTATTTTCAAAATTCAGGAACCTGTAAATACACCTGTTACAATACATTTTCATCATATTCACATCCACATCCATCCAAACACAAACTACAACCATTCAAAACACAAACCACATCCATCCATATACAAACAATCCTATCCACATCCACATACAACCCACATTCATCCACACACAAATACACAAACAATCCTATCCACATCCACATTTTTCATGTTTCAAGAGTAGGTAATTGTGCTTACCCGTCGTCCGACATTTGAAGAGTTTAGAGTATTGGGTCTACTACTCGAGAGAGATCCAGAACGAAATAGTGGACGTGAACCGGGCACTGGTGAGGCTGCTCTTTTTTCTTGAGTCATGCATAAATCATTATCGGTACAACAAACCCAACGAAGACCATTGAACCCAATTGCATCAAATCGGAAAATAAGATCTCCAACCATAAAAGCTCAATACCTGCTAGATTACCTATGAAGAAAAATATTCCAGGTCGTGGTGAAGGTGATGGAGAACGTGATTTCCTGCATGGAGAAATAGTCCTCTAACCAGTAGTGAGTGAGAAATGAGGTAACAAAAAAAAAAAAAACAAAGTAGACAAAACTTAGAGGCTTCTTACCCGGAGACGTCGAAGATGTGGGTAGCTTGACAAATGCTTAGCCAATTGAGCACTTTGTCTAGCAAAAGATTAAATAAAGGGACCTAGAAATTCTTAAGATAGCTTCTTAAGATAGCTCAACCATAGTGAGAATGTAACATACATACCAGAAATGATGTAAACTTAATTGGCTGTTAAGACACCTAAAACATCAGCCCCATCTTGAGCCTAGCAGAAAAACATGGTAGATATTTTACGAAGTGGTGGGGATAAAAAATGAATAGAAAAATAGGTGCCACCTTGTGAGACCCGACCCGAGTTCGCATGTGTGCATGTATGTGTGTGAGTATGCATTTCGTATATTTTGGTCCCGTGACCCTATAATAGTGTTTGCGGTCATCCTTGAGTTCGGTCACGTAGACCCGACTCGGATTCACCCAAGACCTATGCCATTGCGACCACATCGTTGTCCCGGTTTGAACGCCACATCTCGCGCATAAATCCGACTTATAGATCAAAAGTTGTGAGCATTTCATCACGTGGCCCACTTTTTGTACATAAGTATATGGACCACTTTCATGGCACAAGTTCCCATGCACACTATCCACACACAATACAATTCCCATGGAATAAACACTACCCACACTAAACACTACCCACACCTAACCTACCCTAGCAAACATTGTTTGTATCACTACAGGTCATGATTGTTTTTGCTAACCAAGGAGAAAGAGCAATGATAACTCTCCTACAACCCTCTTTCTCTCTTTTCCCTCTCATTTCTCTCTCTCTCTCTCTCTCTCTCTCTCTCTCTCTCTCTCCTCCTTCTCTTCTTCTCCAGCAACTTTCTTCTATTTTTCTAGCTCACTTTCACTCAATAATCCCCCATCTAACCCTTGAAGAAAGATCTCAACCTTAGATCTATGTACCTTGGAGCTTGAAGACCATCTTGGAGGTGTTTGCTTGAAGACCTTGTAGGTGGGTGTGCATGTACTTAGAATCTTAGGATCTATATTCCTTCTTATTTCTTCTCTTCACCTCATGTTTGAAGTATGTGGGACCCACCAAATGATGGTGGAGGCCCCATGTCTTCTTGGATGTGGCCATTGGCCCATCCTTTTGTGCAGGCATAACTTATGAGTGGGGCCATTCTCCATAGACCCCACCATGGTTTCTTTTCCTCCTTAGGTCATCCAGACCCTTGATCCTTGGTGGAGATGACATCTCCACCATTGGATTTTTTATTTGAAGATGCATGCATGGGTAGATCTTGTATTACCATCAATTTAGTGAGATGTAAGGTTTGTGATGAAGGGAATGACCTCAATGTGGCGGAGCCCCCTTCCCTCGTGGCCGAATCTCTCTCTTCTCTTAATAATTTCTTATTTTTCTGAGGTGTGTGGCCCACCATTTGTCTTAGAGATATCCAGACCGTCCAAGGAGGGTTGACGCATATGACAGTCCACTCTATGGATGGTGATGACTTGTTGCCCCCTTTAGATGCATATGCAATGAATTTTTATGTGAGGAATAGGTCTGGATATTTTTGGGGCCCACTGTGGTGGACCACAACTCAGGTTTCATGGGGTATTTTCTCCTTGATTTGAATTATATACTCAGTTTCTTTCATTAGCATATTGTTGTCTAGAAAATTTCTAGACAGTTTCTGGTTGGTTTTGGGTCAGATTTTTGGACTGATTAGGGGACTGTTTCTACCCATTTGATATACTTTTCTTGAAGATGTGGACCCCACTTAGATGTACCCCAAATTTACCTCCATCTGACTTTGAGTTCGGTCTGCAGTCTTCCATTGTTCAGCTTTCGATCTTGTCGATTCAATCTTCTTTGGTGGCTAGGGTGATCGAGGCTCAGCAGACGGACAAGTCACTTCCGGAGTACCGAGCAGAGGCCGCATCCGTGGATCAATCAGACTGACAGATTAGTTCTAATGGTGGATTACACTTCAGAGGCCAATTGTGTGTCCTAGACATTCTAGAGTTGCGTCGAGTTCTGATGACTGAGGCACACTGATCGAGACTTACTATCCACCCAGGCTTCACAAAGATGTATCATGATATGAGGAGGCAGTATTTTTGTCAGGGGATGAAGCACCAAATTGCTAGTTTTGTGGTCGAGTGTGACACATGCCAGCATGTCAAGGCCGATCATCAGAGACCCCGTGGTCCCATGCAGCTGTTGAGCATTCTAGAGTGGAAGTGGGAACACGTATCGATAGACTTCATCGTAGGTTTGCCGAGGACTCAGCGTGGTCACGATACCATCTAGGTTACTGTTGATCATCTGACGAAGTCGGTTCATTTCATTCCATTGTGTGCTTCCTAGTCGATGGACCAGCTTACAAAGGTGTTCATTGAGGAGATTGTGAGACTACACGGCGTCCGAGTTTCGATCGTTTCAAACCAAGACTCCAGGTTTACGTCTCAGTTTTGGAGGAGTTTCCAGCAGGCGCTGGGGGTCACTTTGCATCTCAGCACCACTTATCATCTGCAGATGGATGGGCAGACCGAAAGGGTCAACTAGATCCTTGAGGATATGCTCAGGGCTTGTGTGATCAACTTTGCAAGCCGTTGGGATGAGCATATGCGGCTCACCAAGTTCACATACAACAACAGCTATCGGTAAGTATCGGCATGACTCCTTTTGAGGCACTTTATGGCAGACCATGTAGATCTCTTAGTTGTTGGACCGAGGTAGGAGAGCGTCGTCTCTTAGGTTTCGAGCTTGTGCAGCAGACGTCAGAAGTTATTGATGTTATTAGGCAGAGGATGGGCACAGCTCAAAGCCGACAGAAGATTTTTACTGATTGTCGGCGTCGACCCCTCGAGTTCGCAGTCAAGGACATGGTATATCTTAAGGTCTCGCCTATGAAGGGCATGGTTTGCTTTGGTGTGAAGGGTAAGCTCACCCCTAGATTTATTGGACCTTTTGAGATTACCGAGCGCTTGCGCGCGGTGGCCTATAGGCTTGCCTTACCTCCTGAGTTGTCCGCGATCCAAGACGTGTTCCATGTTTCTATGTTGTGGAAATTTGGGTCAGACACTATTCTCGTGATTGATTGGCAGCCACTTGAGGTCCGTGAGGATGCTTCATACATTGAGCAGCCAACTCGTATTCTTGATCGGAAAGAGCAGGTTCTCAGGACCAAGGTCATTCCCTTGGTAAAGGTGCAATGGGATCATCATTCTGAGGACGAGGAGTCTTGGAAATGCGAGGCTGAGATTAGAGAGTGTTATCCCCATTTGTTTGTTGATTGATATATGCAGATTGTATTGCCTTCTCTTTTAATTTTTTTCAATTTTATCAATTTCGATGATGAAATTTCTTTGTTGGTGGAGAGGATTGTGAGACCCGATCTGAGTTCGCATGTGTGCATGTATGTGTGTGAGTATGCATTTTGTATATTTTGGTCCCTCGGTCCTACCGATCAAATTTCGGCTATCCGCGACCCTCGGATAGTGTTTGTGGTCATCCTTGAGTCTGGTCACATAGACCCGACTCAGATTGACCCGAGAACTTTGCCGTTGCGACGGCATCGTCGCCGCGGTTCCAACGTCGTGTCTCGTGTATAAATCCGACTAATAGATCAAAAGTTGTGAGCATTTCATCACGTGGCCCACTTTTTGTACATAAGTATATGGACCACTGTCATGGCACAAGTTTCCATGCACACCACACCACACACATTACAATTCCCATGGAATAAACACTGCCCATACCTAACTTACCGTAGAAAACATTGTTTTATATCACCATAGGTCATGATTACTTTCTCTAACCAAGGAGAGAGAGCAATGATGACTCTCCTACAACCCTCTTTCTCTTTTTCCCTCTCATTTTTTTTCTCTCTCCCGCTTCTTCTCTTCTTCTCCAGCAACTTTCTTCCATTTTTTCAACTCACTTTCACTCATATAATCCCCCATCTAACCCCTGAAGAAAGATCTCAACCTTAGATCCATGTACCTTGGAGCTTGAAGACCATCTTGGATGTGTTTGCTTGAAGACCTTGTAGGTGGGTGTGCATGTACTTAGAATCTTAGGATCTACATTCCTTCATCTTATTTCTTCTCTTCACCTCATGTTTGAAGCATGTGAGGCCCACCAAATGATGGTGGAGGCCCCATTTCTTCTTGGATGTGGCCATTGGCCCATCCTTTTGTGCATGCATAACTTATGAGTGGGGCCATTCTCCATAGACCCCACCATGGTTTCTTTTCTTAGATAGAAGGATCCTTAGGTCATCTAGACCCTTGATCCTTGGTGGAGATGGCATCTTCACCATTGGATTTTTTATTTGAAGATGCATGCATGGGTAGATCTTGTAATACCATCAATATAGTAAGATGTGTGGTTTGTGATGAAGGGAAGGGCCTCAATGTGGCGGAACCCCCTTCCCTTGTGGCGGATTCTCTCTCTTCTCTTAATAATTTCTTATTTTTCTGAGGTGTGTGGCCCACCATTTAGCTTGGAGATATCCAGATCATCCAAGGAGGGTTGACACACATGGCAGTCCACTCTATGGATGGTGATGACTTGTTGCCCCCTTTAGATGCATATGCAATGAATTTTTATGTGATGAATAAGTCTAAATGTTTTTGAGGCCCACTGTGGTGGACCACAACTCAGGTTTCATGGGGTATTTTCCCCTTGATTTGAATTATATACTCAGTTTATTTCATTAGCTTGTTGCTGTCCAGAAAATTTCTGGACAGTTTCTGGTTGGTTTTGGGTCAGATTTTTAGACCGATTAAGGGATTGTTTCTACCCATTTGATATACTTTTCTTAAAGATGTGGACCTCACCTAGATGTACCCGTTACCTCCATCTGACTTTGAGTTCGGTCTGCAGTCTTCCATTGTTCAATTTTCGAGCTTGTCGATTCAACCCTCTTTGGTGGCTAGGGTGATCTAAGCTCAGCAGACGGACGAGTCACTTCAGGAGTACCGAGCAGAGGCCGCATCCGTGGAGCAATCAGACTAGCAGATTGGTTCCAATGGTTGATTACACTTAAGAGGCCAATTGTGTGTCCTGGACGTTCCAGAGTTGTGTTGAGATCTGATGAACGAGGCGCACCGAACGAGACTTACTATCCACCCGGGCTCCACAAAGATGTATCATGATATGAGGAGGCAGTATTTTTAGCAGGGGATGAAGTACCAGATTGATAGTTTTGTGGTCAAGTGTGACACATGCCAGTGTGTCAAGGCCGACATCAGAGACCCCCTGGTCCCTTTCAGTCGTTGAGTGTTCTAAAGTGGAAATGGGAGCACGTATCGATGGACTTCATCGTAGGTTTGTCGAGGACTCAGCGCGGTCACGATACCATATGGGTTATCATTGATTGTCTAACGAAGTCGGTTCATTTCATTCCAGTGTGTGCTTCCTGGTCGATGGACCGGCTTGCAAAGGTGTTCATTGAGGAGATTGTGAGACTGCACGGCGTCCCAGTTTCGATCGTTTCAGACCGAGACTTCAGGTTTACGTCCCAGTTTTGGAGGAGTTCCCAGCAGGCGTTGGGGGTCACTTTGCATCTCAACACCACTTATCATTCGTGGATAGATGGGCAGACCGAAATGGTCAAGCAGATCCTTGAGGATATGCTCAGGGCTTGTGTGATCGACTTCGTAGGCTGTTGGGATGAGCATATGCGGCTCACCAAGTTCACATACAACAACAGCTATCAGACAACTATCGGCATGGCTCCTTTTGAGGAACTTTATGGCAGGCCGTGCATATCTCCTAGTTGTTGGACCGAGGTAGGAGAGCGTCGTCTCTTAGGTCCCGAGCTTGTACAGCAGACGTCAGAAGCTATTGATGTTATTAGGCAGAGGATGGGCATAGTTCAGAGCCGGCAGAAGAGTTTTACTGATCATCGGCGTCGACCCCTCGAGTTCGCAGTCGGGGACATGGTATATCTCAAGGTCTCGCCTATGAAGGGCGTGGTTTGCTTTGGTGTGAAGGGAAAACTTGCCCCTAAATTTATTGGACCTTTTGAGATTACCGAGCGCTTGGGCGTTGTGGCCTATAGGCTTGCCTTACCTCCGAGTTGTCTGCGATCCATGACATGTTCCATGTTTCTATGTAACGAAAATGTGGGTCAGACACTATTCCCTTGATTGATTGGAAGCCACTGGAGGTCTGAGAAGATGCTTCATACATTGAGCAACCGATTCGTATTCTTGATCGGAAAGAGCAGGTTCTCAGGACTAAGGTCATTCCCTTGGTAAAGGTGCAATGGGGTCATCATTCTGAGGCGAGGCGAGGCATCTTGGGAACGCGAGGTCGTGATTAGAGAGCATTATCCCCATTTGTTTGTTGATTGATATATGAAGATTGTATTGTCTTCTCTTTTGATGATTGTTATATGATGATGTTTATGCATTTTTTCTGATTTTATCAATTTCGAGGATGAAATTTCTTTGTTGGTGGAGAGGATTGTGAGACCCGACCCGAGTTCGCATGTGTACATGTATATGTGTGAGTATGCATTTCGTATATTTTGGTCCTGTGGTCCTACCGATCAAATTTCAGCGATCCGCAACCATCGGATAGTGTTTGCGGTCATCCTTGAGTTCGGTCATGTAGTCCCGACTCAGATTGATCCGAGAACTTTGCCGTTGCGACCTAATCGTCGCCGCGGTTCCAACGCCGTGTCTCGCGTATAAATCTGACTTATAAATCAAAAGTTGTGAGCATTTCATCACGTGGCCCACTTTTTGTACGCAAGTATATGGACCACTCTCATGGCACAAGTTCCCATGCACACTACCCACACACACTACAATTCTCATGGAATAAAAACTATCTACACCTAACTTACCCTAGCAAACATTGTTTGTATCACTATAGGTCATGATTACTTTCTCTAACCAAGGAGAGAGAGCAATGATGACTCTCCTTCAACCCTCTTTCTCTCTTTTTCCCTCTCATCTCTCTCTCTCTCTCTCTCTCCCTCTTTATTCTCTTCTTCTCCAGCAACTTTCTTCCATTTTTCCAGCTCACTTTCACTCATATAATCCCCCATGTAACCCTTGAAGAAAGATCTCAACCTTAGATCCATGTACCTTGGAGCTTGAAGATCATCTTAGAGGTGTTTGCTTGAAGACCTTGTAGGTGGGTGTGCATGTACTTAGAATCTTAGGATCTACATTCCTTCATCTTATTTCTTCTCTTCACCTCATGTTTGAAGCATGTGGGGCCCACCAAATATGGTGGAGGCCCCATGTCTTCTTGGATGTGGCCATTGGCCCATTCGTTTGTGAATGCATAACTTATGAGTGGGGCCATTCTCCATAGACCCCACTATAGTTTCTTTTCTTAGTTAGAAGGATCCTTAGGTCATCTAGACCCTTGATCCTTGGTGGAGATGGCATCTCCACCATTGGATTTTTTATTTGAAGATGCATGCATGAGTAGATCTTGTTATACCATCAATATAGTGAGATGTGAGGTTTGTGATGAAGGGAATGGCCTCAATGTGGCGGAGCCCCCTTCCTTTGTGGCCGAATTTCTCTCTTCTCTTAATAATTTCTTATTTTTCTGAGGTGTGTGGCCCACCATTTAGCTTGGAGATATCCAGACCGTCCAAGGAGGGTTGACGCCCATGGCAGCCCACTCTATGGATGGTGATGACTTGTTGCCCCCTTTAGATGCATATGCAATGAATTTTTATGTGAGGAATAGGTCTGGATGTTTTTGGGGCCCACTGTGGTGGAGCACAACTCAGGTTTCATGGGGTATTTTCCCCTTTCTTTGAATTATATACTCAGTTTATTTCATTAGCGTATTGCTGTCCAGAAAATTTCTGGACAGTTTCTGGTTGGTTTTAGGTCAAATTTTTGGACTGATTAGGGGACTGTTTCTACCCACTTGATATACTTTTCTTAAAGGTGTGGACCCCACCTAGATGTACCCCAAATTTTACCTCCATCTGACCTTGATTGAGGTCCCAAAGGAGTGTCCCAAGTGGGGTGGACACTCCAAATTTTCTAGACTGTCCAGCAATATTGTAGTTTAGAAATCCATAAATACATAATGGTTTTTATAATGGTGGGCCACTTTTGTGGACCCCACCTTGTAGTACACTTGTATGGGGAGGTTAGAATTAATTTTACCCAATTTTTGGAGAACTTGGGCCCACCCCTTTGGGGTGTTCAAATCAGGGATAATATTACTTTAATTTTCTGTTGTGCAGTCCAGTAATGTAATCTGATAAAAGCCTTAATTCATAAACATTTCTTCTTTAGGTGGGCCACTTTTCTGGACTCCATCTTGTTATATTCATGATGAGGGACCTTGGGTCCAAATTTCAGGAATTTTAGAGGCCCAGAACCCACCCATTGGATGGCCCAAATTCAACACAGTTATATTCCAGCAATATTTTTCCCTGGACAGATTGTATTCTTCAAATTAATTAAAATACTTCTGAGTATCCTAAACTCATGAAAATTTACAGGGAGGTGGTCCACCCATGGTGGGATCCACCTACAAAATATTGTTGGAATATAACTATGCTAAATTTGAGCCATCCAATGGGTGGGTTCTGGGCCTCCAAAATTCTTGAAATTTGGACCCAAGGTCCCTCATCATGTATACAACAAGATGGAGTCTAGAAAAGTAGCACACCTAAAGAAGAAATGTTTATGAATTAAGGCTTTTATCAGATTACATTGTTGGACTGCACAACAGAAAATTGAAGTAGTGTTGTCTCTGATTTGAACACCCCAAAGGGGTGGGCCCAAGTTCTCCAAAAATTGGGAAAAATTAATTCTAACCTCCCCATACAAGTGTACTACAAGGTGGGGTCCACAAAAGTGGCCCACCATTACAAAAACTATTATGTATTTATGGATTTCTAAACTGCAATATTGCTGGATAGTCCAGAAAAATCTGGACTGTCCACCCCACTTGGGCCACTCCTTTGGGACCTCAATCAAGGTCAGATGGAGGTAGTACATCTAGGTGGGGTCCACACCTTCAAGAAAAGTATATCAAATGGGAGAAACAGTCCCCTAATCAGTCCACAAATCTGACCTAAAACCAACCAGAAACTGTTCAGAAATTTTCTGGATAGCAACATGCTAATGAAATAAACTGAGTATATAATTCAAAGAAAGGGAAAAATACCCCATGAAACCTGAGTTGTACTCCACCACAGTGGGCCCCAAAAACATCCAGACCTATTCCTCATATAAAAATTCATTGCATATGCATCTAAAGGGGGCAACAAGTCATCACCATCCATAGAGTGGACTGCCATGGGCGTCAACCATCCTTGGACGGTCTGGATATCTCCAAGCTAAATGGTGGGCCACACACCTCAGAAAAATAAGAAATTATTAAGAGAAGAGAGAAATTCGGCCACAAAGGAAGGGGGCTCCGCCACATTGAGGCCATTCCCTTCATCACAAACATCACATCTCAGTATATTGATGGTATTACAAGATCTACTCATGCATGCATCTTCAAATAAAAAATTCAATGGTAGAGATACCATCTCCACCAAGGATCAAGGTCTAGATGACCTAAGGATCCTTCTAACTAAGAAAAGAAACCATGGTGGAGTCTATGGAGAATGGCCCCACTCATAAGTTATGCATGCACAAACGGATGGGCCAATGGCCACATCCAAGAAGACATGGGGCCTCCACCATCATTTGGTGGGCCCCACATGCTTCAAACATGAGGTGAAGAGAAGAAATAAGAAGAAGGAATGTAGATCCTAAGATTCTAAGTACATGCACACCCACCTACAAGGTCTTCAAGCAAACACCTCCAAGATGGTCTTCAAGCTCCAAAGTACATGGATCTAAGATTGAGATTTTTCTTCAAGGGTTAGATGGAGGATTATATGAGTGAAAGTGAGCTGGAAAAATGGAAGAAAGTTTCTGGAAAAGAAGAGAAGAATGAGGGAGAGAGAGAGAGAGAGAGAGAGAGAGAGAGAGAGAGAGAGAGAGAGAGAGAGAGAGAAAATGAAAGGAAAAAAGAGATAAGAGGGTTGTAGGAGAGTCATCATTGCTCTCTCTCCTTGGTTAGAGAAAGCAATCATGACCTATGGTGATATAAACATTGTTTGCTATGGTAGGTTAGGTGTGGGTAGTGTTTATTGCATGAGAATTGTAATGTGTGTGGGTGGTGTGCATGAGAACTTGTGTCATGAGAGTGGTCCATATACTTTTGTACAAAAAGTGGGCCATGTGATGAAATGCTCACAACTTTTGATCTATAAGTCAGATTTATATGCGAGACGCGGGGTTGGAACCGCGACGATGATGCGGTTGCAATGGCATAAGTCTCGCGTCAATCTAAGTCGGGTCTACATGACCGAACTCAAGGATAATCACAAACACTATCCGAGGGTGACGGGTCACCAAAATTTGATCGGTAGGACTGCGGGTCCAAAATATATGAAATGCATACTCATACACATACATACACACATGCGAACTTAAGTTGGGTCTCGGGGGTGTGTCCCACTTGTGGAAGTGTCACACTACAAAATTTCATACCCAATGGATATTCTAGCTGACCGTGGTGCGGTCTGTAAATTGGGTCAGTTTTGGGCCAAATATTCAGGCCCATAGGACTACCCACCATGGAACGCCCCTACCTTGGGCTATTGCTAGGCCTGTATTCCAGCAACATGGCCCACTTCTAATGTGTGTTGTGCACTGCCCTCTCATCTGGTGGGACCCACAGTGATGTATGTGAGCCATTAGAAAATAAATTACTATAAATTAATTAAATTGCTAAACTCCAACAACCCAGAAAATGGGTGGGCTGGAATTTGGCAATGAGCCTAAAATTGTTGCCTATAAATGTTGTTTTGGGACAGTATGACCCACTAGATTTAAGGAGGATTTAAATCAGTTATCTAACCATCTTAATTTTATTTTTAGGCTTAATTAGTGCATGATTAAAGGCCCATTCCAATTGGATTCTTCTTGGGCTAGTCTTCTAGTTAATGGGCCTTATAGCCCTGGTTGGGCTGGAACTTTTGATAGGCCCGTTGGACCCTTGGGTCCTATACTTACCATGCCATTGTGATGGGTCTTATGGGCCAAATACTCAAGTAGTTGGGCCTTTGCTTGTCCTCTATAATAAATTTATACTTGGGCCGAGATGTGAGGCCCAACTTACTTGTGTTAAATATAAGGATTTCCCATATGTTGGGATAATGGGCTGCCCATTAGGCCCGCCACAATGAGTGAACCCATGACCCTTATGGTTGGGCCCTAACCTTGCTTAAGGGCCTACCAGGTTGCCTATGTATTGGGCTTACCCACTAGGTCATGGATTGATTTGGGCCTTGGACTTTTCCTTTCATACGTAGCAGGCTACCTTTTGGGAATCAGTTGAGGTTAGATGTCCTCCTTGGTGGCCTTAAGGTAGGCCCATAAGGCCCTTATAGGTGGTTGAAGGCCCACCATGGACCTTATTAGGCCCGTCTCCTTCTTGAGGCTTTATGATTCTCTTAGCTTGTGGGTTATCTCAAAGTATTGGGCCCCCACTAGAGGACTTCGCTTCTCCTTAGTACCTATCTATGTACCTAGACCTTGTCCCTCCTTAGGACGAAGGAATATATTCTACAAGTAGCACACTTACATCATTATGACCCATATGCATCATCTGTATGAATTGATTGCATTGTATGGTGGTCATTGAAGGATGAAATTTCTCCCCTTGTGCACATTGTGTGCCTGCAGCTAGTGCATAGTCTATGTGTGTAACTCATGCATTGACATAACATTTCATGATGATACCGCCCTTACTTCATCAGGGTCTCGCTTCCATTGGGATATTCGTGGATGGCCGTATAAGTGGACACTAGAAATATTACTTGAGCATACTGGGTGCATAGGATGCCCATGAGTGAAATTCTCAAAACTTTCATGATACAAAGGATCTGCTCCAATGCCATGACCAAGTGAAAACTATGAGCGCACAAGGGCCTTATATCGTTAGGCCATGACTCCCACTGTCGTGTAGTCAGTTGGATAGGGGTGTGGCTTTACCTGCCTGGTGTGAGGAGGCATTGGTAGGCTGAGTCTAACCAGTTCGTAAATGGTTCCGCTACCTTCAGGCCTTGTTGGTGATTGGTTGTCCATAGGCGGGTAGTGAGGTCTCTTACGCTCGCTTGATGTGCGGGGTCTGTAGAGCAGCAGTCATTCTGCACTGTAATGGACCCTGGTGATTTCCTTATAAATGGAAATGTACTTGACATATGGTTTGGATATGAGCACTGGCATTACTTACATTACATTAGCATTGGCTGTGTAAGTCCCTTCATGCATTGCCTTGGTATGGCTCCCAGTACTCATTGCATAGTATTCATGATAAGCCTTGGTAAGGATAGTGATATTCTCATTGAGCATGTTCTTTCCTCGTACCTCTTGCTATTCTTCTGTGCACCATTGACACACACTTTCACCACCCTCTAAGCTTCTATAAGCCTATGCACGCTTGACGCGTGTAGGAGACTCTAGGCAGGCGTCATAGCAGCAGATCATGGAGTAAAGTAGAGCACTGAGGACTCCAGTGTTGCTGATTTCTCTCTCTTTTCTTATTACCTTATGTATGTCCTTTTGGACCTGATGTAAGCTTGTAAAAGTTCAAATTCTTAGTGGATTTTTTGATGTGTGTCCCTTGTTATTCTCAGATGTACTTGCTGTAATCTTGGGTATGCTCGTATTGGAATGATTATACTGTTATGAAAATTCTCCTTGTAGGATCCTAGGATCGGAACCTATCTCAGGAGCCGAGAATGGGGTACTACGGAGGCTGTTGCGGCTAGAACCGACCATCAGGTTCCTTGTGAGTCCGGTTACCGAGTCAGGGTTGTGAGTCCGGTTACCGAGTCAGGGGCGTGACACACCTTTGCATTAAATCCATCATATTTTACTATTCTTTTTCCATTGATATGGTATTTGGCATGAAAGGAAGAGAAAAGAAAGAAAATTATGCATTATGCGGAACAACACGACGTGCTGCCCTTTTTTTTTTTTAAAAATGAACTCATACAAACTAACATAAAAGCATCACATAAGACAATTTAGAAACCTATAGCCAAAACCCAAAAGCTGAAATTTATAGGAGTTGGCCTATGTATAAAACTTGGAATTAAGAAGTGAATTCATGTGGTTAGGATTGTCTAACACCGAGATGAAATCTTAGGATCACTTAACCATTGACAGTACATGCAACCATAATGGTGGACATTTTTCCCCATTGTGCATGAACATGTTTACAATCAGATGCTAATAATTGTCCAATCGAGTTAGCTTTCTGGCATCACTCATCCAATGAAGAGGTTTAAGTTAGGTGAATTAAGTTTAGGTGTAGGTGTAGGTTTAAGTTAAGTGAATTAAGTTTAGGTTTAGGTTTAGGTTAAGGTTATAGGTTTCGGTTTAGGTTTATGGATTTGAGAATAGGTTTAGGTTTAGGTTTAGGTTAGGGTTACAGGTTTCGGTTTAGGTGTAGGTTTAGGGATTTGAGATTAGGTTTAGGAATTTGGGTTTGGGTTCGGGTTCGAGTTCGGGATCGGGTTTAGGTTTAAGTTTTCGAGTTTAGGTTATAGGTTTAGGCTTAGGTATAGGTTTAGGTTTAGGGATTTGGGAATAGGTTTAGGTTTAGGTTTAGGCTTAGGGTTTAGGGATCCAGATTCGAGTTCGTGTTTGGGATCGGGGTTAGGTTTAGGTTTTCAAGTTTAGGTTTAGGTTTAGGTTAGGGAGTTGAGATTAGGATTAGGTGTAGGTTTAGGTTTAGGGATTTGAGTTTCGGTTTAGGTTTAGGTTTAGGAATTCGGGTTCGGGTTTGGGTTCGGGATCAAGTTTAGGTTTAGGTTTTCGAGTTTAGGTTTAGGTTTAGGTTAGGGTTATAGGTTTAGGATTAGGTGTAGGTTTAAGTTTAGGGATTTGAGTTTCGGTTTAGGTTTAGGAATTCAAGTTCGGGATTGGGTTTAGGTTTAGGTTAGGGTTATGGGTTTAGGATTAGGTGTAGGTTTAGGTTTAGGGATTTGAGTTTCGGTTTAGGTTTAGGAATTCGGGTTCGGGATTGGGTTTAGGTTTAGGTTTTCGAGTTTAGGTTTAGGTTTAGGTTAGGGTTATAGGTTTAGGTTTACGTGTAGGTTTAGGTTTAGGGATTTGAGTTTCGATTTAGGTTTAGGTTTAGGAATTCGGGTTTGGGTTCGGGATCAGGTTTAGGTTTAGGTTTTCGAGTTTAGGTTAGGGATCTGTTTGACCTTATCAACATGTTTGATGCCGAAAAAACATTATAGTGGGCCCGACAAAGTTTTTAACATTGGGCATTCAATCACCATAGTTTTCCTGTGGTGTGATCCACACTTGATCTTTAGATGTGCCTCAATTTGGGACATCCTCTAAAATGAGTTGCCGCAAATACAGATGGACGACGTAGATGTACAACACATAGATCGAGTTGGGTCCCACAGTCAAGGCCTAACCCACTAAGCTAGTTACGCCTGAAATCGGATTGCGTCTTGAGTTACTCAATACGCTCAGTTAGGCCCAGTATAAATATATGTAGTTTATCTACACCATCCATCTGCTTTTCCAGATCATTTAAGGGGTTGAAACCAAAATTGAATAATATCCAAAACTCAGGTGGACCATACCACAAGAAATAGTGGGTATAATGATTTCCATCATTGAAACCTTTCTAGGGCCTATAGTGATGTTTATTTATCATCCAACCTGTTCACAAGATCACACAAACATTGATGAAGGGAAAAAATAAATATCAGCGGTTCCTACCTTTTATGGACCCCCGCTAAACATCCAGATAGCTCTGATGCACATCCGGGTCTGCTCCATCAATTTCGAGCTAATACATAAACACGGGCCTGTCCAAATGGCCAGGCTACCCATATTGTTGTCCATAGGAAATGAACAGCTTCATCATGGTCATAACAACAGTTCCCACCTTCCATGGACCACTGCTCAACATTTGGATAGCTTCGACGCACATCCAGGTATGCTCCATCAGGTGGGTCATGCTCTTTTAAAACTCAGGTGGGCTAAAGCATATAAAATAAATGTATGGATAGAAAGCATCCATTTGATTGTCAGTTCACTTTGCATATTGTGGCTCACAGAGGAGTAAAACTCTTGACTTTTGAGAAAAAATTGTCTTACAAGTCACAACTATAAACTAACAAGTCACAATAATAATTTAAGAAAAAAATGTAATACATATTAAGTTAACTATATACAATGCACAATAATGAGAAAAGCGAAGAAGCAATGTAATACAATTAGTTAATTATACAATTGTTGGGATTTGGATGTCTAATTTACAGGCTTGGGGTTGGTTTCTTCATGGATTTTGAATTTTTTGAGCTGGGCCTGATGGGCCAGTCCTATTCAAAATTTTGATTTTGGCGGGCTCAAACATGGCCCATTGACAGTAATTTTATCCCTAAAGCATTTGTCAAACAGATTATTGGGAGATGTTACAATTCTTTTAGATCACTTTAAGTTTTAGTGCTCTGAAGTTGCAGTGGTACACTTCAACAGTCTATCTGTCTAGATTTTCAAGTAGGTCCAACACACATTTCAGGTACTTAGAAATTACTTAGAAATTGCATTGGCTACATATAAGTAGCTCAAATCAAACAGTCCAGTTTAGAAGGATCATTCTATCTAGGGAATTGTTGTTTAATACTGAGAAATTACTTACAAATTACATATATAGTATACAAGTAATTCAAATCAAGCAGTCTAGTTTAGATGGATCATTCTATCTAGGGAATTAGTGTTTAATACTGAGAAATTACTATGAAATTTCATATGTAGCATACAAGTAGTTCAAATCAAATAGTGCAGTTTAGATGGATCATTCTATCTAGGGAATTGATGTTTATGCACACTCTCATTGATTTACATACACCCATTTTAAATTTACAGATTGTTACATCCGATGCAAAATAAAAAAAAAAAATAAAAAATGGGTGCATGCAAATGGAGGGCATTAATTCCCTGACAAAAGGATATATTTAAACTGAACTGTTTGATTGGAACTTTCTACCCCCGTGTATCATCCACCACACCCTGCCAGCTCTTCCTTGAATACTCCCATAGTCCCATACTGAGAAGAAAAATCACTAAAAGTGCAGCTTAAAATTCCTTATAATATAAGTATCATCTAAGAAAAATGCTCCAGTGCTCTCATTGCACTACAAGTTATGGTGCTCGTAGTTTCATTTAGACACTTAGACAATCCAATAAAAAAAAAAAAAAAATCTAACTATCCACTGAATCCAACATATGTCATACAATACGATGCATATACCACCCCAATTTGGAAACTGTAACAATCTAATCATTAACATTTAATATGGACTATGGACAGAAGACCCAGCATGGCACTTGTTGCTTCACTGTTATATATAAGATTATAATATGTAATGGCATGCCAACTTTTCTAATAGTGTTGTTACTGGAGACTTTTTTTAGACATTTTAATATTTCTCTTATTTTAAGAGAAAGCATCCAAATTCCAATGCTACATACTAATATCTAAGTTTGTTGTCAAGCACTCAATCTTTGTCCACTAGCATACATGAGATCCAGACTGTTCATATATTGTACCCAAGCATGGATGGAGCATATGCCAAAATCACACCAATCAGATGATCCTAGCCACTAGTCCGAGAATTTTCTACTGTAAAACTACCTTATTTATGATGTTTCATGAAGAAAAATAAACACCTAAGCTTAGTCATCATTACATCAAATTACAATGGCATCACTAAGGAATTACAGGGGTTAGTAATCATTACCCATATGTAGCCAATTACTTCTATAATTGGAAAAAACAAATGGGCTACTGTTTACTTAATAGGTGTATTTGATTCGATTTTTTGTGCAGCAAATATCTCTTAAACAAACATCTTGAGATGATAATGGTGGCTCATTTACTTTGAATTACTCTAGAAATTGGAATACCAAATGGTCCCTAAATGGATGAGGAAATGATGTATATATATCAGGAACATCATGTTCTAAAAGTGGCTGGTAACTAGGTACAGAATGAAGACTAATGCATAACAATGACATATGTAGTAAAGAATGAAATTCAAATAGCAATTAAAAAAAGAAAAAAGAAAAAGGGAAAAGAATTACCAGCTAGTGCATATACAAATAACTAGGTACAGAATGAAGACTAATGCATAACAATGGCATATGTAGTAAAGAATGAAATTTAAATAGCACATAAAAAAAAAGGGGGGGGGGGGGGGGGGGGGAATTACCAGCTAAGCAGCTAGTGCATATACAAATAACTAGGTGTAGAATGAAGACTAATGCATAACAATGGCATATGTAGTAAAGAATGAAATTAAAATAGCAATTTAATAATAATTTTTTTAAAAAAAAAAAAAAAACAAAGAAGGGAAAATAATTACCAGCTAGTGCATATACAAATAACATTCATGGAAAGTACAATCTCATTAGCACAGAAGTGACCAATAGTTCTTTGTCAAAAAAGAGGCATGAAAATGAGACAACAAGAAGATAATTGACAACTCTAGTCCAAGTAAATAACCACAACTCTAGTCCAAGTAAACAAAAAGGCCAACATCTTAAACTAACATCAAAACTCATAAAATCAATTAGTAGATGAAACTGCAAGATAATGTTGAATGTGTCTCTTTTAGATTCAACGGGCAGATTTGGTAGTTCCACGCTAGGAACCCTGGGTCAATGTGAAAGTAGGCTCCAAAGGAGCTACTACTCAAGGAGCACGGCTAGAGGTGTTGCCTCTTCTACCAAACGGGCTGTTGATCTGAAGAAATTTAAATTAAATAATAGAATTCAACATACTATCAAACGAAGGTTTTTATTTATTTTATGTTAAGAAATTCATTTGCAAATACTTGAGAAGAACTAGCAATTATGGAGAAAATGGTGTACTTCTGCTCATCTTGAGAAAACATCTACTAGATGTGTACCTTCTGTAATTAACAAAACACAGCTGGTCTAGCAGACCCTTTTAGAGGAATCATATGGTCCTAATCAATCGAAACTAACATTCATTATCCAGCCAATTCATAATAAAATGCATTGAAACTGAAGAAATCGATTTCCAACCATGTACACCAACTTGCAACTTAACATGCTGGTAACCGTCATACACTGTGATGTCTTACAGCAGAGTGGGTTCTGAGGAGTTACAAGTTGGACTTTCTCACACCCAAATGGCCCTAAAGTTATCCAAGAAACACACCTCAAAGGACTCATAAGACGAAATTGTTCATTTAGCATGAAACGGGCTATCCAAAATGCAGTGCAATGTGTAGAGTAAAAACTAGTGTAAGATGAATAAAGTCAATCACATAAAAGATCATGATAAATAACTGCAAGAAAAATGTTGTGAAGTGACGGGTTCATATGATGGTATAATGTAGCTACCTAATGTCACTACTTACTAAATTTTTAGTAGGTCATATGTTAACACAAGCAAAGAACAACTTTCATAAGATGCATGCATCTTAGGGCTGAAGAACAAAATCTATAGAAAAAAAAAAAAAAAAAAAAAAAAAACAGATATGTTGTGTGGTGGACAACAGATCAATGGCCTGTATTACTACTATCGATGGGACCCCCTTCATTAAGAGAATCTAAATCAACTTTTTTTTTTTGTTAATCTCTAAAACCTAAATTACAACTTAAATCAGTACAAATCGGATCAAAACCCAATGAAATCTTTAGGAATAAAGAGACATAAGTTGGATTAAGATCAAAACAGATGAAGCACCAGAAATCAAGAAAAAATTACAAAAGTCAGACCCTAAGTGGAAAATTTTGGAGAAATGAGAGGGGGAAGCTCACCTGATTGAAAGTTAAAACCCTTCCTCTATCCTCAAATATTACCAACTGTAAATTTGAGTAACTGCTTCAAATGAATAATCAAATTGAGAAAGAAAAAATAAATCGAAAAGGAAGGCAATATGCATAATCAGCTCAAAACAAAAATAAAAAAGCCAAAGCTCCAAACAATGATATTTGAAAGGAAAACTGATCTATAATTTTCCATTGCATCATTAGAAAAGCTACTTATATGCCATGTCGCCTTCCATACTAACCAAACAGTACATCTCCTCCACTCCATTTCAGTAAAAAGACAATAGAACAAAATTGATAGGCATAATCCAAACATGAAATATATGAACAGATATACCATAAAATCAAACCACTACAAGCACCAAAACCTAATCCTAGATCCTTCCGATCTATCAGATTCAACAAAATCTCCCAAAAATAGCCGAGAAAACACAATCTAGAGATAGGGAAGCTCAAATCTCATTAAGAAAAGATAACAAAACATTGAGATTCAAAACTCTCAATTGGAAATCGCTGCAAGAAAATGCATCTTATTTATCAAGCATGGGAAGCAGATTGTGACGTGCCTGACCTGCATGAAAATCGGCTCCCTCCCTTCTTTGGATCTCTCTCACACACATACACAGAGAGAGAGAGAGAGGAAGGAGAGAGAGGGAGACAGATAGAAGAAGAGAAGAGGAAACAGATTGAGAGAGAGAGAGAGGAGGGAGACGGAACGAGAGGAGAGAGAAAGAAGAGAGAGGATTAGGGCGAGAGAGAGAGTGAGAAATGCGCGTTGTAATCGGTTCTAGCTAAAACATATAATTATTACCGACGAAACTTTTCGTCAGTAATACTTTTCACAATTCGTCGGTAAAAGGCTTCAAAGATATTTGGGCCCACCCGTGCTCTATCAGCCCCATCCACTCCGTACATATGTTTTTAAATATACTTATTAGCTACACTGAAAACAAAAATTACAAATCAACATCCATGATCAACCACACAAAGTGAAATAGTATGTCCACCATTCATTTTGTCCGACGATGTGCCTATTTCGTCGGCAAAAAGTTCCTTTACCGATGATTTTTTCGTTGGTAAAAGTTCCTTTACCGACGATATTGTATAACGTCGGTAAAAATAGCCTCTCCGTCATCGGAAAGGACACCAAGGGATCTTTTACCGATGAACTATTTGGTTCGTCGGGAAAAATTACATTTACCGATGAAATAATCGTCGGGAAAATAATTTTCACAAATGATACATAATGTCGTCAGGAAAAGTTTCCAGGTCGTCGTTGTAAATGGCGGTGGGAACATATTTGGTCATGGCGGGAATCTTTTACTGACGAAATATGATTTCGTCGAAAATAAGTTCGTCAGTAAAAGGCGAATTTCTTGTAGTGCATACACAACAACTTCTAAGCAAAGGAGGTTTAGTCAATGGGCTCTCCGTCTACCGTCGAGTTAAAAAATATTTGACTACCCTTGTCATCCCAAACTATAGCTACAAATGCACCAAACATGGGTGTTCAAGTGTCACACTTTAATGAGAATGTTGATATTGATCCTAACACGCCACCGGCTAGGACAGTGCGTTATGAGAACGAGGCACATTACAATCCTCCAGTCAGAATTCTAAGGGACTACTTATAACCACACAGTCTTACATGATTTTCTCGATTAATGTAGGTAACCTAGATTTCAAACTGGGAGTGATCCAACTCCATCCCAAAATCCATGGACTTGATTTAGAAAGTCCATATCTACATCTTAAGGAATTCAATGAGACTGTAGTAACCTTATTTTGTTTCGACAAGAAATAAAGATCTCGATTGGAATATCCACATTCAATAATAACAAAGAAAGGATAAAAGAGCAATCATCATGATTAATTTTATTAATTTTGAGTTTAGATTACATTCTCGCATTTTCCTTGATTCTAAACAAAGTGTACTTAGTCAATACAATGAAACAAAAGAAAACAGTTTAAATGGCGATTCCAACAGCATCCCGGCTTGCGAAACATTCGTCGCAATGACAGAGAAGTTATGCGGGTCCGAAGACTCCTTCACCCATATTCTTAAGATGCAATCGTGAAAGACTAGCTTGCTGGAGATCGAAGATCTCATGGAAGAATATCACAGAACTCCCAAATACACCAAAAAGATGTGTCTATTTCATGGCTATGCAATGGGTGCCTTCTTCCTGTTGTGCGGCCACGCAACAGGCCTGTGCCCCAATTTCAAAATCTTTTTCTTCTTTGGTTCTTCTCCCGTATCGCACCACAGAAAGGCACCCATTGCGCAGCCGTGCAACAGACACATCTTTTTAGTGTATTTGGGAGTTCGACGACATTCTTCCGTGAGATCTTCGATCTCCTGCAAGCTGGTCTTTTACGATTGTATCTTAAGTATATTAGTGAAGGAGTATTCAGACTCGCATAACTTCTCTATCATTGTGACGGATGTTTCGCAAGCCAGGATACTGCTGGAATCACCATTTAAACTATTTTATTTTCTTTCATTATATTTACTAAGTACACTTTGTTTGGAATAAAGGGAAATACGAGGATATAATCTGAACTTAGAATTAATAAAATTATTCATGATGATTCTTTTTCTATCTTTCCTTTGTTATTATTGAATGTGGATATTCCAATCGAGATACTTCGTTTCTTATTGAAACACTTGCATTACAATAATGTGTCTTAAGACGTCATTAGACTCAAGTTGTTTCCCTTCTCTTTAAAGGAAAGAGTCAAGTCATGACTCCATTCACTGAGACCGAGATCTATAGGCACATGGCCTAAGATGACCCAGGAGTTCCTAAAAAACTTCGTCCCAGTTCAGAAGATGAACTCATTAAGGTGTGTCATCATGAATTTCTCCTAAAAAGGGGATGAGACATTTTTCAATATTAGGAGAGATTCAAGGAATTCTTACTCATATCTCCACATCATGGGTATGAAATTTTGGGAGTAATTAGTTTCTTTTATGATGAATTGAACTCAAATATGTGTTAATTTGTAAAGATGATGTGCAATGGCAAGTTCACGACCAAGGATCTTAAAGAGGCATGTGATTACTTTATGAGGTTGGCTGAAAATGCACAATCATGGGACACCGCCAGCAAATCAAGTAATGTCAAGCCTACGCCTAAAGAGAAAGGGAGAATATTGCATCCTTAAGAAAGAGGACAATGTTAATGCTCAGATTGTGAGTCTCAATCGAAATGTTGAGCACCTGGAACTCGGGAAGGTGGAAGTGGTCCAACCCACCAATGTGGTTGTTGAAAGTGATTGTGGCATATGTGAGAGCGATGCACACCTTATAAAGGATTGTCCCACAATCCCAACTTTCTAGGATGTGTTGCAACCTCAAGTAAATGCCATGAATACTTATCAACACCCATTTAGAGTGCCTAATTTTAATACATACAATTCTAATTGGTGAAATCATCCCAACTTCAATTAAAAAAATGGGCCAATTGCTAATGCAAGAACTCCTCCCCAAGGGCCTCCCCTTGCACCTCAAAGCACACCACAAGTGCAAGAACAAAAATTTATGTGTTCTCTGGTTTACTTTGTTTGCATTTATCTGTCGCATGTTTGATTCCAATTTAGGGTTTGCTTTTGTGACTCCCAAAAAGTGATATCAGAGCTACGTTGGGATTCGAGTTTGAATCTTAAACATGACGATAAAGGGATCTAATGTGAAGTATGAAATGGAGAAGTTCACTAGAAAAAATAACATTGAACTATGGAAGATGAAGATGAGAAGCATTCTAGTTCAACAAGGATTACAATAGATACTCCTTTGTATAGTGAAGCATCTTATGACTATGAGTGATGAAGAGTGGGAAGAACTTGAACAGATGGTGATTACCTCGATCCAATTATGTCTAATGGATAATGTCCTTGATTAGAAGACATCATAGGATATTAGACGAAGTTATAAAGCTTGTACATGATGAAATCTCTTTCAAATTGTCTGTATCTGAAAAAGAATTCTATAATCTAAAGATGGCGGAAGGGTCGGATCTTAATAAACACATTAACACATTCTGTAACACCCCGGTTCCTGAAACCCGAGTACACTACTCGTTTTCCAAAACTCGAGTGTTAACCTTTAACGGTGGCTCAACTTTCACGTACATTTTTTTCCTATCAGAGTTAGTAATCTAGCAAGATAGAAGCAATTCAAGTATAAGAGGGAGTCCAAATATACATAACTAAGATTTCAAGTGGTTACTCGAAAACTTATACAAATCAATGTCTTAAGTTTTTAAGATACATAACAGTACAAATTAAATACAGAGTCCGGCTCTTCCTATTCCACATGAACACCAACATGCACATCCTCTGTGTCTCCTGCACACTGATTAAGGTTTGATAGCATCAATGGCTATCCCAGTGAGGTATAACCCCCAAGATTTATCGTACCATTAAGATAATTAAGCATAGTTATCAAGAACAATATATAACTAATATTTCACAATGATTATCATAGTAATTAAATAACACTACCAAAAAAAAGGGGCAAAGGATTCAGACCACGTTACTTTTTTACTACGGATATAAACCTTAGCTGTATTTGCTACGGTTTTAATCCGTAGCTAAAAAGTAGATACACCATTAATAATTAATAGTGTTGTAAGGGGCTTTATGAGGCCTAAAAAAAACTATATGTTCTATCTAAGCCATCTATATATTTGTAAATATTACTTTAGAGGTTGAAAAAAAAATCAGCTAGATCGAAGGCTCAAGTGGACCACACGGTAGGAAACATTGATATTAAATTACAGTTGCTTCTTATGGTGTGGTCCAGTTGGGCCTTCAATATACCTGAAATTTGGTTTCCTAAAGTAAAATAACTTATTAAAATTATGGATAGGAATGGATTAATGAAATACATCATGGTGGGCCCCATGGAGTCCCTAATCGATCCGTTCGTCAGAAGAGCCCCAAATTTGGACGCGCGCTCAAAACTGAGCCGCGCCCAAACACTGTAATTCTCGCGCTCTCTCTCCCTTTCTCTCTCTTGCGCACTCTCCCTGTCTCTCTCTCTCGCACTCTCTCTCCCTGTCTCTCTCTCTCACTCTCTCATTTGCCTTGCAGACATGTCGTAGCTCTGTTCTACCGCAACGTAGCTGCCCTACGACGGTATTGTAATGGTGCTCCGACCACACCTCATAATATACAAATCCAACAGATTAAGGTTTCCACTTCTGGAAGGTGAGATTCTTTGATCTTCTCAGCTTTAATGATTGTTTGATAGTGCTAAATTCATGAAACAAATTTCTCTTTCTTTTTATTTTCGGGATTTCTTTTTTGAAGTTCTGTAATCGATTAGGGTTTGCTTCTGCTTTGTAATTTCTTTTTTGGAGAGAGTAGAAATCTCAGCAATGCGAAGAGATCTATCGTTGAAGGAAATTGCACGGATACTTCTCCTTCTTCTTCATCCAGATCCAAAAACTCTTGACTCCTGGAATGTCGATGAACAGCTTTGAATTCTTCGTGAATCAGTTTCAGTTCCGCTTTTTGTGCATTTTTGTGGCTATTTCAGCTTGATTCTTCGAAAATAATTTCTCTTTTATTTCTGTTCCAATGTGGTAGAAAGAATTGGGTGTTCCACTAGACTTAAATGATTTAGTCTTATTGGCTTCGGATTATGAATTTCATTAAGAAATTGGATGTGTTGCTCTTTTGCATATATTTCAGAAAGGTAAATAAGTACCATATTTGTTTGGCAAATCATGTTTGCAACAGTAAGCAGGATTCAATTTTTCGATTTTATCTTTAATTTTCCTGTTAAGCTGGGTTCACCTATCTTTCGTCTTGGATGATTTTTTTTTTATGGTTCCTTGCTATTTTGTATGAATTTGTTAGGTTTTCCTGGTTTCATTTGTGGTCCCCTAGATGTAATTTTCAATTATATTAATGAAATTATAGATGGTCTCTGCCCAACCCATGGATTAGGATGAAACTTGGGCCAGGCTCATCCCAATCCCAACTGGTCCAACCCAATTGTTCCATGGTGGGGATCTTTAATTGTTTATCAACACTCTTAATCATGTTTATCCAATCCATATAAACAGGCGTTGTTGGATAAATTTTTGGGTTGCCGAGTTGAGGTAGGTCTAGAAATTGGGTCCCAGTACATGCCCAAATTTCAATCCTAACTAGTGAGCTATGGAATTGAGGTTTGGTAGGCTCACTAGCCAAATACTCAACCCTCCAAAGGACTCTTATACTGAGCTTGGAGATCTCTAGTTTGCTGGAAAATTCTACTATAAATACATTGTGAGGTTACAAACCAATGATCTACTGTTCTGAGCATAATGAATTATGTTATAACAAATCATTTTGTTTTCTAACTTCTTGCCTGGACCACAATGAGTCATCCAAATAGGCCCTTTGTATTTTTTTCTACTTTTAGTAATCGTTGATGTAGAGATCTCACAATTAATAAGCCAATTAGACAAAATTTCAAATGAAGTTCATTGCTCATCAGTTAGATGTGTCTCCAACACACATTTATGTACAACCCTGGACATTCATAAGGTGGCCCCTATGGACGAACGCCTTTGATCCCCAAGAATCAAGCTGGTCCATTTGTCAGGTGGCAATGGATTTCTAAAGAAATGGGTGGCTTGGAAAATGACAACCAATGAGTTCTAGATCTGAAGCTGCAGTTCACTTCATCTTCATGCATTTCTTGATGCCTCAATAAACTTCCGTATGTTTAGTTCTGGATTTCCATGGATCATTCTGCAATTATCTCCTGCAAGTCTTTCAAAAGTTTTTTTTTTTTTTTTTTTTTTTGTAATTACTCCTTTAAATCTCCACTATTGAATAGGTGAACTGCCCCACATGTGTCAAAATGGCATGTATGTCCAACATATGAGCCTGGTGTCAGGTCCGACACTACATATACATGAAGATGCTTGTACCCTTCTTCTTTTTTTTTTTGAAATAAAAAACAAGTTAATATCCTTCACCATCATGTCTTAAACCACATTTAAAATTTATAAAATATAAAAACCAATAAAGAAAAGCTTATGCCATAGAGACTAAAATCGCAAATAACTTGAAAGCATCTCAACTTTCTAATAGTTTCAATGAATCTGATCTGGCAACATAAAGTCGCAGACATCATTGATCAGAATTACATGAACAAATTAGGCCTCGATGCCTTGAATGTTGTCTTAAGCTTCCTAGTTGGTGGCCTAACCTTCTTGAACACCAACGGGAACTTGATTTTGGAATCATGAAATTGCTTGTATTCTCTCTCTTGCAAAGCGAGTCAGGTATGGTAGCTGTCTTGATGATCTGAATGCAAGGAGACCTTACCCTATAGCGAGAAGCCATCTCGTCATACATCTGCTCAACAACACCATTAAGAGTGGTGTCCTGGTATTCCTTGTACATATTGTGGTAACCAGTTCTGCTCTGGTACTGCAACCAAATTCCGTAGTTCTCAATAATGGTGGGATTCCTCTCAAAAATCTCATTGATGGCAAGCACTTGCCCAATACTGATGGAACATGCCTTGTACCTAAATCCAGGTTGGTCCCAACCCTCAATATGGGCAATCCATCAAATGGGTCCATCCTTGATTGCCCCCTCTCTCTCAAAAATCACTTTTTACTAGATGATCTTAACTATCCAATCAATGGCTAAGGAAATTGATGGTTTTATTATTCATACTACAAACAGTCTATTAATCTAGACTTTCCATGATGTGATTCCTGAGCTTGATTGTCCATTTCATTTTTCCATATCATCGCGGGTCATGAGCCCAGAAATGAATGGGCGTTCAATAATCATTGTTTCGTCTTATGTAATCCACATAAGATTTTGGATCTTCCTTTTTTCGGTCTCATGCCCTAACATGATTTAGAAAAATGGATGAATAGCATGGATGATGAAACACATACATCATGCGGTGACCCACACACACACGTCAGTAGGCAATCCAGGTCCTCGTGATATGCCTATGAAAAGTTAAAGCTATTCAAAGACTAAACTCTAATGATAGTCATAGATGCATGTGTTTAGAATTAGATCCGTGAATGGGTGACAGATAATAATAATTTTTTTTGTAAAGGTGCAGGTTCAAAATGAACCTCGTGGTTAATCAGGATCCGGCTATAACAGATAGGGAGTGGATGACACTAAGTTTTCCAAACCCTCGTTTTATTTTTGGAATTAGAAGCTTTATGAAGTTTGCACGAGAACACCTTCCTGGTAGAGAAACCATTCTTTGTCCATGAGCCACTTACAGATGTTTACGATTACCGGTTTCTTATGATGATTGGAAATACATCTAATGAAAAATGGATTCGACTCAAACTATAGGGTTTGGGACATGCATAGGTGAGCATGTATCACCTAAGAGTACTAAATATGCATCAGTTCTCAACAGTACCACAATGTCCTGAACTTAAATGAGGTTCACAAAGCGATTGTTCAAGAACTCGGTGGTAATAACCTAGATGAAGTTGTACAGGATGAGCCGAATGTGACCCCTGTAGTCGAAGGCGTCTTTGGGGGAAAATCAAACTGATGAATTGAAGAAAATCTATGAGACGTAATGATTGAGCTATACCCACAGCCCAAGATTTCACCGTGTTGACTTTTATTGTATAACTTTTCAAATTAAAGGTGAACCATGGATGGAGCGAAAAAAGCTTTACAGAGCTCCTTCAACTAAAAGAAGGTGTTATCTTCCGGTAACAAGGCCCTTACTACTACCTACCAAGTGAAGAAGATCATTACAAAGTTGGGTCTTGATTATGTGAAGATCCATGCTTGTCAAAATGACTATATCTTGTACTGGAAAAAGAACGAGATGAAAACTAGTTGTCCAACTTGTAAAGCTCCTAGGTTCAAGATAGAAATGAATGTTGAGAAAAAATAATCTAAAGTACCTGTCAAGGTGTTAAGGTATTTTCCATTAACACCAAGGCTACAAAGAATGTTCAGTGTACCATGGTTAGCGAAAGAAAAGACCTGACACTCAACCAGAAAATTGTAACCTGAAAAGATGGAGCATCCGGCTGATTCTATTTGTAACGCCCAGAAAATTGGGGGTTGAGCAGAAGCTCAGCTCTCGAGTTCCAACGCATCACTTATGCAACATAGATAATAATGATTAAATGTTGTTCGTATTAATGCATTAAACATGAGTGGGATTATACCAAATCAGCATATTATACTCCAGAGACAGTTAAATTATGCAAGCGGAAGACTGTGATAGATATATAAAATATATAAACGTTGTATTAGTCTCCAGAGTGTGAACATGTTACCAGGTTAAATAAATACATGTATACTCCAAAATGAACAAAATAAATATAGATGGGTGATCCAAAAGTGCAAAAAACAAGTGTAATAACATTTAATCAGCATCCCTATAAAACCCCGTCGATCAGAACATGGTCTACATAGACCGCCTGATAGCTGCATATAGGAGAACCCTCCTTATCATCATAAAAGTCTGGCTCCGCTTTGTAAGCATTGCCATCATCTGAAACTAAAACAGGGTCTTGTTGGTGTTTAACACACCGTCCCGTAACGTGGGAGTGAGTGAGTGATCAACTCAGTGGAACTAAGGCAAAGGTTAATATGTTATCAATTCAATCAAGCAGTAATGATAAAGCAATACAATCAAGCATCCCTAAGTACTCTGATTAATTCAAACATGATAATGTATTAATGATGCATGCCCTCGCCTACACTCCCTCAGTGTCTTCATCTCACGGCGCGCATGACAACCTCCCTAAAGTACTCTTCCTCACCAAAGCACATGCAGTGCGGTGCATGCTCATGTTAGCTAATACTTAATTAGATTGATTCATACAACAGTGTTAGGAAGCTAAGGTACCTCCCTTATTTAATTTCCAAACAATGATTCATTCTAGGGTCGTCAGTCTTAGCAAATCTCATACGATGTTGTGGTTTATAGGTCACTATAAAGGGCTCGTCACCTATTAGTGTAGGCCTAGTTTATACTCTAGTTGTTACGGAAAGGCTCATCGCCTTAACGCACTCTCAGAGTATGCTCGAGGTCACTACAAAGGGCTCGTCACCTTATCAGTGTAGGCCGACAGCTCGAATACAGTGTCCCATACTACCGTGTTCGGCTCATGAGATGTGTTGCTCACTAGTCACTACGGGGAGGCTCATTGCCCCAGCGTAGGCCGACAGCTCAACCATGGTGTCCCATACCACCATGCCCGGATCATGAGTCTTAACGGATCGAGGTGCCAAGGTTTTAAACGGGATTTTCACTGGTGAGTTTGGTACCTTAGGTTCAAGCAAAAGCGTCCATACATGGTGAAGATATATCGGGTCAATCGGGTAACATGACAAGTTCAATTCGTACGAGCCTACGCTGAATTAATTGACATGGAGCGCTAACCACTGTCGACAATCATCATACGACTCGGATTCACCGAATGCATCAACTGTGGTGAGACTAGCTCGGCCACTCAAACATGAATTTTTACCGATTGCCTAGACTACGTCGTTGTCCCAAACACATTATGATGTAAGAAATATGTACATGTGGTAATCATACAACACTTAACAACCATTTCAACCATGGATAGCATTTGAAAATACAATGAAACACATATAACATGCCATGTTACATATACATATTCTACTCAAATACACCATATAGATTTACAACTACTTGAAGGAATTTATGTACATAACTAAGGTGGTTGAGAATCCTATCGCAACTACCTTATTAACTACAGTTCATCTAACAACAACTCATTCAAGCATTTTGTCAAACACTTAGACTACACATAACCAACATACATGACGTATGTTGATTTTAACATATAATAGGGCAAATCCTTTCGCCGAGGAGTTGTCTAATACACATCAATCATGTTCTTACATTCCATGCACATGGCAGGCACAAATCATGAATCCATATTCATTCAGTCATTTTAACAAACACTTAGACTACACACTATAACCTACATGACTATGTTGGCCATAACATAGATTAGGGCAAGTCCTTTCGCCAAGGAGTTGTCACGAATACAACAGGCATATATCCACGACGGATATCATGACAAACAGGGATTCAAATTCCATACTCATTCAATCATTTCCACAAACACTTAGACTACACATTTCAACCTACACGATACAACTCAGTTATAAGCTATATTAGGGCAAATCCTTTCATAAGGAGTTGTCACGTATTCAACAATAACATGTTCATAGTGAAAATCATGACAAGCACAAAAACAAATTCCCGACATATCTAGTCATTTCAACCTACACATGGAATAACCTATATTCAACATAGTTCATATCTAACGTAAAGCAAGGGAACAGTGCATATCTAACATGTGAAAGGCAACCCGTCGGTTATAATCATTAATGACATTGAAAAGCCTTTAAACCATAACTTATACGTTTATAGTCCGCCACCCTTACACCGGTAAACTCGTAACGGATTCAGTTTGAACACTCCGCCTTCGTCTACGGCACAACGACAACCTATAATATGAA
>JAJHSJ010000002.1:85415242-85477467 GCA_021015155.1 Magnolia officinalis | reverse complement strand
TATTTTTTTCTACTTTTAGTAATCGTTTGATGTAGAGATCTCACAATTTAATAAGCCAATTAGACAAAATTTCAAATGAAGTTCATTGCTCATCAGTTAGATGTGTCTCCAACACACATTTATGTACAACCCTGGACATTCATAAGGTGGCCCCCTATGGACGAACCCCTTTGATCCCCAAGAATCAAGCTGGTCCATTTGTCAGGTGGCAATGGATTTCTAAAGAAATGAGTGGCTTGGAAAATGACAACCCATGAGTTTCTAGATCTGAAGCTGCAGTTTCACTTCATCTTCATGCATTTCTTGATGCCTCAATAAACTTCCGTATGTTTTAGTTCTGGATTTCCATGGATCATTCTGGCAATTATCTCCTGCAAGTCTTTCAAAAGTAGTTTTTTTTTTTTTTTTTTTTTTTGTAATTACTCCTTTAAAATCTCCACTATTGAATAGGTGAACTGCCCCACATGTGTCAAAATGGCATGTATGTCCAACTATGAGCCTGGTGTCAGGTCCGACACTACATATACATGAAGATGCTTGTACCCTTCTTCTTTTTTTTTTGAAATAAAAAACAAGTTAATATCCTTCACCATCATGTCTTAAACCACATTTAAAATTTATAAAATATAAAAAACAATAAAGAAAGCTTATGCCATAAGACTAAATCGCAAATAACTTGAAAGCATCTCAACTTTCTAATAGTTTCAATGAATCTGATCTGGCAACATAAAGTCGCAGACATCATTGATCAGAATTACATGAACAAATTAGCCTCGATGCCTTGAATGTTGTCTTAAGCTTCCTAGTTGGTGGCCTAACCTTCTTGAACACCACTTGAACACCAACGGAACTTGATTTTGGAATCATGAAATTGCTTGTATTCTCTCTCTGCAAAGCGAGTCAGGTATGGTAGCTGTCTTGATGATCTGAATGCAAGGAGACCTTACCATAGCGAGAAGCATCTCGTCATACATCTGCTCAACAACACCATTAAGAGTGGTGTCCTGGTATTCCTTGTACATATTGTGGTAACCAGTTCTGCTCTGGTACTGCAACCAAATTCCGTAGTTCTCAATAATGGTGGGATTCCTCTCAAAAATCTCATTGATGGCAAGCACTTTGCCCAATACTGATGGAACATGCCTTGTACCTAAATCCAGGTTGGTCCCAACCCTCAATATGGGCAATCCATCAAATGGGTCCATCCTTGATTGCCCCTCTCTCTCAAAAAATCACTTTTTACTAGATGATCTTAACTATCCCATCAATGGCTAAGGAAATTGATGGTTTTATTATTCATACTACAAAACAGTCTATTAATCTAGACTTTCCATGATGTGATTCCTGAGCTTGATTGTCCATTCATTTTTCCATATCATCGCGGTCATGAGCCAGAAATGAATGGGCGTTCAATAATCATTGTTTCGTCTTATGTAATCCACATAAGATTGGATCTTCCTTTTTTCGGTCTCATGCCCTAACATGATTTAGAAAAATGGATGAATAGCATGGATGAAACACATACATCATGCGGTGACCCACACAAACACCGTCAGTAGGCAATCCAGGTCTCGTGATATGCCTATGAAAAGTTAAAGCTATTCAAAGACTAAACTCTAATGATAGTCATAGATGCATGTGTTTAGAATTAGATCCGTGAATGGGTGACAGATAATAATAATTTTTTTTTTTAAAGGTGCAGGTTCAAAATGAACCTCGTGGTTAATCAGGATCCGGCTATAACAGATAGGGAGTGGATGACACTAAGTTTTCCAAACCCTCGTTTTATTTTTGGAATTAGAAGCTTTATGAAGTTTGCACGAGAACACCTTCCTGGTAGAGAAACCATTCTTTGTCCATGAGCCACTTACAGATGTTTACGATTACCGGTTTTCTTATGATGATTTGGAAATACATCTAATGAAAAATGGATTCGACTCAACTATAGGGTTTGGGACATGCATAGTGAGCATGTATCACCTAAGAGTACTAAATATGCATCAGTTCTCAACAGTACCACAATGTCCTGAACTTAAATGAGGTTCACAAAGCGATTGTTCAAGAACTCGGTGGTAATAACCTAGATGAAGTTGTACAGGATGAGCCGAATGTGACCCCTGTAGTCGAAGGCGTCTTTGGGGAAAATCAAACTGATGAATTTGAAGAAAATCTATGAGACGTAATGATTGAGCTATACCCACAGGCCCAAGATTTCACCGTGTTGACTTTTATTGTATAACTTTTCAAATTAAAGGTGAACCATGGATGGAGCGAAAAAAGCTTTACAGAGCTCCTTCAACTACTAAAGAAGGTGTTATCTTCCGGTAACAAGGCCCTACTACTACCTACCAAGTGAAGAAGATCATTACAAAGTTGGGTCTTGATTATGTGAAGATCCATGCTTGTCAAAATGACTATATCTTGTACTGGAAAAGAACGAGATGAAAACTAGTTGTCCAACTTGTAAAGCTCCTAGGTTCAAGATAGAAATGAATGTTGAGAAAAAATAATCTAAAGTACCTGTCAAGGTGTTAAGGTATTTTCCATTAACACCAAGGCTACAAAGAATGTTCAGTGTACCATGGTTAGCGAAAGAAAAGACCTGACACTCAACCAGAAAATTGTAACCTGAAAAGATGGAGCATCCGGCTGATTCTATTTGTAACGCCCAGAAAATGGGGGTTGAGCAGAAGCTCAGCTCTCGAGTTCCAACGCATCACTTATGCAACATAGATAATAATGATTAAATGTTGTTCGTATTAATGCATTAAACATGAGTGGGATTATACCAAATCAGCATATTATACTCCAGAGACAGTTAAATTATGCAAGCGGAAGACTGTGATAGATATATAAAAATATATAAACTGTTGTAAGTCTCCAGAGTGTGAACATGTTACCAGGTTAAATAAATACATGTATACTCCCAAAATGAACAAAATAATATAGATGGGTGATCCAAAAGTGCAAAATAACAAGTGTAATAACATTTAATCAGACATCTATAACCCGTCGATCAGAACATGGTCTACATAGACCCGCCTGATAGCTGCATATAGGAGAAACCCTCCTTATCATCATAAAAGTCTGGCTCCGCTTTGTAAGCATTGCCATCATCTGAAACTAAAACAGGGTCTTGTTGGTGTTTAACACACCGTCCCGTAACGTGGGAGTGAGTGATCAACTCAGTGGAACTATAAGGCAAAGGTTAATATGTTATCAATTCAATCAAGCAAGTAATGATAAAGCAAACAATCAAGCATCCCTAAGTACTCTGATTAATTCAAACATGATAATGTATTAATGATGCATGCCCTCGCCTACACTCCCTCAGTGTCTTCATCTCACGGCGCGCATGACAACCTCCCGAAAGTACTCTTCCTCACCAAAGCACATGCAGTGCGGTGCATGCTCATGTTAGCTAATACTTAATTAGATTGATTCATACAACAGTGTTAGGAAGCTAAGGTACCTCCCTTATATTAATTCCAACAATGATTCATTCTAGGGTCGTCAGTCTAGCAAATCTCATACGATGTTGCGGTTATAGGTCACTATAAAGGGCTCGTCACCTTATTAGTGTAGGCCTAGTTTATACTCTAGTTGTTACGGAAAGGCTCATCGCCTTAACGCACTCTCAGAGTATGCTCGAGGTCACTACAAAGGGCTCGTCACCTTATCAGTGTAGGCCGACAGCTCGATACAGTGTCCCATACTACCGTGTTCGGCTCATGAGATGTGTTGCTCACTAGTCACTACGGGGAGGCTCATTGCCCCAGCGTAGGCCGACAGCTCAACCATGGTGTCCCATACCACCATGCCCGGATCATGAGTCTTAACGGATCGAGTGCCAAGGTTTAAACGGGATTTTCACTGGTGAGTTTGGTACCTTAGGTTCAAGCAAAAGCGTCCATACATGGTGAAGATATATCGGGTCGGGTCAATCGGTAACATGACAAGTTCAATTCGTACGAGCCTACGCTGAATTAATTGACATGGAGCGCTAACCACTGTCGACAATCATCATACGACTCGGATTCACCGAATGCATCAACTGTGGTGAGACTAGCTCGGCCACTCAAACATGAATTTTTACCGATTGCCTAGACTACGTCGTTGTCCCAAACACATTATGATGTAAGAAATATGTACATGTGGTAATCATACAACACTTAACAACCATTTCAACCATGATAGCATTTGAAAATACAATGAAACACATATAACATGCCATGTTACATATACATATTCTACTCAAATACACCATATAGATTTACAACTACTTGAAGGAATTTATGTACATAACTAAGGTGGTTGAGAATCCTATCGCAACTACCTTATTAACTACAGTTCATCTAACAACAACTCATTCAAGCATTTTGTCAAACACTTAGACTACACATAACCAACATACATGACGTATGTTGATTTTAACATATAATAGGGCAAATCCTTTCGCCGAGGAGTTGTCTAATACACATCAATCATGTTCTTACATTCCATGCACATGGCAGGCACAAATCATGAATCCATATTCATTCAGTCATTTTAACAAACACTTAGACTACACACTATAACCTACATGACCTATGTTGGCCATAACATAGATTAGGGCAAGTCCTTTCGCCAAGGAGTTGTCACGAATACAACAGGCATATATCCACGACGGATAATCATGACAAACAGGGATTCAAATTCCATACTCATTCAATCATTTCCACAAACACTTAGACTACACATTTCAACCTACACGATACAACTCAGTTATAAGCTATATTAGGGCAAATCCTTTCATAAGGAGTTGTCACGTATTCAACAATAACATGTTCATAGTGAATAATCATGACAAGCACAAAAACAAATTCCCGACATATCTAGTCATTTCAACCTACACATGGAATAACCTATATTCAACATAGTTCATATCTAACCGTAAAGCAAGGGAAACAGTGCATCTAACATGTGAAATGGCAACCCAGTCGGTTATAAATCATTAACTGACATTGAAAGCCTTTAAAACCATAACTTATACGTTTATAGTCCGCACCTTACACCGGTAAACTCGTAACGGATTCAGTTTGAACACTCCGCCTTCGTCTACGGCACAACGACAACCTATAATATGAAATAGGTTAGCTATTTCATCACGTACACTATCTGAATCCCTAAAACAGATTAGGGTTAGATTTTTGACCTGAAAACGGAATCAGAATCGCCAGAATAGCGATACGGTAGTGGTAGCTAAACACGTGAAATGACGGGATTGAATCCCAAGAACAAACCCTAACTCTGCCTCTCACTTTCCCTCTCTTTCCTTCTCTTTCTTCTCTCCTCTCTCTCTAGGGTTTAGAAATTCGTATGTGAAGGGAGAGAGAGGGTTTAAGTTCCTTATTTAGGCCCAAAATCGACCTCAATGGCCCCAGGGCCATGGTATACTTAGGTTATAGCCAAAACCTGACTATTTCGAATCAACGGAGCTGGTCTGGAGGCCCCTTTTCTGCGTGCGGTTGGACTTAAGCCCCCTAACATTGGATCCAAGTCGAGTTAGGTTTTCGGTTCGATCGGATTTACAGATCGACCGTGGTGGAACAGTTTCAGTTCAACGGTCACCAGTACTCGATCAGGCCACAAGTGCACTGACATGTGTTGAAAATTTTTCCTGATTTGAGTGTGTAATTGGGTCAGATTCTGACGGTCAAAATTCTTAGATTTGGCCTGCAAGTGAATGACTAATTCACTTAAGTTTCAGTTCGTTTTCTAAAGATATTCGCGTTTCTCACACACTTCGCTCCGGGCTTAAGTTGTACAGTTCGGGATACTATTTAGACTTAATTTTTGGGATGGTAGTCAAGCCCAATAAGGCGGTCATATTTATGTAATTTTGCAGCAATCGGACTTTTGACGTGCTGTCCAGGTCCGATACGAAGTTTCAACATGCTCCTAAGAGCAACTGGGTTAGAGATTGATTTTAGATTTTAAGGTAATGTTGCATTAACGGTTCATTTTTTTCAGGTCTTATAGATCGTATTTAAAGTGGTTCAAGCTAATTATACTGATTATTCAGTTTAGTACTTAACTAAATTATGCCTTAATTACGACAAAATAAGATCCTAGGACAGTTCTATACCCCCTTTTGGTACTTTCAGTTAGTATATTATTTTAATTATTTTTTTTAATAGTTCATCATCAAGTCTACTTCATCTTTACCAAATTTTATTAAATTTTGTGTTGTAAAAAAATTCTAAAAATTCTAGAAGTAGCAGTTGTCCAAACTAATGATTTTCAGGTAGTTGTCACAATGACCTATATTTAACTATATTTAAATTTTTATTATATTTTTACTTATTTTTTATAAAAAACTAGACTTTTAAAGCTTCAATCTAGCTTTTGAATCACCTAAATCGGGGTTATAACAAGGGAGATATGACTTTTCGAAGTCAGACGAAAATTTTGTAAAATAAGGTGATGAAAGGTGAGATTTTGAAGGAAATGGGTTGAAAGGAGATTTGAGGCTTTAGGATTGAGTTCTAAGAATTCAGTTAAGGTGTTATAATCGACTCATCGCCCAAAGACGTCTAACCCCAGGTTGGCAAAAATCCAGGCGTGACAATCTACTCCCCTTAAAAATAATTTCGTCCCCGAAATTGTCTAAGGGTAATAAGTAAAGATTTTATTATTTCATTTGTATAAATTTTCTTGACTTCAGTTTATATGCGTGGTAGGGTGTATACTATCTATGCTAGTTTGTCTCACTTTAGTTTATCCTCCTTAAAACCCTTTTTTTTCGCCCTGAATTTGGTTAAGGCTCTTATTGGGCCCGTATTTAACGAGCACATTCTAAGGAAGATTCAGATCTTATTTAGTGACCTATCCCTACGTACAGCCTGGATCAATTTCCTTCAATCCTGGGCCAGTGGGGCAGGGGCCCACCACGCTTTCGTTGCACCACCTTTATCAAACGGGTGTATTATCTGACCTAACTAGATTGGGCTTATAATGTTCTTCCCCCCCTTAAAAATTATTTCTACTCTCAAGGCTCAAGGATCTGTGTCCTGATCCGTATGTCGAAACAATGTGTAATTTAGGACCTATCCTTGGCATGAAATGGGAAACGATCTCTCAATACATTAGTCTTCCCTCCCATCGATGATGTGTGCTATGGTATTGATACCTATGGTTATAGAAATGAGCTAAAATGATGTGTGTTTGAGGTTGATTTCTGGGACGGTGTGAGTTTGGTAAGATGCCCAATTCTACCAAAGAATGACTTTTGCCACGATCCCGACTTACCTTCCTTAATTAGGTCCGGTTTAATACTGTAAGATAATCTATAGATTATTAGTACATAAGGAATTTAGACAAAATAGGTTAACGGGCAGACTATCTTTCTAAGTTCATATGCACAATATGTATGCCAGAATGATATGTGATTCGAGACTTAATTCCTAACTGTCTGTTGCCCATTTGAGAAACTTCTTGGGCCAAAAAAAATATCCCTATTCGCTATATGTTCTTGACACTTCTCAAAGGTGAAGTAATAAACTTTTGGTTGTAAGTGGTCGGGCCAACACGGAAGGAAAGTTGTGTAGTGGGTTTGAACTGGATAAATAAACCTTCTGCCTAAGTATGACAGGAAATGTGTTGTATTAGTTCTTAATCTTAGTTGATCCCGATCTTCTGCTTGATCAGAGCATTGAGTTCATTGGTAACTACTAGGATTGAGAATTCGATTCAAACCGCGAATACTTCGCTTATGTATAGTTCCTCTACTCCGTGTTCCCGATTGTAATAAGTCCTTGGGAAGGTAATTCTAAGGGGTGTATTGATTTGACCTAACGTTAAATCCAAGGGATATATAAGTTTTCACTAAGTGTGAATAGTTTCTAAGTTAAAAAAACTTTCTAAGAGTTATTAAAGAAGCTTATAAGTACTAAGGGGATTCAACGAAGGAACGAGGTCCCACTCTAACCTAATTAAGATAACTAAGTCTATATTTCAATTTTCTTAGTATAATCAGTCCTTTTACATTCCTTGGTATAACCAGTAACCTAGTCTTAATTTAGGAGTAGTGGTAATTCCAATAGTTGTAATCCAAGGTTTATGCTCATACGCTAGATGATTTCATACCATTTCTAATATAGGAAATTATTTTATCACTTAGGGTCAAAGGTCGTTTGATTAGAATCGAGTTGCCCGAACTTGAATTTAGCTACGCTCTAACACTTCACATATGTCCATACCAGCTAAGGAGGCCATAGGGTTCACATTAATAATTTATTGGATTTTTCATACCGTCAGATCTTTCGAAATCTAGGAGTACCAACTCTAGGTCCAAAACTCTAAATGTCCCAACATTTGATGGTCATTGTTGTTTATATAATCCTCATTCTCAAGGTCCTAGTTATCTCATTACTCCCCTATAAATTTCTTGGTTTGGGTCCGTTTTTCCTAACTGTACATGCACATATTCACGACTTTTTATATTTGTTTCGAGTTTGAAATTGTCAAGTACAACTCCAATTAGTCGACTAACGGTCTAAATGTGATTGAGTCCATTCGCATGATCTTGAACGTGTATGGGCTAAACTACTGTAGCTAATCTCTCCTGTCGGCGAAACTTGAAATTCTAATGTGGTTTCTAGATTCCATCGCCTCCTTCCTAAATCAGAGTGCATCAGCGTGCGTCGTGTTACTATAACCCAGTTCCAGTTTAATCCAAATCATGCTCTGATACCATCTTGTAACGCCCTGAAAATCGGGGGTCGAGTGGAAGCTCAGCTCTCGAGTTCCAACGCATCACTTATGCAACATAGATAATGATGATTGAATGTTGTTCATATTAGTGCATTAAACATGAGTGGGATTATACCAAATCAACATATTATACTCCAGAGACAGTTAAATTACGCAAACGGAAGACTGTGATAGATATATAAAATATATAAACTGTTGTAAATCTCCAGAGTATGAACATGTTACCAGGTTAAATATATATATGTATACTCCCAAAATGAACAAAATGAATATACATGGGTGTTCCAAAAGTACAAAATAACAAGTGTAATGGCATCTAATTAGCAACCCTATAACCCCGTCAATCAGAACATGGTCTACATAGACCCACCTGATAGCTGCATATAGGAGAAACCCTCATCATCATAAAAGTTCGGCTCGGCTTCATAAGCATCGCCATCAACTGAAACTAAAACAGGGTCTTATTGGTGTTTAACACACAGTCCCGTAACGTGGGAGTGAGTGATCAACTCAGTGGAACTATAAGGCAAAGGTGAACATGTTATCAATTCAATCAAGCAGTATTGATAAAGAAATACAATCAACCATCCTTAAGTACTCTGATTAACACAAACATGATATGTATTAATGATGCATGCCCTCACCTACACTCCCTCAGCGTCTTCATCTCACAGCGCGCATGACAACCTCCTGAAAGTGCTCTTCCTCGCCAAAGCACATGCAGTGCGGTGCATGCTCATGTTAGCCAATACTTAATTAGATTGATTCATACAACAGTGTTGGGAAGCTAAGTGTGACGCCCCGACTTTTTGGGACCCGAGTATATGACTTGTTTCCTAAAAACCCGAGTGTTAACCTTAAAGGATGGCCAAATTCGAGTATATATATATTTTTTCAACTATCAGAGTAAGCAGATGAGCGTAGAGTGGACAAATCAATGTAAGGGAAATTTTATTTACATTTGAAATATACAAGAGCTGCCCATAATGACTTATACAAATTAATATCTCGACATTAACGATTACAAGATTTGCATACATAAGAAATAACAGAAAGCATGTAAGTCGCATGACCATGTAGCTCCTCTTAATAATACGGCTGTGCATCTATGGCACTCGTGCACGGTTCCTCATCAAGTCTGAACATATACATTATCTAGGCCACCTGTTCTACCTGTACGGTTGTATATTTAATGGATGAGTGGCCAGCTTAGTGTGAATTCTCCTCAAGATTACACACACTGCATTAGGTAAGCATAGTTTTAAAACAACAAGGCAATCAAAACAATACATGATGCAGTCCTTTTAAATGCATGGATGCGTGAATGCACATCCACCTGGGGATGCACATCCAGTAGGACTTGGGCTCGTCGCCCATGCAAATCATCGACCTGGTAAAATCATCCAGTCGGACAGGGGTAGATAGTCGGTGGTCTGAGAGCTAGCGAAACGATACCCCGAAGATCCTAAGGACATGTGCTACAGCATCCAGAATAGCCACCTATCATCGCCAACATGTTATGGACACATGATTAGCCAAACTGTTATTAGTTCAGTTACAATCAGCCAATTTAGGTAAGCTTAAGGTCACTACGGGGAGCTCAGAGCCCAGCGTAGGCCGACAGCTCGGGCATAGTGTCCCATTACCACCATCCCCGGCTCATGAGACTACCACCTTAGGATGTTTAATGAAAGACCGTCGACTAGTGGTCAATCATATTACAACATATGGGACTTACCATCGCATGATTGCACAGTATAAACATCGAGCCCATATAGGAAAAATACCAGGATGAAGACACATAAGGTGATATCAAACCAAGCCACATAAGGCAAATATCAAGATAAACCACGTAGGGCTAGTATCAAAACCACGCGATAAAAGACCATCCTTGAAAACCATTGAACACAACAACGCTGGATGGTAGGCCCACATCAATGGTTAATTTAAATCATTATTCAATAACCACAAGCTGAAGGTCCATTACTATCACAACCAGTCGGGTTACATCCCAAGTATGGGTGTACACATATTGGTGAGGGTTTCCCACTGGTGTACCATTTTAAGTTCCATAAGCAATCCACAAATAATACACAACATGAATAAATATGCAAGATAAACATTAAGCATGTAATATAGCAATTTAATTCCAGCACATGTGACTATGAAAGGGAAATATCAATTAC
Organism: Magnolia officinalis; assembly: GCA_021015155.1. Taxonomy (NCBI): domain Eukaryota; kingdom Viridiplantae; phylum Streptophyta; class Magnoliopsida; order Magnoliales; family Magnoliaceae; genus Magnolia; species Magnolia officinalis. The sequence continues at coordinate 85,466,527 of JAJHSJ010000002.1, read as the reverse complement.
ATGTTAAAATAATAACTATAACTTAAGCTAATGGGAAAATGGAAAGCTCAAGGGGAAGAATCATCACCTATATGGTAGTGTTCTTGAACTTGGCCTAAGTCTCCTTGTGTCCTGGGGTCACTCAAGGAATCTCTTAAAATTACAGTTCACGTTGTCAGGTATTTCCACTGCTTTGGATTAACAGATGCATCACGATGAAGCCCCATGGATGGTGCAACACATCATGAGGTGGGATTTACTGTACAGATGGACAGTTTGGGTGAACCCCGAATATCAGGGTGGAATCCATATGATCAGAGAACGGTTAGGAGTTTTGGCCATTCATGACCAACGTGGGGGCGCACCGAACGGTTCAGATAGCATTGACGCCACCCATGTCGGTACACACACATCCCATGTTAGTCACCCTATTAGGGATTGATACCAAGACTTCTAGTGCTGAAATGAGGTATCTCCATTCTGTCTGCTAGTGGAGCTATGGATCAGGTGGACGATTTGGATACGTCTATTGACGGACGACCAGAGACCAATGGTCCTTAGAGAAATGGATGGACGGTACATATGTTAGGGTGGGTCCCACCTCCTGGCAAAATATGAGTGGGTGTACAGCAAGGTGGGCCATGCCCAGACCTTGGATGGTCTGGTTTAGATACTTTCATTTGATGTATATTATATATCATACGTACCTACATATTATATTATTGTGGTTCATGTAGGGCCCATATAACACTATGTATATATAATATTTTAGCATCTCGTTATGCTTTAGATGTGCTAGAAGGGTGCTCCAACAATTCACAACAGGTGGGACGGCTTGGATTGCAGCAGAACTTGTGGTGGGCACCTACCATTAGATCTGTTTGGATGGTGCAGGTGGGATTACATCAACGTAGGTCTCACACGGGGCCCACCACATATGACTTCGTATGATTTAATATTATATGTATATATACCCCCTTTTCTTTAAACCTGTACAGTAGCCGTCCAGCATGGCCTGCCCAATGATGGACGGTTTGGATATAGCCCATCAACACCATGTGCGTGCAAGGGGTGCATGTGCTTATAATATAATTTGAAACGTACAGATGCACATTCATGCACATATATATATTTAATGTGTACATTTTATTTTATATGTGTATATTATTTTTTTCTCTTTTTTTTTTTTTGAACGCCTGGGGCCTAGCTTCTGATGGACGGCCTAGTAGAGCCACATCATTAAGGTGGGGCCACATACATGGCCCACCAGCTGTGGTAGGGTGGGGGTCCACCCACTGATGCATGGTGCGGCCCACCTGCACTTGTACAGGGCCCGGAACTAGGGCAGCTCACTGGTTTTAGGTGAGGCCCACCTGCATTTGTACAGGGCCCACCATTGTTTTGGTGAAGTCCACAAGCAGCCCACCTGCAACGTGTTTGGCTGACGAGAAACAGCTTCTGTTGCGGCTGTTTTGGAGGCCATTTTCAGCCCGACCTTTGGCTCAAACACGGCCCATCCCCGGGCCATTTTCCAACCCTCATCAGAGTTTAAATATGGGCACAGTGGCTACCATTTTTCTGGCCAAGGAACGGCCCAAAACAGGGGCATTTTTACCTAGATTTCTGGACTAACATCAGTCCAATTTTTGGGACTTGTAGCAGCTCAAACAGAGCCCGATTGAGCTATTTCTAGACTAAGTTTCGGCCCTCAGCTAGGGCCACCTTCATGCCATTGTTCGGCCCCAAGCAGGGCCAAAACTCAGGCCACGTTCAGCCTCAAACGGAGGTTGTATTTCAAGCCATGTTCAGCCACAAAACAGGGGTTGCATTCGGGCTGTTTTCAAGCTTCTCTATCGTTGAATTTTTTTTGGCCCCAAACGTGGCCTTCACGGAGCTGAGATCTTCATGAAATGAAGAAGAAGACAGAAGAAAAGAAAACGAAAAAGAAAGTAAAAAAAAAAAAACAAAATAGAAGTTCGGGCCATTTACCTGGCCAAACCCGGGCTCCACTCTCTCTCTCTCTCTTTCCCTCCTCTCCTTTCTCTCCCTTTTTCCTTCCTTCTATTTATCTCTTTACTGTTGTTGGAAGTATCCAACGACACTTATAACAGACCCAAACCGACCCCCTGTTTTTCTTCAAACAGCTAGCGGTGGGTGGTTTTAGTTGTTGGTTTCCTACCAACCCTCAATCCATGTGGACATCACTAGATAGTTGGGATTTCACCTAACGAACGGCTGAGGTTGAGAGGAAGGAGCTCACGCGGATCGTCCCAGTTGGCGGTTTCCGTTTTAGGAAGGAACGTGCCTGTAGGCCTGTTTTACAGTGAGCTTTGTGTGTCCATACATGCATGAAAATATGATGTACAAGTTGGGTTTTGGTCAGCTCTACCTCCTTAATTAAATGGACGGTTTGGATCATTGAGATGGCCCCTCATGGTGGGCCATTTCTTGATCAAACGGGGAGGGAAAAACATAATGAGCCATATTTTAAACGGCAGCGCAGCGGGAGAAATCCCATTTTCAGGAAATGGCGGGTCAGCGTCTGGTCTGACCACGCATGCCATTCGGTGTGCTGCTGGTGCACACGTACTGTGTGCACACTCTAAATCTAGAGGTGGGGTCCACCAACTCCTTGCCAAATCTACTTCATCCATTGAGTTCTAGAAGCTCAACCAAAGGATCTTGGTCATTGATCAGACTAATCTATGGTGTAGGTGGGCCATACGGGTTGATTCCTAGCTCTAACGGTGGATTCTCGTCGATCTAATGGTCAGGTTGTTTTGAAATTAAATGTCAACGACTAAAATAGTCCCTGGAATTTACCAGACGATTGGGTCGACATGTTGTAGGGACATGGTGGTGGAAACCACAGTCACTTCCGGTTTCTGAATGTTTATTCACGTTGTTGTTCAAAATCGGTGGGGTCCACCCGTGATGATCTTTCAAAGAATCAATGCCATTCACCACTTTTGTATCGCTATGTTAGGACACGGGGTCAAATATGAGATGATTTGGTTAGTCGAGTAAGTCGTACGGTGTGTCCAATAACAACTAACACTCACCGTTAAACCCCATGCACATAGCTTGCTGTGAAAATTTGAATGAATTGAGTTATTTTGTGTGAAGTCCACTTTACTACTTGTAGTTGTACAATCCGCTCTAATCATTGTGTTTATCATGCCCTGCTAGGATTAAGGTCTAAAAATGGGGCAGATCTGTTGATCGAGTGGGCCATACTATCCGATCAAGCATCAATGGTGGCATGTAGTGGCATTCACTATTTACAAACTCGCCATCCATTTCTCAACCGGCATTCGACGCTCGTTAGGTCAAAATGTGCCGTCCGAATGTCTTGAAATTTGGCAAACATGCATCATTTTTCGTGCTCTTTCTTGTGATCTAGTTTGGGTCCCGATCTCTCGAGGATGAATAAAATGTTCTTTTAATGGCTAATATACTTCAAAATTCCAAAATAATATTTGTACTCCTCTGATTGACAAGTTACCTGGCAGTTTGGACTTAAACCTAAAGATTTTCATAATGACCGATTTATCCTGATATTCGGATGGCCCACTTGGCGGATCCAATCAGGATGGGTGGTTAGATGACTTGTTAAAAGTATGGAAACTTGATGGAATGCACCCCGGCCATGTATGTGGGTTGATGTACGGTTAGTTTCGTAAACGGTTGGACATAAAATAGGTTTATGGAGTGATTAGGGATAGGGATTATATAACGTTAGATTCGAGTAACTTTCTTACACGTGAAAGTTTCTCAGATTCTGATTCTAATGGTAGGTTAAGCATATTCATATAGTGTGAACAAGGTGGACGAATTAAAATCTTTATCTGGTAAGTGTACGAACGGATGTAGAGGTCAAGTAGCTGATTTACTATGATTTAAGGGCTGAAATTTGATGTGTACAGTTAATTTATGATAATTAGGTCTGGTATAAAATTTCACATGAAACGGATCATAAAGACCGCGTAAATTAGAATTCAGGGGCCTAGGTCAATGACATTTTCATAATTATTACTGATGTGTGAGTTTTGGGAAATCCAATTGCTCTACATGGTTATACGAACGTTTCTAAGAAGTTCTTACAAAAGAATATATATCTAAATTATTACGGATAAGGAGCTATTCATCATGTTATTCATGGGAAAGTACTTACGTCAAATCATGTGATGGATAGTCTCATCTTGAAATCAACTGTTAGATGGTTGAATCTATTGAATGGAGGTAATTACCAACAGTTAAGTTTGTGTCAGGGCAAGGATGTAAGGCCAGAATAGTTGGATTGGTATCGTACCGGTGTACATACTAAGTAAATTACTTGGTAACGCTCGAGAAATTTCAATACTCGAGTATTGAAAAGTTCGGGGTGTTACACGAAGGTACCTCCCTTATATCAACTAGCAAACAATGATCCATTCTAGGGTCGTCAGTCCTGGCAAATCTCATACGATGTTGCGGTTCTAGGTCACTACAAAGGGTTCATCACCTGATTAGTGTAGGCCTAGTTTATACTCTAGTTGCTACGGAAAGGCTCGTCGCCTCAACGCAGTCTCAGAGTATGCTCGAGGTCACTACAAAGGGCTCGTCACCTTATCAGTGTAGGCCGACAGCTCGAATACAGTGTCCCATACCACCGTATTCGGCTCACGAGGTGGTGTTGCTCACTGGTCACTACGGGGAGGCTCATCACCCCAGCGTAGGCCGACAGCTCAACCACGGTGTCCCATACCACCATGCCCGGCTCATGAGTCTTAGTGGATCGAGGTACCAAGGTTTAAACGGGATTTTCACTAGTGAGTTTGGTACCTTAGGTTCAAGCAATGACGTCCATACATGGTGAACATACATCGGGTCAATCGGGTTACATGACAAGTTCGATTGGTACGAGTGTACGTTGAATTAATTGACATGAAGCACTAACCACTGTTGACAATCATCGTACAACTCGGATTCACCGAACGCATCAACTATGGTGAGACTAGCTTGGTCACTCAAATAGGAATTTTTACCGATTGCCTGGACTATGTCGTAGTCCCAAACACATTATGATGTAAAAAATATGTACATGTGGTAATCATACAACACTTAACAACCATTTCAACCATGGATAACATTTGAAAATACAATGAAACACATATAACATGTCATGTTACATATACATATTCTACTCAAACACACATATAGATTTACAGCTACTTGAAGGAATTTATGTACATAGATAAGGTGGTTGAGAATCCTATCTCAACTACCTTATTAACTATAGTTCATCTAGCAACAACTCATTCAAGCATTTTGTCAAACCCTTAGACTACACAACCGACATACATGACGTATGTTGATTTCAACATATAATAGGGCAAATCCTTTCACCGAGGAGTCACTACGCCAAAATGGCGAATTTGCGACGTATTTTTGAGACGGATTTTGTCCATCGCTAAAATCTCTTGGTTTAACGACGGATTTAATCCGTCGCTAACGGAAAATGTCCGTCGCTAATCCCGTGTTTCTCGAAAATCCGTAGTCGGAACGTCGCTGAATTTAGCGACGGACCAAAATCCGTCGCTAAAATCTGATTTACGACGTATTTACGACGGATTTTGGTCCGTCGTTAATAGGCGACGGACGAAATCCGTCGCAAAATTTGATTTTGTCGCGACTGTAAATTCCCGCCCAAAACATCAAATGGCGCGCGTTTCAGTTGCTTTTGCGACGGATCATGGTCCGTCGTAAAAGGACTCTTGTCTTCACATTAATTTTTTTTTCATTTTTTTAAGAATATGGTGGAAAATTAAGTTTTTTTTTTTGTAGTCTAATAGTTATTTTTTAATAGAATTTTGGTGGTTTAATTGTACATATTTATATCTAAGAATTATTTTTTAACAATTGATTGAATGCAAAAAGAAAATTTATTTTGTTTTTATATCAAATGAGTGGAATTTTTATTTTTATTTTTATTTTTAATTTAAAATTAATATTTAAATGATTTGTAATATCACATGAAAAAGAATATTGAGAAGTTAAAAAAAATTAACAATGTTTGAGAAAAAATTTTGATTTTGAAAAAATAAAAATCGTAATTTAATAAAAATCTATTTTGTGGGAACAAAAAAGAATTTGGAATAAAGTTGATAAATTTGAAAAAAAAAAAAAAAAGCATTTGATTTTGAGGAAAAAATAATATCCTGAAAAAGAAAATTAAAAATATTTTAAAAAATGTGAAATTTTTCACGATGTTGAAAAATGAAAATATTTTTAAAAAGAAAATGAGAGTTTGAAATTTGAAAAATAAAATAAAATTTCATATTTTAAAAAGTGTGAAATTTTATTTTATTTTCACTCAAAATAAATTTTGAGTGAAAAATAAAATAAAACAATATTAAAAAAATCGATACTTTATTAAAAAACAAACATTTTGAAACAAAAAATAAATAAGTTGAATAATTTTGTGATTTTGAAAATTAATTGAAAATGTTCAAAATTCGAAATTAAAAGAAAAAGTTATTTATAAAAACACTAAGATTTTGAAAAAATATATATATTTAAAAATAAAATTTAAAAAGTTGAAAACAAGATGATGCTTTTGAAGGAAAAAAAAAAAAATCTGCATTTTGGAATTTTTGGGAAAAAAATTAAAATTCATGAAAATTTTAGATATTTTAAAAGTAAAAATTCAGAATTTGTATTTTAATTTATTTTTTGAAATATTTTATAATAAAAATGATATTTTGTTAAAAGTTTTTAAAGAAAAATTAAATGTAAAAAATATACATTTTGAAAAAAAATGTTATCTTTAAATGGAAATTGAAATTTATTTGTGAAAAAAATAAATAAATTATTAAGCACATCCACTAATTGAACATTTAACTGTTTTTGGACAATCGAATTAGTCTAGATTGAAAAGTAAATAACTTCATATGTTTAAATCAAATTTCACTCAAATTGTTGATTAATCTTGTATGCCCAGTATCTTTCTCATATGTAGCTAGCCTGATTGGGGCGAGTAACTAGTTAAATTGAGGGTATTGATCTGTAAAATAGAGTGAATGGGCTAGACATAAAATGAGCTAAATATTGTTGTCAAAATTGTGACCCAACTTATTGACCTTGCAATAACCTAAGAATTGATGTTAATAAGTTTTGTGGGCCCCATAATGATGTGTGTCGAACATCAACACCGTGCATTTAATGTGCATTATGTTCATCTATTTTTACCAATCATTTTAGGGCTTGATAAAAAAATGATAGGGATATAAACCTAAGGTGGACCACATCATAGGAAAACAATATTGATTGGATATCCACCATTAAAATCCTCTTCTACGGGTGGGCCCCACTATGATGTACGTGTTTCATCTATTCCGTTCATCCATTTTTCAGATTATTTTACAGTTTTATACCAAAAATTAGCGGGACATAAATCTCAGGTGTACCACACCATATGAAAACAATGGTGATTGGATATCCCCCATTAAAATCCATCTTAAGGCCCACTGTACTGTTTATTTGACATCCAATCTGTTGATTAGGTCATACAGGACCAGATGAAGGAAAAAACCAAAGATCAGCTTGATCCAAAACTTTTATGGCCCCTAAAAGGTTTTTAATGGTCCACGCTCATTCAACACTGTTTCTTGTAATGTGGTCCATTTGAGATTGGGATATACCTCATTTTTGGTCTTATACCATAAAATTTTCTGAAAAAATAGATGGACGGCGTGGATGAAACACGTACGTCATATAGGAGCCCACAGAGCACCGACCACCAGCCATTGGCTGGTTGCCACTTTTTAAGAGGACGCGGATTTCCTGCTAAAGCCCTTGACATCCTACGCAAGGATGCTGGGTGGGGCCCAACACCATGTGTTTGGAAAATCTACTCCGTTAATCCATTTTTAGAGATCATTTTAGGACAAGAGACCAAAAAATGAATCATATCCAAAGATTAAATGAACCACACCACAAATACCAACAGGGGTGATGATTTTCACCGTTAAAAAATTAGTAGGGCCCACAATAATGTTTATTTTCCATCCAATCTATTCATAAGGTCACAAAGACCTGGATGAAGAGGAAAAACAAATTTCATATTGATCCAAAACTTCCATGACCCCAAAAGGGTTTCGATGATAGACGTTCAATCCCCTATATGCTTTCGATCGTGTGGTCCAGTTGATAGTTAGATTTGTCTTATTTTTTGTCTCAAGCCTTATGACTAGCTCGCCACATGGATGGACGGTTTGGATATAACACATACCTCATGATAGAACCAACAGAACTTGCTGACGTCACCCAGCCCCCTCTCTCTCAGACATATTGGCTACTCCCCCAGACACCAGCCCATGCTGGTGGTAGATGCTCTGTGGGCCCCATTATAATGTATTTGTTTCATCCATTTCGTTCATCAAATTTTACAGATCATTTTATGGATAAATGAAAAAAATGATAGGGATATAAATCTCAGGTGGACCACACCACAGGAAAATAATAAAGATTGGATATCCACCATTAAAATCCTCCTAAGGCCCACTGTACTATTTATTTGGCATTCAATCTGTTGATTGGGTCATAAAGACCCAGATGAAGAGAAAAAATAAATATCGGCTTGATCCAAAACTTTTATGGCCCCCAAAACGTTTTTAATGGTCACCGTCCATTCAACACTGTTTCCTGTAATGTGGTCCACTTGAGATTTCAATATACCTCATTTTTTCTCTCATAATATAAAATGATCTATAAAAATAGATGGACGGCATGGATGAAACACACACATCATGGTGGGGCCCACAAAGCACCGACCACCAGCCATATGCGGATTGGCTACTGACAAGTTGAGTAGGGAGGCCGGAAGCGGATTGCGTACTGAGTAACTCAGTACGCTAAGCGTACTGAGTAAACTCTGTGGGGTTCACCATGATCTATGTATTTTATCCGCTCCGTTCATCTATTTTATTAGATAATTTTATGGCATGGGTTCAAAATTGAAGGATATCCAAAGCTCAAATGCACCACACCACATGAAACAGTGTGAATTGAACTTACACCATCGCAAAATTCTTGAGTGTCACAAAATTTTTGTATCAAGCTTATTTGTTTTTTTCCCTTCATCCATGTCTTTGTGATATTATTAACAGCTTGGATGACAAATAGACATCACTGTAGGGCCTAGGAAGGTTTCAACGGTGGAAATCATTATTCCCACTGTTTCCTGTGGTATGATCCACTTGAGAGTTGGATATGCTTCAACTTTGGGCTCAACCCCTTAAATGAGCTGAAAAAACGTATGGACGGTGTGGATAAACCACTTATTTTCATGGTGGGCCCAACTGAGTTTACTCAGTACGATAAGAGTGTACTGAGTTACTCAGTACGCAATCCGATTCCAAGGAGACCGCTACTAAGTGACATCACCAAGTTCCGTGGGCCCCACCATGATGTATGGTTTGTATCCATGCCGTCCATTCATCTGGAGAGATCATTTTAGGGTAAGATCCAGAGAATGAGTCACATCCAAAGCTCCAGTGGACCCCACCAGAGAAAACAGTGGCGAGAGTGACACCACCGTTAAAAACTTCTAACCTTAACTGGTTAGGGCCAGCGCCCTAACCATCCCGTCTCTCATCCGCGTCTCTCTCCCTCTGTATCTGCGCCTCTCCCTCCCTCTCCCTCCATCTCTCCTTCTCGCTCTCTCTCTGCGCCTCTCCCTCTCTCTACGCCTCTCCCTCTCCCTCTCCCTCTCCCTCCATCTCTCCTCCCTCTCTCTCTGCGCCTCTCCCTCTCTCTCTACGCCTCTCCCTGTCCCTCTTCGGTCACCTCTCTCTATCTCTTTGTTTGATCTAAAGGAGGGAGATGAAACCCTAACCCTATCACAACCACACGCCCCAATGAAATCTAGTCGTCGGATTCTATCCAGAGATAAGAAATCCAGCCAACAATCATCGAATCCAAGTATCTGGTTTGAGATCTTTTGGGTTTTTCTTGTGCGTTGGTGCATTTTCCCTATTTTGGATTTTTTTTTTCTTTTTTGTACAATTATGGAATGAAGTAATTGAAACTCTTATACAGAGATTCATTGGGATTTAAATAGAATACCCATTTTAGATTAATGCTCCTTATTTTCCAACCAGGCTCTAACCTTTTTTTTTTCATTTGTTTCATGTAGGTGTTGGAGATTAATGCTAATCCTCACAGATACTTGCAAAATCTTGCTCGATTTCAGTCATAAATCAGCCAAAATCATCTACAAATGCATCAAAACAAGTTGTTGAAAATCTGTAGTCACAGGTGAGAAACCTTTGTGACGATTTTCTATGTATTTTTATTTTTTATTAATGTAAATTTTCCTTTACTTTCTATGTATTAATGTCAATTTCCAAATTTGAGGAATTCAGGGTCGAGAATGGCTTTCAGGTTTTTTGTTTTTTTAAATGGGATTAGAGACTTTTGAATTGTGGTGCATACCAAATGTTTGACGAAATGCCAAAGGAGACGTGCATACCAAATGTTTGACTGCTTACATGTCTTTGCCATGTACCAAAAATGTAAGTTTCACTATCTAGAGGCAAGCATTCATTTGGAATATTTTCTCATAGATTTAATTGTGGACACTTGTTTCTTATTAAGAGAAAATATCAGGTTTATAGGCCATCTACCATTATTCATCATCTTTCCAGGTGATTAACGAAACTCTACGGATGACAAATATTATCAATGGGGTATGGAGAAAAGATTAAAGGTATTTGTGATGGTTTAAAAGCTTCAGAGATGCAATGTATATCATTGGACACATATGAATAAGTGTGTTACTGAGCCTGCCTAAATCTGATAGAAGTCATAAAATTTTAATGGTACTTTAGAGATGCGATGTATATCATTGGTGCATGCATATGTAGATGCCTGGTTTTTTGTTGTTCCTTCACATGGGTAAGGTTCCTTGTTTGTTTGATTTTTTTTTTTTTTGTTGCATCTTCACAGCGCTAAGGTTCCATGTTTGTTTGGTTAGAGTACCGAAGAGACAACAAAGTATATGCAAAAAAATGCTCTACATTTGCTCCCTCCATATGCTCGTAGGTGTCTTATGCTTGCATCATCTGAAGTTTCTACTTAAATTTTGATGCAATCAGTTGTTTGCGTTGCTGTAATACTAATATGACATGGGCGGAATAGTCGATTGTCCTAGTTGGGTTAGCATATGAAAATGGAAGATGCTCCGTAAGATGTCTTTGTTGTGCAAGTCTTGTCTTAACTTTGGAGTTGTGTTTGGATGCTCAGTTGAAATTATTTGCAATAGCTCAATTCAGCAACAAGGACAAATGTAGGGCTAACCCATTCAGCAATTGTCCGCCAATCCAATGGTCAGATAATCAAATAAGCATAATTTTTGCTACATGATACATCTAGACTGGGATCCATAATCTGGACAGTTCACTTTGAAATTGCTTGTATGCCAATTATGGAATTTTAAAGTAATTTCTGGTGCTTGTGTATAATATATTGAACTCTGCAGAATATAGAAGTTCTTCTCTTGTTTTCTTGCTTTAATTTGAGCCACTGGGATTTGAGCCTCTTTGAGGTATTCTTAAATGCATTGTTGATTCTATTACATAATCATCTAAGCCTTATTCCAACTAATGGGTCTGCTGCATGAATCATTTTCTGCCATTCCACTCCAAGAGTGACTATTTGTTGCATTATATGAATTGGTTCTGGGTCCAAAGGTTTGGTTCTTTTAGGTCTGGTCTTCAAAGAGATGGGTTTTGATTTCACTTTTCTCTTCCAAAAACATAAGAGGAGCTGTTGGAGACTTCATGACTAATTGCAGGCATCTTACACTGTTGGTGGGCATTCATTTAGTGCAGCTGACATTGAATTCATTATTATAAAGATAAAACCTCTAGCACATCGCCCACAAATAGTATGTAATCTATGTTACAAGGACTCCATTCCTCTTTGATTTTCTTTAAATTCACAAATATTATATTATGTTATCAGCATTTTATTTTCAGCCCCAAAAATGAATGTTTCCACCCTAACATGGATTTTTTTTTTCCTATGAGTGCTTTTAACAATCTCTTTACTGACCAAATTACCCTTGTCCCCCAAAGTGTGTTTAGATGTACACGAAATTCCAAGAAAGAATATTTTGGTCCATTCCGCTGAGCATTTGTGGCTGCCTGAAAACCCAGAACTACATTACGTACCACAAATCATATCCATTGTACATTAGTTAGGATCTGAGACCAAATGATGTTATTTGGCAGAAAGCATCCTGCCTACCTACATTTCTAGTTTCTATGGACACCCAAACATACCCTATCCTTCATTTTGTCTTTCTATTTAAATGGATATTTCATTTTGTGCTCTATATGTATGAGTCACAATATTTATGTATGAGTCAATGCTAGACTAGTAGTTATTGTCATCTGAATTCAAATAGTCAATCTAAGCACACCTGTAAGGTTTGAAAATATTTGTGAACATATTTTAACTAGGTGATGCTACTTCTGTTTCTTAGTAATGGTTTCTTCTTCTTGTTTTTTTTTTTTTTTAATTAAAATTTTTTTTTAAAGAAAAAAAAAAAACCTTAGATCATATATTTGCCTGCTTATTTCAAGATGATTTTGCTTCTGATAAAAGAAAAGCAAAGCCAAAATAATCTGCTTCTCTACTGGATATGGGAAAACTTCTGTGGACTGGCCCATGATTGGAAGGTATGCATACTGGTATAAATTGTTGTGACTTGTGAGCTAGATGAACGTTGGATTTTTATATAGTCACCACAGTTGGCCTAAAAATCAAGGGTGAATGTATCTTTTAACTGTTTTCTTTGGCGTGGCCTGCAGATCAGCCTGATTTTTTGTCCTAGGGCCTAATGTGGGATTACATATCTAAGAGTGGATTTTACTTATACAATACGGTGAGCCCCCTAAAAAATCAATAGTGGGCGACATCATCCAACTATTTCTAAATTTCTGCTGGTATATTTAAATAATAATAATAATAAATGCTCACCCTAATTTTTCACCCAATGTATGCAAGATCCACTCCCACCATTAGACGTGTAATACCACGTTAGGCTTAGGGATAAGAAAATCAGGTTAACATATGATATAGGTAGGCCAGACCGAAGAAAACAGTTGGGAGAGACATCCACTCTTGACTTTTAGAGGGCCCATTGTGATGATTACATGATGTCAACGATTTGGATGGTGGGCGTTGGACAATCATGTGGTCCACCTTAGTCATAGTGGGGCTGATTTTTGGGCCATGGGCTTGGGGTGACGCATCTGGTGGTGGTCGAGATGGACTTCACATAAACATCATGGTGGGGCCCACCCTAGCCTCCCATAATAATTCTTTCACAAGTTTTGTTTACTGTTTTGTGTGTCTATCATCTGTTTGCTTTATTTTCTTTTACAGGGTTTAGAAATCATATCATGACCTTATAATGGTTGAATGTAAACAATGTATACCGTTGATTTTAAATCTAATGCAATCATTTCTCAGGTATCTCTCCTTCCCTCCCTCTCTCTCTCCCGCTTTCTTCTTGTGTGGATCGTTTCCTTCTGTCGAAGCTATCTCCTTCCCTTTTCTCCTGGCTACTAGGAGTTTCCCCTTTCACGCAAGTGCCGATCTGTTCATATTCAAAAGCCCGAATTGGATTCTGCATCTGGATCGGCGCTGCCGAGATGAAAAGGTCCTGAGAGGACGGTGGTGGTTACGCGGGCTCTCAGCCCAAGCGGAACACTGCTTCTTCGCGAGGCGATCCGTAAGAAATAAAATCTCTCCTTCCTTTTCTTTTCAGTTCTCTCAGATTGATGAATTCTTCTGCAAAGGCCTTCTTCTTTAGCTTTCTCTGCTGATTCTTCAGTTTCTAAGGAGAAGAATCTCTGCAACATGATATGCAGATCAGGATTTTCAAAAATTCCTGTTTAAGTTTCAATTGCTGTTTTAGGTTTCTGCACTATTCTTTTAGGGTATGTTTGGATGTTGGGGTTGGTTTGATACCTTGTTTCTGCCCCAAATAAGAAATCTTATGTGTTTCTGGTCTGAGGCTCGTCTGATTTCGATCTGGGACAGAAACGTAAAAGTGCGGATTTTGTTCTTTGACCTGTCCTAGACGGGGAGGGGAACGGATAAATATCGTTGGAAATATTACCACCACTGTTGCTTCTGCAGGCATCCGAACGGTCCCTTTTCGTTCTCTTGCTTGCTTTCCTTTTTAAGGATACACGGGTTTGATCTGTTGGGATTGATTGAGTTTTGGTGCCTGTTTGGTGTTTGGGGTGAAGGTCCGGGCAACCCGCCAGTGCACAGAAGCTAACAACGAACGATGCCCTGGTCTATCTCAAGGCAGTGAAGGAAATTTTTCAGGATAAAAGGGAGAAATATGATGAGTTCCTCGAAGTTATGAAAGATTTCAAGGCCCAAAGGTTTGAAATTTGATTGACTGTTTAACCTTCTTGCCTCCACCCTTTCATTTTCTTCTCACGATCTTTGGCTTATTCAACTGATTTTTTGTTTTCCTGATTTCAGGATCGATACCACTGGCGTTATATCAAGGGTAAAAGAGTTATTCAAAGGGCACCAAGATCTCATCTTGGGTTTCAATACCTTCTTGCCTAAAGGATATGAGATCACCCTCGACGATGATCCTCCACCGAAAAAGCCCGTCGAGTTTGAGGAAGCGATCAATTTCGTTAACAAAATAAAGGTGAGAATCCCATCTCAGCTGTGTTGCTCAGGGTGTGTTTGCGTGTTCCCCAGTTCCCATGGTGGACACGATGAGCCAAAACAGCCACTGCAAAGGATGTTTGAGAGAAAAAAAGGACCTTCTTGTTGATATTGGAAAATAGAAACCTGCCCAATGTGTGTTCCAGTTTCCACACTGCACAAAACATCAAGTGTGAATATCCTTGGGAAGGAAGCCATAACAACAACGATCTGGCTGTTCAACCAAACACATCCTTAATCATGTGAGGTCCATAGTTTCAATGGCGCTAGTTTCTTTCTATTGATCCATATGATTTGACTCATACTCTATTTTGTAGACTCAGTTCCAAAATGATGGACAAGTTTACAAATCTTTCCTAGAAATTCTAAATATGTACCGAAAGGAGCACAAATCTATTACTGAGGTCTACCAAGAGGTATATACATGCGACAGTATACTTCTGTTTTTTGCATTAGGAAAGGACTTTGCTTGTTTTATTTTCTTGTTGTTGAAGGCTGAGTTTGGGATGCATCGGTCTGTTTCATCTGCAGGCAGCCTTGCTTTTCCAGGAACATCATGATTTGCTCGAGGAATTCACTCATTTCCTACCTGATGCCTCTGGGACAGCTTCTATGCAGCATGCTCCTTCCGGAAGAGCCTTACCTGGAAATTTCTTGCGTCGGGATGAAAGGAGCTTGGCTATGCCCACGGCCCGGCAAGTGCATGGAGAAAAGGTAGTTGCTCTCTCTCTCTCTCTCTTGTGAATTTCGTTGGATGTCCTGTCGAAACCAGCCTAACCGACTGTTATGTGCCATCTTGTTAGAAGGAGAGAGCTGTGAATTACCACACTGATCGCGATCTCAGTGTTGACCGTCCTGATCCAGATGATAAAGCAATGACTAAAGTTGACAAGGAACGGAAAAGACGTGATCGGGATGATAAAGATTTGGAGCATGACAGCAATAGGGAGTTAGATAATATGCAGCGGTTCTCTAACAAACGGAAACCTTGTAGGAGGGGTGATGACTTTGCTGCCGCGCAGTTACACCCAGGCGGGGAAGGAGCCGAAAACTTTGGAGTGCATCCTGTTTCTGGTTCTTCCTATGATGATAAAAATGCCTTGAGAAGTGAGTTCTCAATGATGCCATATGATACTATGCATATGTATGTTGGTAGCATGCAGTGCTTCTTGTTTTTGGGGTTTATATCTGCTGTAGATGTACATGTGCCTGTTATAGTATGCATTATATGTTTGTTATTGAGCTATAATTTCATGGTTGAATATCCATCATTACTCATAACGATATATGCAGAAGTATTTACGTTAATCAGGTCCTGTTTAAATGCAATTCGCAATATTCTTTGCCTACTATATCCAACACCTCTGTATCTATCTACTAATTTATCTACCTGTCTCTTGTATCTATCTACTAATTTATTTTGAATTGCTTTCCTTTTATAGTGATGCTGGATTCAATAGCATTCACAGTGAAATCTATCTACTATTCAATAGTACCAGTTCTTGTTTACATATTGGATCAACTCATGTGCAGGTTGTTTACAATCTAGATTGTCCAGCTCAGTAGCAAACTTCCTAAAGGTCAAAATTCTGGCACCTGTTTGCTAATTATGTTGTGTATGAATCAATGGGAGGATCCTTGTAAATTGTTCATATTCCAGGAAGCTTACAAGGCTGCAATGCATTATCTATACCATTATCCTTGGTAATTTGTTATTATATCCTAGAGGAATTTCAATCTTTGCTGAAATCATCTGCAAATTGTTGTGGTCTTGTATCAAGCTAGAACAGAGAGGTCTTTTACTCGCTACTTCTGTTAGTTGTCAATCTGTTGTTAATTTGCTTTAAAGGCAGAGAAGTTCAAGATACACTTTTGGATGCATCCACAACTTGTTACCAGTTTCCATTGAATAGATGAAGTTGTAATTTCCTTTGAAGGCAGAGAAGGTGTTTTTTTTTTTTTTTTTTTTTTTTTTGTTATTTAATGTAGGTGCTTGACAAACATGGAGTGACTCTTTCATGCAAATGTTCTGCAACAGAAGATGGTGGAAAACTTGAGCTTCGTAAGGCAAGTATTATGCCTTCCTCTAATCAATTTTGACTGTCTATTTTCATTCTAGTTGTCTGAAATGTAGGATAATGCCTGAATTCTGAACTTTGGCATGCATGCGATGGCCCCTCGTGTCTTTGCCTGCTGTTGGAAGCCATGTGGTTTATTTCCCACAAGGTCATAGCAAGTATTTCATGTATTGGATTGTGGGTAAGAATTACTGCCATGCATGTATTTCATGTTCAATTCGTCATTTCTTCACCCTCAACTTCTCTTGAAAGAGTTTGCACTGAATTATAATCATTAATTTGATGTCTGGCTGTGTAGGTTCTCAAAGAAAGTAATTCTTGGCTGGAAGCAACTAATGGATATCTTCGTAGGGAGCTTCATGAATACCACATCAAATGTCCTCCGCTTGAGAAATGGGTGGAACCATCACTTGAGAAATCACAGGCTCAAATGTCCTCCACTTGAGCATGCAAATCACACACATTCCAGCTCAAGTTGAAAGAAGCGATGTGGGTCCCACATCTATTCAGAGTCAATGTGGCACAAACTGAGTACATGAATGAGAAAAGGCAGAGGATCATAGTCATGAGCCAGGGCCCAGTTGATTTATCTCCTGTTAGAAATGATAGTGTATAAATGGTTCATTTATCTTATGGGCCACAATTTTAGAAATGAATGATAGCCCAGAAACTTACCCATTAGATGAGTAGTCTAGCATAGTATGTGCATTATGGAATCTTCAGATGGACATTTGTGTAATATATCTTCTTCAAATGACCAAATGCATGCAGTCTTCTGTTCTTCTTACCTTTGTGGTTAAAAACTATATTTTTGTGGTTTTTAGATGAGGTTTTATGACTTGGTGACCAAGCAGGATGAGATGCTTAAGCAAGTTTCTTTCCCTTCTTCACGCTACTATCTAGGATACTCTAGGAGTTTTGCCACTTGTAAAGAGTGGGATCAATGATTTATGCTACTTTTCTAGATCTAACTTTTTAGATTTTTGAGAAAAAATGGTTTCTTTCTTTGTTTGTTTCTGTGTAATACTAATAACAATTCAAGGGGATTGCAGATTATGGCAATAATGGATTTCTCTCTCTTCCACAGGACTGGGGGAAAAGGTTGATCTCTTTGATTGCTTTGGCTTTGAACTTGGATGAAAGCTTCTTTGAGCAAGTGGGTGCACCCATGGGATTTGTCCGTCTTCTACACTGTCCAGGTCTGCTAGCATATTCAGACAATAAAAATATAGTAACTGTCTTGTGAATTGCTGAATCTTATGCAATTTCAAAGAATTGGCAGTCTGTGTATAATCATTTTTACAAGAAGATACTAATAGGTTGGTGATAGGGTTGCATCTGATATTTTGGTTTTGGTATTCTGCAAATCTGTAGGGAAAAGGATAAGGTACCTCATGCCAACGGGTAAGTGCATTCATATACAAGTTCTCTAAATAAAATTTATAATTTTAAATCTCAACCTCATGTGTACATATGTTTTTTCTTCTATGCAATGACAAAACGTCCACAGATTGTAAGGAAATTTTCCATTGCCTTTTCTATAGATGCCAATCAGGTCAGATCCACATTGTTTCATGGAGGTTAGATAAGCATGAATGTGGGTATAAGTTAGCCCATCTACACCACCTTCCTAGCTAGTGGGTGTGAGATCCAAGATGTTGATCAGGTGGCATACAGTGTAGAGATATCTGGCATAAAAATCAGGCTTGTACAATTATCATGTGGACTGTCCTTATTTTGAGTCAGGGAACTTAGAAGATCAGACAATTGATGAACGTCTTGGATCTTGCACCCATATGCCATGCTGACAGATGCTCCACAAGGCTGTCTTAAGCATACTAATTAACTCCATAAAAATTCTTGCATTTCCATGGTGATAGGCTTGGGGATTCAACTACTCTTGTTAATTCTGACCATTTATAAAATCCATGAAATGTAATGCATGATGAGATGTATATACAATAAACAGATAAATCCTATGGCTGGGGTTACCTTTGACCAATGTTATTTATCTTCAATTTCAATTTCTTTTGTGTAACATAGGCACACCAGCACTTTGATGAGTTTGATACTAATTATGAAGATGAAGTGGAGGTTGTTGATGAGTTTGACAGCGACTTTGATGAAGATGTGAGTATTTTTACATTTTTTTCCCTTCATTCATCCATGAGTAGTTCACATTTCAAGTACTGAATGGGCCTTCTTGCTGGAACAAAAGAAGAATTCTATATGACCCATCAGGGGCTGTGTCATGCTCTAATATCCACCCTATCAAGTGATAGTGACATCCAATGAATATGGGGAATTATAACCAGCACAATTTGATGGTGCTAAATGGGCTCTCATCCGATGGGGAAGATTTTGGGTATATTCCATCACCCATGGGAACTGGCATTTGAATGATATAGATCACCAAAAGATGCGCCTCACATGTATAGTTTGTTGGGCTGTGAAAACAACCAATTGAAAACTTTCTATTTCATCTTTATTCTTTCATACTTCACAGTAGTTCTTGTTATGATCAGGAACCCGAGCCAGATGATGAGGAGGAAATGATGTTGATGAGAGGTTTGATTTCTTCCAACTGAAGTAGATTATTGAGAAATTCAAGTTTATGCAAATAATGAGAGCTCGACTATTCCTGTAGGACATGGACTAAGAAGCGGTGAATGTTTCCTGGACGCAAATCATGGATGGTCAACATTTATGGTAAAGCCTTTTCTAGTATAATCAATATGGACCAACTATTCTCCAAGCCATTCATCTTGTGGTTAGGATAATCTGATAACTATGATTCTTGACAGATATTTCCAAGGTGGAACACATACTGGGAAATGGTACTATGAGGTCGAGCTGTGTGGGTTCCACCGTGATGTGTCGAACATCCACACTGTGCATTTAGTGGGCCCCTCTAGGTTAATGGATATCCCAAAAATCATCTGTATCCGGAACCCAAGTGCACCATACCATCTGAAATAGTGTGAAATCATGCTTAAAACATCTAAAAGCACTTGTTGGGGCCCTCCTAATTTTTGGGCCAGGGAGCAGACAACATGAGGCCCCAGCAAGTGAATGGCTGAGATTTGCACACATGGCATGTCGGCAGGGTGTCCCGTATCTGTTACGATACGGGCGTATCAGCCGATACGTATCGGTAACGGCCATGGCTGTTACGCGATACAGGGGGAGAGATATAATACGCCTTTACTATGGCCTGGATAAAGGATCCCATACATGGGAAGACATTAGTAGACAGTAAGTAGCTGAAGTTTTTGTCTCATTTTCTTTTTTCATTTTTTAATGAAAAATGACAGGGTGATGCTTATCTAGCCACGGGCTGCTACAACCTCCTATGCTATGATGTGCAAAATTGTAATAATGGGATTGGCACTTTCACTTGGGTTGAGTTGTTTAGTTATTAATGGATGGGTGGAATTTTGGTGTTGGGTGTTTTGAGCATATGAGCTTAGGTTTTGCTATTAAGTTTTTTACGTGTTTGGATGCTCAGTTCAATTGCATATCAATTTATTAGGATTGTTGTGTAAGTTGGAGTTGGAAGTCTTCCAAAGTGAGGGGAAGTTGGGCTAGCCCCAAATTCATTTAGGACTTGTTTGCTTGGATGGGCCTGATGAAAATGGATAGGATAGGCCATCCATTTTGTTTCTAGCTTTGATGAAAGGAAGCAGATTGGAAATGGGTGTGTTTTTAATGTTTACTTGCTTTCAAACAGAACATTTTGATAGACCAAACACCTGATTCTTTTAATGATGAGTTCAATCACCACTTCTTTCAATCTAATGTTTATGTATCCTCATCATAGATGTAGAGCTGAAGGCGAGTGGTGACCTCACCAAGGATGTAGAGCTAAGGGCGTGTTCTTAGCCATTGGTTAAGAGTGAGAAGCTACAGGGGCTATTGATGTCTATTGGTTGAAATTTAAGTTTGTTCAGGTAAGCATGATTTTCGAGCATGGATTTTCTCAGACTTGAGTATATTTCTATGATAAGAGTACTCATCTATACATAAATGTGGCAATGCTTATTAGTTGAAATGAGTTTTATATGTGGCCATGGGCATTTGCATAATATAGTTGATGTGGGTATTTCCTTAGCATGGTTAAAAAGTGAGCTTTAGACAAGGACTACGTTGGATGTGTATTTGGCATGGTCACTTTTTATGTGTTTTTTTTTTTTTTCTTTTCACTTGTATTTACTATATGGTTTGTGTATTTGGATGTTATCCTCATTGTTGCATGTTTGCTCTGGTAGTTGGAATGCTGAAGTTAAAAGAATTAGCAGAGGCTTCTATTGTGGTTCTCAGGTGTCGAAGAGCATCAAAGCATGCCTGCCCTATCGTCGACTGGTCTCATCTTCTGTTTTATTGCTGTGATTTACCTAGGAGATGTTGTAGCTACTTTCAGTCCCAACTGATGTATGGTTTTGCCTATGACATGTGCATTTATATTCTGAAAACATTAAATAGACCGTTAACTGTTTTATTAGTATTGTGTTGATTATAGTCTTGATGAATGTTAAATGGGTGAAATGTGCATGCACATGTTTAATCATTTATTGATTATGATTGTTTGAATTATTTTTTGAATGACTATCAGGTGTAAGATTAAAAAAAAAAAAAAAAATACAAACAAATCTGACAATTTTTTTTAATTCGCAGATATTTTTAGCGACGGACTAAATCCGTCGCTAATTTCAAAACAAGTCTGGCCGACGGATTGGAGGTCCGTCGCTTTCCTCATATTTGCGACGGACCTTATCCGTCGCTAATATTTTAAATGACGAATAATTCGGTGATTTTTTCCGCATTTCACCGACGAATTTTTTATTTTTTGCGACGGATCTTATCCGTCGGTAAGATGCGACGGACCTTATCCGTCGTAGATTCAACGACGGATTTTATCCGTCGGAAACAAAAAACGACCCAGTAAACAGCGACGACCAAGCGACGGACGAAATCCGTCGTTTATTTGGTTTTACGACGGATTTCGTCCGTCGCAAATCCGCGATTTTGGCGTAGTGAGTTGTCTAATACACATCAATCATGTTCTTACGTTCCATACACATGGCAGACACAAATCATGAATCCATATTCATTCTGTCATTTCAACAAACACTTAGACTACACACTATAACATACATGGCGTATGTTGGCCATAACATGGATTAGGGCAAGTCCTTTCGCCAAGGAGTTGTCACGAATACAACAGGCATATATCCACGACGGATAATCATGACAAGCAGGGATTCAAATTCCATACTCATTCAATCATTTCCATAAACACTTTGACTACACATTTCAACCTACACGATACAACTCAGTTATAAGCTATATTAAGACAAATCCTTTCATAAGGAGTTGTATGTATTCAACAATCACATGTTCACGGTGAATAATCATGGCAAGCACAAAACCAAATTCCTGACATATCCAATCATTTCAACCTACACATGGAATAGCCTATATTCAATATAGTTCATGTCTAACCGTAAAGCGAGGAAAACAACGTATCTAACATGTGAAATGACAACCTAGTTGGTTATAAATCATTAACCGACATTGAAAGGCTTAAAAACCATAACTTATACATTTATAGTCCGCACCTTTTGCCGGTAAACTCATAACGGATTCAGTTTGAACACTCCGCCTTCGTCTACGGCACAACGGCAACCTATAGTATGAAATATGTTAGATATTTCATCACGTACACTATCTGAATCCCTAAAACATATTAGGGTTAGGATTTCTTACCCGAAAATGGAATCAGAATTACCGAAATAGCGATATGGTAATCGTAACTAAGCACGTGGAACGGCAGGATTGAATCCCGAGAACAAACCCTAACTCTACCTCTCACTTTCCCTCTCTTTCCTTCTCTTTCTTCTCTCTTCTCTCTTTAGGGTTTTGAAATTCATATGTGAAGGGAGAGAGAGGGTTTAAGGTCCTTATATAGGCCTAAAATCGACCTCAATGGTCCCAGGGCCATGATATACTTAGGTTATAGCCAAAACCTGACTGTTTCGGCTCATTGGAGCTGTTCTGGAGGCCCCTTTTCGGCATGCGGTCGGACTTAAGCTCCCTGACTTTAGATTCAGGTCGAGTTAGGTTTTCAATCCGATTGGATTTACATATCGACCGTGGTAGACCAGTTTCAGTTCAACGGTCACCGGTACTCGATTAGGGCCACAAGTGCACTGAAATATGTTGAAATTTTTTCTTGATCTGAGGGTGTAATTGGGTCTGATTCTGACAGTCAGAATCCTTAGATTTGGCCCGCAAGTGAACAACTCAATTCACTTAAGTTTTAGTTCATTTTTAAAGATATTTACATTTCTCACACACTTCACTCCGGGCTCAAGTTGTGCGGTTCGGGATACTATTTGGACTTGATTTCTGGGATGGTAGTCAAGCCTAATAAGGTGTTCATATTCATATAGTTTCGAAGTTTCAACGTGCTCCTGAGAGCAACTGGGTTTAGAGATTAATTATAGATTTTAAGGTAATGTAGCGTTAACAGTTTATTTCGTTTTAGGTCTTACAGATCATATTTAAAGTGGTTCAATCTAATTATACTGATTATTCAGTTTAGTACTTAACTAAATTATACCCTAATTACGACAGAATAAGATCTTAGGGCAGTTCTACGCCCCTTTCTGGCACTTTCAGTTAGTATATTATTTTCATTATTTTTCTAGTAGTTCTTCATCAATTCTACTTCATCTCTACCAAATTTTATTATATTTCATTTTGTAGAAAATTTCTAAAAATTCTAGAAGCAGCAGCTGTCTAAACTAATGATTTTCAGGCAGTTGTCACAATGACCTATATTTAACTATATTCAAATTTTTATTATATTTTTCACTTATTTTTTTAATATAAAACTAGGCTTAACAAGCTTCAATCTAGCTTTTGAATCACCTAAATCTGAGTTATAACGAGGGAGATATGACTTTTCAAAGTCAGACGAAAAATCTGCAGAATAAGGTGGTGATAGGTGAGATTTTGAAGGAAATGGGTTGAAAGGGGATTTGAGGCTTTAGGATTGAGTTCTGAGAAGTTAATTAAGGTGTTATGATCGACTCATCGCCCAAGGATGTCTAACCCCAGTTTGGCAAAAATCTTGGGTGTTACACTATTGCATGGAAGAATCTCGATGAGAAGTATATGGATTTTTCAGCTGAGCCTCGTAATATTCGATTGGGCCTGACTACAAATGGGTTTAACCCATTCAGTGCTTTGACTACAACTTATACTTCATGGCCCGTTTTGTGTGTGACGTACAACCTTCCACCAAAGCTTTGCATGAAACCTCAGTTTACTATGTTGACTTTGCTCATTGACGGACCACAACAGCCAAGAAAGGATATTGATGTTTATTTACGACCATTGATTGATGAATTGCAAGACTTATGGAATAAAGGAATCATGATGCTTAACGCATATCATGAAAATAAATTCAAGATGCGTGCCGTTTTGCTCTAGACAATCCACGACTTTCCAGCATATGGTAATGTTTCTGGTTGTAGGACCAAGGGTAAGTATAGTTGTCCTGTATGTGGTCCCAACACAGATTCCTTGCGACTCAAATATGGAAAGAAACATGTTTATATGGGTCACAGACGATGGTTGCCCATGTCAGACCAGGCAAGGAAGGACACAAGTGCTGGCACATTCAATAAGAACGTGGAGATACGGCGTCAACCCATTCGTCTGGACGGGATTGAGGTCGAAAGACAGATTGCGAACCTGCATATGCAATGGGGGAAGACTGAGAAGAGGAATATGAGGGGTACTGATGGAGGCCGACAAGAGCTAACGGGTGATGTTGAATCACCGTGGTTCTTCAAACGGTCTATATTATTTGATCTGGAGTATTGGAAAGATATTTCAGTGCGTCACAACCTTGATGTTATGCATGTCGAGAAAAATATAAGTGAATCCTTATCGCCTTGTTGTTAAACACACCTGGCAAGACCAAGGATGATGCTAATGCGCGCAGGGACCTGAAACGGTTGGGAATTAAGTAGCGTCTATAACTAAAAAAGAGCAATGGCAAGATGATTCAGAAACAAGGTCCTTTTTGTTTAAGAATAGAAGAGAAAAAGCTTTTCATCCAGACTTTGTATTACCTGTGTGTTCCAATCAGTTTTAGCGCGAATTGGAAGACCATCATAAAGGGAGATTACATGGATTTAAAGGGAATGAAGTCTCATTCTTACCATGTGTTGATGCAACATTTGCTCCCAGTTCTCATCCAGCATGCATTCAGGGATAGGAAGGTCATTCGTCCTATAATTACAAGCTTTTGCACCTTATTTAATGCCTTATGCTCGACAACAATAGACGTTCAAACGCTCCTCACTCTTGAGAGGGGTATGGCTAGGACGTTATGTCAGCTTGAGATTATATGTCCTCCATCTATATTTGTCGTGATGATGCATCTGCCGATCCACTTGAGTAAACAATAATCTTGAGTTGCATGTCTTTTATGTGACACTGAGATCATTGTCATTGTCAAGGAGCAACAGAAGCTTCAACATAAAATTAGTGATGCAAATGTTGAGAGAAAAAAATTGAAAAATGAGGTACTTAAAGTGGTTATTATGTTCCTATTTTATTTAACTTGCTTGATCTATGAAATTGTGGATGTGCTCTTGGTAGAAACCCACTTTTTCCCATTCACACAGATTAAGCAAATGGGGATGGAACAGAAAGATTGCTCCTTGAAGGTAGATAAACTACTAGAAAGGCATAGTTGGATTGCAGCTAAGAAATAATTATTTGGAAAAAGTGGGACAAATTATGACTTCTCATCTCGTGATCCTCATAAATCAAGGGAGGAGCTTGAGAAACTTCAAGCTGAATAATCTAGGTGTGTGATTAGATTACTTGTTGTGTTGTTTCCTGTGCTTCTTTGTTTTCTTTTCCATGACAATGAAATAGTATGATTCAACACCTAATTGATGTTTGGTTTTGCATTTTTTTTTAAAGAAGAAGGTTAATGGACATGCATCTCAGTTAATCTGATTGATTGCTTTCAGCCTTGAGAAGAGGGTCAACAAAAAAGTTATGGCAATGTTCAAGAAAGCTGAAGATGAATACAATGACTTATTATCCAAGAAAAACATCAGTGAGGTATATTGCTGTATTTATCAGCCTGTAAAGGATCTCATCTTTTTTAAAAAAAAATAAAAATTGAATTTGTTTATGTCTGAAGTTGTTTGTTTATTGTATTCTTCTCTTGCTTAGAATGATAAGTCAAAAATCAAGAAGGTGATTGAAGAGCTTGATGAAAAGAAGAAGGAAACACTAGAAGTTACTTGGGTTAAAGTGAACTATTTTTAAATTTCGATGCATTCAATTGTTGAATGGTCAAGAATATTATAGCCACTCTACGCAACCTTTTCTTTATAAAACCACATTACAAAATTCTCAAATTCTTTAAGAGATGTTTATACTATTCCAAGTGCTTTTACCCTTATTTGCGGGTGTGACTATTTGTTGACGTGCATGGAATACGTCATGTACATGAGATCCACCACTAGGACCTAAAAATTCAGGCCTATTTAAAACGTGGGTTGTCTACAATATGGGGGGATAGTTGAGATGGAAGTCCAGCTATTGTAAGAATGTAAGTTGCATGTGGGGTCCACTGTATTAGTGTTTATATGACGTCTTATTCAATCATCTAATGCACAAGACTAGGATGAGTTTTTTAGCATGATTTTACATTGTTTCATATGGTGTGGTCCACCCAAGTCTTAGATTGGATTGATTTTTAAGATTTAGAATTTAGAGTTTTTATGGTGTGGCCCACCCAAGTTTTGGGTTAGACTGATTTTTAAGATCCAGGTGAAAATATGGTGACACATCTAATGGATGAGTGGACTGGATGAAATTTCTCCACCATGTGGTGCATGGTTAATTGTAAACATGCTCTATTGGTATGACTATGGGCAATTAGAGCAATTGATTCCCTGTAGTTCTATACTGGCTCTCTTGTTTGTATCTCTTCTATAAAACTTGTGTCTGTATGTTTGTATCTTTAATATCAAAGACATTGATATTTGATATTCAATGTGTTTTAGGAACCAGTATCCAAGCAACATCGAGGAATTGGCTTTATCACATATTAAAACTCAGGTACCATACTTTTGAATTTGGAAGGGTGTTTTAGGACCTGATTTTTGGGGGCTATATGATTCAGAAGGGTGTTACAAGGAGCATAGATCCATTGCCAAAATATCAGATCTGAGGTAACATGATAGTCTTTTTGAGGATTTTGAGAGTCAGACCGAGTAATTCTCACAGTAGAAAACAATCAAGTCCAACCGTTTGATCTGGATCACGACCCCACATCATATAAACTTCTCGTATCAGTTTCTCCTCCATCCCTTACAGGTGGGAACAACTGTTATGACCATGATGAAGCTGTCCATTTTCTATGGACAGCATTGGAGGGGCTTGGCCAGTTAGACAGGCCATGTTTATGTATTTGCTCGAAATTAATGGAGTAAACCCGGATGTGCGTCGGAGCTATCTGGATGAGCGGGGGTCCCTTGAAGGTGGGAACTGTTGTCATGACCATGATGAAGCTGTCCATTTTCTATGGACAACATTGGAGGGGCCTGGCCATTTGGACAGTCCGTGTTTATATCTGTATTTGTAGGGACCACACCCTTAACCTAAACCACACCCTAAACCTATAACCTAAACCTATTCTCAATTCCTTAAAGCTATAACCTATAACCTAAACCTAACCCTAAACCAAAACCTATAACCTAAACCTTAGCCTATAACCTATAACCTATAACCTAAACTTATAACCTATAACCTAATGTTAACCTAAACCTAAAACCTAAACCTAAACCTATAACCTAAATGTATTCTCAAATCCCTAAACTTATAACCTATAACCTATACCCTAAACATAAACCTTAACCTATACTCAATTCCCCAAACCTATAACCTATAACCTATAACCTATAACATAAAACCTAAACCTAACCTAAACCTATAACTTAAACCTATAACCTTAACCTAAACCTAAAACCTAAACCTAAACCTAAACCAAAACCTATAACCTAACCTTAACCTAAACCTAAACCTATAACCTTAACCTTAACCTAAAACCTAAACCAAAACCTAAAACCTAAATGTATTCTCAAATCCATAAACCTAAACCTATACCTAATCCTAATCTCAACTCCAAAGTCTAAACCTAAATCTAAACTTGAAAACCCAAGCCTAAACCCGATCCCGAACCCGAACCCGATTTCCTAAACCTAAACCTTAACCTATTCTCAATTCCCTAAAGCTATAACCTATAACCTAAACCTATAACCCAAACCCGATTTCCTAAACCTAAACCTTAACCTATTCTCAAATCCCTAAACCTACACTTACACCTAATCCTAATCTCAACTCCCTAACCTAAACTTGAAAACTGAAACCTAAACCCGATACCGAACCCGAACCCGATTTCCTAAACCTAAACCTTAACCTATTCTCAATTCCCTAAAGCTGTAACCTATAACCTATAACCTATAAACTAAACTTATGACATATAACCTAACCTTAACCTAAACCTAAAACCTAAACCTAAACCTATAACCTAAATGTATTCTCAAATCCCTAAACCTATAACCTATAACCTAAACCTAAACCTAAACCTATAACCTAAATGTATTCTCAAATCCCTAAACCTATAACCTATAACCTAAACCTAAACCTACACCTAATCCTAATCTCAACTCCCTAACCTAAACCTAAACATAAACTCGAAAACCCAAACCTAAACCCGATCTCGAACCCAAACCCGATTTCCTAAACCTAAACCTTAACCTATTCTCAATTCCCTAAAGCTATAACCTATAACCTTAACCAAAACCTATAACATAAACCTTAACCTATAACTTAAACCTATAACCTAACCTTAACCTAAACCTAAAACCTAAACCTAAACCTATAACCTAAACCTAAACCTAAACTTGAAAACCCAAACCTAAACCCGATTTCCTAAACCTAAACCTTAACCTATTCTCAATTCCCTAAAGCTATAACCTATAACCTATAACCTAAACCTAAATCTAACCAAACCCATAACCTTAACCTAATCCTAAAACCTAAAACCTAAATGTATTCTCAAATTCTTAAACCTAAACCTACACCTAATCCTAATTTTAACTGCTTAACCTAAACCTAAACTTGAAAACCCAAACCTAAACCCAATCCTGAACCCGAACCCGATTTCCTAAACCTAAACCTTAACCTATTCTTAATTCCCTAAAGTTATAACCTATAACTTATAACCTATAAGCTAAACCTAAACCTTAACCTATAACCTATAACCTATAACCTAAACTTATAACCTATAACCTTAACCTAAACCTAAAACCTAAACCTATAAACTAAAACCTAAACCTAAACCTAAAACCTAAATGTATTCTTAAATCCCTAAACCTAAACCTATAACCTATAACCTAAACATAAACCAAAACCTAAACCCAAACCTAATCCTATAACCTATAACCTATTACCTATTCTCAAATCCCTAAACCTAAACCTATAACCTTAACCTAAACCTAAACCTAAACCCGAACCCGAACCCGAATTCCTAAACCTATAACCTATAACCTATAACTATAACCTAAACCTAAGCCTATAACCTATAACCTACCTATAACCTACACCTAAACCTAAACCTATAACCTTAACCTAAACCTAAACCTATAACCTATAAACCTAAACCTATTCTCAAATCCCTAAACCTAAACCTAAACCTATAAACTATAACCTAAACCTAATCTTATAACATATAACCTATAACCTATTCTCAAATCCCTAAACCTAAACCTATAACCATAACCTTAACCTAAACCTAAACCCAAACCCGAACCCGAACTCGAATTCCTAAACCTATAACCTATAACCTCAATCTAAACTTATAACCTAAACCTATAACCTAAACCTAAACCCAAACCTATAACCTACACCTAAACCTATAACCTATAAACTAAACCTATAACCTATAACCTAAACCTAAACCTAAACCTATTCTCAAATCCCTAAACCTAACCCTATAACCTAAACCTGTAACCTATAACCTAAACCTAAACCTAAACCTATAACCTATAACCTATTCTCAAATCCCTAAACCTAAACCTATAACCTTAACCTTAACCTAAACCTAAACCTGAACCCGAATTCCTAAATCTATAACCTATAACCTAAACCTATAACTTAATCTATGTGTGCATGTATGTATGGATGTATGTATGTATGTATGCATGCATGCATCCATATATGCATTTTTTTTCTCTTCTCTTTTTGTTACTCATGTCTTTCTCTTTTATTATGTAATGTTTTTACAAGTATGTTCCAATTTTGTTAGTTATAGTGTAGCACTGACATTCCCCACTCTGTTTTACTGATAGAAACCATATATCAGCGTTAGGAACATATGTGACATCAACACTGATGTGAAAATAGAAAATCAGAAAACCAGAATGCTCTGTTAGGCATTAATTCTCTGTGCAACTGCACAGTTGTCATCAGTGCTGATGGGTTGTTACTACTTTTGGCAGAAAACCATGAAGTCTAGTAGGAATGGATATCGTCTGTAAATAGTAAGTTTACTTTTTATAGTAAGTCACATATTTTAGTGTGTTTGAGTTGGAGTTTTGAGTTTAAAAGTCCATCCTAGGTTTGAACACATTTTTTAAAAGGATTGTAATTTCATTTTTTTACTAATTTTGATTCTGATTTTGATTCTGATTCTGAAATTCTGATTCGGCAAACCCCTTAAAATCATTAAAAAGCCTTTTAGAGACCCATTTATGAGCACAAAGAAAAAAGCATATCCTATAAGCTTGCATTCACTTCCTCCACTTCACTCCTAAACCAAACCTCATTAACATGCAGTTTCGACATATCCACCTGAGTATCATATACATACACACACGGGTGATTGTACCTAATGTGTCACATATGTGATATCTGACCTCTCCATATTTTGATATACAATACTCAGGATTTCGTATGTAAAACTCAGTTGGCGACAATAAAAACCATCATTTTACCTTATCAGCTGTGGATTAATTAAAAAGTAAAATTATCTGATATTCAAAATCAAATGGAAAGTTCAGATCTGATAAACCTAATGTGTCACATATGTGATATCTTCTTATATAAGTGTTTTTTTTTTTTTTTTTTTTTTTTTTTTTTTTTTTTTTTTTTTTTTTGAGATGTGTACAAAGGCATGTTGTTTGATTGTGTCTATAAATGCTGTTTTATACAGGCTGACAAGCTAAAGAAGTCACTGGAGGATGAAATTCATTTTCTCAAGGGAAGGGTTTCAGAACTTGAAAGTGATCTTGTGTCAAAGTCCACAAAAGTTACATCTGCAGTTTCAGGGAAAGAAGAAGCTCTACCTTTTGCATTTGCTGAAATTGACCGTCTGAAGGAAGAAAATTCTGTAAAAACATGAGCATTATTGCATTATATGGAGGGTGTTTACTGTGTTGGAGTGTATTTGTTTCTTGCATATGAGGGCACGCCTTAGTTGTAATTCTTATGATAGGTTGAGAGAAGTGAAGTATTGCTTATTTAGAAATGTGAATGTAGGATGCATTGTATAATTTGATTGCTATTTGTAATAAATGCATCATTTTTTTTTCCTGATTACATTTTATATATTATTTTTATCAGCATTAAGCTTAGATGAGTTATCAATCACAGCAGGTTCTTGCAATGGAAATAGCTCGTATTTTTACAATTTTTAAAAAATAGCTACGAATATCCATAGCTATAGCTACGGCTTTTGTCCGTAGCTATTGGTATTTACTTCTACGGATATTCTCCGTAGCTATTGGTATATATTGTTACGGATATGATCCATAGCTATTGGTATCTATTGCTACAGATATGATCCGTAGCAATTGGTATCAATTGCTACGGATATGAGACATAGCTATTGGTATATATTGGTACGAATATAATCCATAGCTATTGGTATCTTTTGCTACGGATATGATCCATAGCTATTGGCATCTATTGCTACTGATATGATCCGTAGCTATTAGTATCTATTGCTACGGATATAACCCGTAATGAGACCTTTAGCTACCCCACCAATAGCAACGGATGTGTTACGGATTACATCCGTAGCAAAAGGGCTTTTGCTAAAGTTTTTGGCCATAGCCTTTGCCCGTTTTTCTTGTAGTCATCGGATACGCATTGATTAAATAAATTCCACAAAGATAATATTGTTTAAGTGCATGAATGCATGTATATGCTCACAGACCTGGGGATGCACATCCAGCTGGTAAAAAGTCACCCAAGGAGAACTAGCCACCCGAAAAAGTACTCAAAGGTACACCCAAGGAAAACTAGCCACCCGGAAAAGACTATGCAACGAGGACACCCAAGGTAAGCTAGCTTCCTGGAAGAGTATTCTATGATACATCCAAGGAAAACTATACACTCGGAAAAGTCCATGCGAAAAGGATAGCCCTTGGTAGTCGAATGCACATAACGAAAACTTAGGACACCAGGTAAAATACTCTACGGTACAGCCCGTAGTGACCCAAGAAAACTCTGCATCTTGTATCGACCACTTGGTAAAGTCCGTATGCCATGAAGATTCATGATTAGCCTAACCATTATTATTCCAATTTCAAACAACCAATTTAAGGAAGCTCAAAGGTCACTATGGGGGGTTTGTCACCCAACATAGGCCGACAGCTCAAACATAGTGTCTCATTCCACCATCCCTGGCTTATGAGACTAACAATTAATATGTTTAAAGGTAACCTACTTAACTAGTGGCCAATTATAGTTATACAATTAGAACTTAAGGTTATACAAAAACAATCCATTAAAGCCACATAACGCAAATATTCCATCAAGCCGCATAGGGCAAACAATCCATCCCAAGGATGTGATAAAGAAGGGTTTTCCCAACAAAAAAAAAAAAAAAAACCCTCACCTTAAGATGCAAATTAATATAAATGAACAATGCTAACTATCATGATGTAGCAAAGTTTGAAGGGTGACCCTCACCTTAGGATGCAAATTCTCTTCTAGGTCAATTAGAATGCATGTTCGTGCTCTAAGCACAAGTTTTAGCCTAATATACCATGAATGAACAATTAAGATTATCACTAAGGTCTTGGTCATGAATCTAGCAATATTAAATCTATGTCTAGGGTTAAGTTTTTGGGAAAATTAACATAATTATACAATTTAAACCAATTGAATTTAGATAACATTTGAAATTTATACTAGAGGCATGGAGATCGTTTGCCTATGATTTGCAATAAAAGGGGTCGACTTACATCGACACAATTCAGATGCACTCACCTAAGTGAAGACGCAAATATGGAAATCTGGTAAAATTGATTCCTTAGTTGTTGATACTTCGATCGATGAAGTCACTCCGCTGACGAAAAGAATCCAATGGTTAAGATTGAAAATCACCCTAGAATAGGGTCTTGATTGGGCTGGACTCTAAGGTCATCTGAGTCGACTCAGCAAAAGATGATCAAGCCATAATTCAATCGAGTGCAGTTTCTTCTTCTTTTCTTTTTCATTTTCTGCTTCTCCCTTTTCTCTTCTTTCTTTCTTTCCTCTTTTGTAATATCATTGGACAACCCAGATTGTGAACTAGGCTCAAATCAGTCCAGTTGGACTGAGTTGACTCGGTAGAGACTGATTTTCTCTCTCTTTTTCTTATCTCTCTTCTTTCCTCTCCTCTTTAATTTCTCTTTCTTTCTTTGCTTGGGCCTGAACCGAACCATAACCAAGCTTTACCTGCTTGGGTTCAAACGAGTCAGCGACTCGGCTTGACTCAGCGAGTCCAAACTCGTTCTTCCTCTTATTCCTTCGGCTGTCTCTTCTCCTTTCCTTTCCTCTGTTGGAAGACATCCAGCAATGCATCCCCGAGTTGACCAGCAACATCTGCACTTAAACTCGTCCCTAACTCAGCACGACTCAAAGGAGTGTCGGACCTGACTCGGCCAGAACTCGCCCCTACTTGAGGTGGTGCGACACCACCACACTCGACTCGAAATCCTCATCCTTTTCCTATTCTCCTTCCTTTCTTTCTTCCGATCTTCTCCTTCATTCTTTTGTTGGAACTTCGACAACCCTTGGGCTCAAACAAAAGCCAACTGGAAGAGCCCAAACGCAGTAACATCACTCGACTCGGTGTGCCAAGTCCATTCGACCCGACACAACCCATGGCCCCAGATCTCTATGATTTTCTTCTCTCCCTCGATCTATTAGGATGACCGAAAGTGGTGTTGGACTTGGCCCGGGCTCACACCAACTCCAACCGAGTTGATTGACTCAGTGCAGTAAGGAAGAACGGTGCTCCATTCCTCTCTCTGAAACTTTCTATTCTTAGAAAGGGTTACCCTAACCTTAGCCTTATATAGGTCTCCCTAATCTCATTCTCAAAAGTTCTGCTGTAACTAATCGCTGGATTAGTTACAGGCATGGTAACAACTCAAATATATCCAAAAGAAACTTCGATTCTTAATTACACTTGATTGCATGACCAAGATCAAAACACTAGGATGTATTTACGATGGGGTGGGGCCATCCATTAGACGACTTGGATCGGCGAATGGGGCCCATTCAAAGGTGGTGGGTTTTCACAGTTTAACAGAGAAGATGATGCGGCTGTCCATGGTGACTTCTAATCTATGGTCAAATCATTTGGCACATTGCTTCTAGGTGGACTAGATTGATCTCAAGAAGCTTGTGGGACTCAGCAATCATCGGTCCATTTGTCAAAACTTGATGGGCTCCGAGTTTTTCAGTTGCGGAGGTTTTCTCGCAACAACGAGATCTTATATGAGATTTTGAGGGTGTTCACGAGGGAGGCTTGATGAAGTCCTAATCTAGACGTCCAGGATGGTCTCAAGAATTTTCTAGTTAGAAATGAATGGCTGGGGTTGAGCTAGAATTTGAAACGGCGAGATTCCCTTTGCATGTGTTTCCATCTCTCTTAGATGGGAGCCCTAGAGTGGATGGTTGGGATGATTTTCATCCAACAGCTAGGGTTGTAAGCGTTTTGCATTTGCTAGTGCGGCAGCGAGGAACAGAGTTCCGTTTTTGGCAAAATTGAGCACACAAGGTACTGTTTGTGGACAAAGTTGTTCACCGTGTGTGTGCAACTTGTGTGGAAACTCCAATGGACTTGGTCAGATTTACCTTCCGCTCCTGATGGATGGTTTGGATCTAAGAAAAGGTGTAAGTGCTATGGTTCCCAGCTTCTATAATTGTCAAATTTTGTAGTGTCAAAACCTTTTTGAATTTGTGTCTTATGTAGTGCATCTACATATTCAAGACAATTCACCTCTCAAGAACAAAGATCTATACTTTAAGAAATGCAAGTTTACATGGTCATGTTCGAATACGACATCAAGTGTGAATTCAAGGTCAAGCTTCAAGTCAAGATAAAGTTCTTTACTTTGAACCTCAAGCTCAAGTTTCAAGATATTTTAAGTTCAAGCTTCTTAAGGTTACAATTTTAAGTTTCAATATACTTCAAGTTGAAGCCTCAAAAGGTCTCAAGTTCAAGCTTCACCATGTGTAAAGATCTCAAGCTTTGTAAACTTCAAAGATCAACTTTCAACCGAAGGAAAAGAAGTTTCAATGTTCATACATTATGTAAACGGTATGAATGACCTTAGATAGACCATATGGTAGGTCATTTTGAATACATAATTTAAATTGGTTCATTTTATAAGTGCATAGACTGTTTCTCAACTAGTCTTGGACTATGTTCGACTAGTCCAAGCACTGGCTCGACCAGTCCAAGAATTCCTCGACCAGTCCTAAGGTTGTTACTGATTTTTGGAAATTTTTGTTAAAGCCACGACCAGTCCTGGAGACTGCTCGACTGGTCATATGAACAGTGCTCGACTTGTGCTCGACCAGTACTGCAGCCTCAACTCAAAGTCCAGCAACTAAATCGGGTTCCACACGACTAGTCGTGGATAGGACTCAACTGGTCGTGCAGGTCCTACGACCAGTCATGGAACTACTTATCTTATCGCGCCCAAATTTCAAAAATTTGTAGGTCCTACGACCAGTCGTGGAGACCTCAGAACAAGTCGAGAGTGCGATTTCTTCACTTATAAATAGAGCACGATTTTCAAAGTTTGATATTCAATTCAAGCTAAATCAATACGCCACTCTGAGAAGTAAGTTAGTCATATTTTAAAGATATATTGTGCTCATTTAATATTCTCTTAATTTTGCTTTGTTATATTTGATTTTGTTTTCTTTATTCCAATCATATTTGAAGAAGGGATTGAGACTTGCCCTTTTCTTGGAATCAAAATCAAATAGAGCTAGCCCAACTTGATTTAATTTAAAATCAATTTAGAACCTAGAACCATTTCATAAGTGAGTGTGGACATTGAACTTCTACGTTGAACTTCTACTCCGATTTGGTTCTTCTGGGCTGCATCAAAAAGAGAATACCCAGGTATTTTACAGTTTTTGTAAATTCTTTATTTTGGTTTCATTGAGATTGTGCCAGAAAAATCTATTTGTTTTGGTTTGTCTAAGGTGATCCAGAAAACTCAGAGTGTGGGGTTTTTTGAATTGTGTAAGCCCACTTGAAAGACACAATTATGAGGGTTTTAGGTGAACCTGAAAAATCTTATTTTCATAGTGAACGCTATTATCGACTATGTGAGGATATTAGGAGTGGAGTAGTTGTGTGGCTGTTGTTTAATAGTTGGTGTACACACAAGCGAACCACTATAATTCTGTGTGTTTGGTGGATGTGTGGTTTATTTTCTTTATCTTTTATGATTCAAGATTGTGGGATGTATTTGTGGATGTGAATGTTGTAATCTTTAATATTCAATATTGTGTGGTGAATGTTGTAATAGCTTAGTTATTTCCTTTGATATTCGTTTCTTCATATCCTCTTTAGTTTGAGTTTTTATACTCACCCACATTCTAGTAAGGTTGTCCTGCCATAAACCTTTGGTTTTGGTGTCAGGTTGTCCTTAGAACCAAGTTTGTATCAACCTCTCAATACTAGAATTTTGAGGTTGTTTTTCATTTCCGCATTGTGGATTTTTTAAGTGCTATCTTTACTTTATTTATTTAAATTCCGCTGTTAATTATTTTTAATTTATCATAGTCCTATTCACCAATCCCCCCTCCCCTTCTAGGACATATAGCTTGGCCTTTTCAAGTGGTATCAAAGCCTAATTGCTCGTTTTAATTGTTATTTCTTTTGGATTAATTTCCTGATCTAATCGATCTGAACTTTGTAAGATGTCAAATTTTGATAGTCTTTCAGTCACTAGACCTCACCATTTGATGGCTCCAATTATGCCTATTGGAAAGCTAGGATGAGAATTTTCATAAAATTCATGGATGAGAGTATGTAGCAAGGCACAGTGACTGATTGGACCCCTCCTATCACTGAAGTAACTGGTATCGATGGATCCAAAACTATGAGAGTCACACCTTATTTCTCTTGGACTACTCTTCAGAAAAGTGAGAGTAGTGCCGATACAAAAGCACTAAATACAATGACTTGCGCACTATCACCGGATGAATTCAAAAGAATTATATCCTGTGATACTGCAAAGCAAGCCTGGGATATTTTATAAATGACCCACGAGGGAACAACAATTGTCAAGAAATCTAAAGTCTAAATCCTCACAACTAAATTCGAGGAAATACTTATGGAGGAAAGTGAAACTTTCATGGAATTTTATACTAGATTGAATGACATTGTCAACTCTATGTGGGGTCTTAGTGATAAAATTCTAGAATGTAAAGTTTGTGCAAAGATACTACGCTCACTACCTGAATGGTTCAATTCAAAGGTGACTGCGATTCATGAACTTCGTCATATGGATAATATGAGGGTAGAATAATTAGTTGGCTCATTACAGACTTATGAGTTAACTTTTAAAGCTCCTAAAGGTAAATTCATCGCCCTTAAATATTCTAAATGTTTTTCTCAAGAAAATAGTAGTAATTCTGATTTAGAAAATTCTGAAGATGATATGACCCTTTTAGCTAAAAAGTTTTATAAAATTTTCGAAAGTAAAAAGAGGGTTGATTTTCAAAAATGTAATGATAAGAAAAGATCTAAATCTAAAAATTGGAAATCATTAAAAGACAACCAATGTTACGATTGCCATGAATATGGGCATTTAGCAAACAAGTGTCCTAAAAAGGACAAACCCAAAAAGAAGGGTATGTTGGCTACTTGGGATGAATCTTCCTGCTCTTAAGCCTCTTCTGAGTCAGAAGATTCTGAAACCGAGTCTGGTAATGAAGTTAAAGCCCTTATGACTCTAGCCAAGTTCACTTTTTCAGATAATGATAATTCAACTAGTGAAGAAAATCTGAATAGCTATCAAGAAAATGAAGAAGAACTTCAAGATGCTTATAATGCCCTTTACAAGGAGAGTTGTAAAATTACTGTAAAACTAAAACTTTACAAAGAAAAGTTTTCGAAACTTAAAGAAAATTTTGATACTCTTGTTTTAGAAAAATCTCACATTTCAGATTGTTTTGAAAAAACCAAATGCGATTTAGATTTCAAACCTCCCTTATTGAAAATCTAAATTTTGAAAATGAAAAACTAAAACTTGAAGTCTCTTCACTTTCGAGTTTAAAGGACACATGAAGGTATGCCCAAGGTGATCCTAAGTTAGAAAAATTATTATCTAGATCCAGAAAATGTAGCGACCGATCCGGTTTAGGCTACGATAAAAATATTCCTCTCAAACATAAGAATACTTATCCTAAGTTTGTGAAAGGAGAGTCTTCAAACTCAAAAGGGAAAAGTTTAAATCAAAATTTTTCCTAAAAATGCTAAAACTTTTCAATCCTTAAAACCTAAAAGCAACAATATCAACTATAAAAATCAGAATCGTAATCCTTTAGCTGAGAAAATTGTTGATTTACTTAAGGAGCTCTTAAAATCTAACTCAATGGGTTGATCTTATATCAACTACAAACACAAGAAGATCAACTATACTTCTAAACCCAAAACAATTATGAAATGGGTTCCTAAGGTTACTTGCTTGGTTGCCCACACCGCTTTCAAAGCTTCAAGTCATTCAAAGTGGTACCTAAACAGTGGTTGCTCCAGACATATGACAGGCGACAAGGGTCTGTTCACCAATCTTAAAGACATGACTGATGGTTCAGTCACATTCGGTGATGGTAGCAACTGCAGGATTGTTGGCCAAGGTACAGTTCAACTCTTTAACCTCCCTTTATTTGAGAATGTTTTATATGTAGAAGGTTTAAAACACAACTTATTAAGCATTTCTCAAGTATACGATAAAAATCATAGCGTAAAATTTACTAACCTAGGGTGTGAACTTTTAAATAAAAATGGTTCTGTAATATTAACTGGTTGTAAAACTTCTGAAAACTGCTACATTGTAAGTGATTCAAGCTCATCTAATCTATCGTATTACATGGTCCATACCGATGAGACTGAATTGTGGCATAAACGCCTTGAACATGTACACTACCGCAACTTATATAGATTGAGTAAAAGAGAGTTAGTAAGAGGCTTACCCAAAATACATAAAATAGATAAAAATATGTGGCGAATGCTAGATTAGCAAGCAAACTAGGAGATCTCACAAAAAGGCGGACTCCAATTCCACATTTAAACCGCTCGAACTCCTCATGGATCTTATTGGACCAACTAGAACGAAGAGTCGAGGTGGCAAGAAGTACATACTGGTAATTGTTGATGACTTTACCAGATATACTTGGGTAGTCTTCTTAAAAGATAAATCAGAAACTATCGATAGAGTAAAAAAGGGTACTTAAACGTATCCAAACTGAAATAGAATCTCAAGTCTATAAGATCCGTAGCGATCTTGGATCAGAATTTGAGAATAGTGATTTTGAGAAGTTTTGCAGTGATCAGGGAATATCACATGAATTCTCTACGCCCAAAACACCACAACAAAATGGTATAGTAGAAAAAAAATAGAGTGCTTCAAGAAATGGCAAATGTAATGTTAAAGAGTATGAAGCTCCCTAAAAATCTTTGGGCTGAAGCCGTAAATACTGCATGTTATATAATTAACCACGTTTATACGAGAAAATCAAATAGTAAAATGGCTTACGAAATGTGGTTTGATAAAAAGCCTACTATTAAATACTTTTGAGTTTTTGGCAGCAAGTGCTACATTTTACTTGACCGAGAAAATCTGCGTAAGTTTGACACCAAAAGTGATGAAGGGGTATTTTTCGGGTATGCTCTGAATAGTCGAGCATATCGGGTTCTTAATAAGAGGACTGATATAATTCAAGAGTATATTAATGTGGTTATTGACGATCACTTGAACACACCTGTCTCAAGTGCAGAAAATGATGAAATACTTCTAATTGATAAACCAGATACTTCATCAAGTCAAAATGACCCTGAACTAAGGATTGTTAAAGACCATCCAACTAATCGGATTCTTGAAAACTGTCACACTGGTGTGCACAATCGTAAGCAACTAGAAGATATGTGTAATTATGTGTTCTTTACATCTTAGATAGAACCGACTAACGTAAAAGAAGCTCTTATTGACGAAAACTGTATAGTTACGTTGCAAGAAGAGCTTAATCATTTTATTAGAAATGATGTTTGGTCCTAGACCTAAAGATAAACATATTATCGGAACTAAATGGATTTTCAAAAATAAGTCCGATGAACTTGGTAATATTATTAGAAACAAGGCTAAACTAGTTGTACAAGGGTACATTCAAATTGAAGGTATCAATTATGATGAGACCTTTGCCCTAGTAGCTCGTTTTGAATCAATCAGACTATTTATATCCATTGCATGCTTTAGAAAGTTTAAAATATACCAAATGGATGTAAAGAGTGCTTTATTAAATGACGATTTGCATGAAGAAGTGTATGTTGAACAACCAACAGGTTTTGAAGACCCAAAGAATGCTGATCATGTCTATCGCCTAAAAAAGGTTTTCTACAGTTTAAAACAAGCTCCTAAGGCATGGTATGAAAATTGACTAAGTTTTTACTAACTCATAACTTTATAATGGGAAGTCTTGATAAGACTCTGTTTGTAAAGAAATATAATGATCACATTTTAATAGTATAAATTTATGTTGATGATATTATTTATGGATTTACCTGTGCTAACATGATTGTTGAGTTTGCAGATCTTATGAAATTTGTGTTTGAAATGAGCATGGTTGGGGAATTGAATTATTTCCTAGGGTTGCAAGTTAGACAGCAACCTGATGGTTTTTTTATTTCTCAAACCAAATATGCTCTGAACTTAGTTAAAAAGTTCAGATTTGAAAATGGGAAATTTCTTTATACTCCTATGAGTACGACTCTAAAACTCTCAAAGGACTCTACAGGTAAGAAAGTGGATCCTAAATTGTTTCGCAGTATGATAGGTAGTTTGCTGTATTTAACTGTGAGCCGACCTGATATTGCATTTAGCGTAAGTATTTGCGTTAGATATCATTCTAACCCTAAAAGAGTCACATTTAATTACTGTTAAGCACATTTTGAGATATGTTTCTAGTTTAGCTAATCTTAGTCTCTAGTATCTACATGATACTAGTGTTCAATTAGCTGGTTACATGGATGCTAATTGGGCTGGTAACATTAATGGCCGAAAGTCAACCAGTGGTGGTGTTTCTATGTTGGGAACTGTTTAGTTTCTTGGCAAAGTAAGAAACAAAGTTCCATATCACTCTCAACCGCTGAGGCTAAATACATTGTAGCAGGTAATGCATGTACTCAGCTTGTATGGATGAAAAGAATGTTAAACGATTATGGAATTGCACAAGACTCTATGGTTTTATATTGTGATAATTCCAGCGCAATGAATATATAATCCGGCATTCAGGAACCAAGCACATTGACATTAGATATCACTACATTCGTAAATTAGTGGAAGACAAGATAATTTCTTGGAATATATCCCAACCAAGACTCAACTTGCTGACATATTCACAAAATCGCTCGACAAAAGCAGATTTTCTAATTGAAATTTGATCATGGTATGTGCAATATGAATTGATTAGTCATGCATTTCTGTATCATAATGTATATACTTGTTAGTTTGAATATTTAAATTTCAAAATTTAATGAAAATTGCACATTTTTTGGCTGTGCACGACTAGTCGAGTACATACTCGACCAGTCGTGGCACGACCGGTCGAGCATGTACACGACCAGTCGTGTAGCGCGGGTTTGATGCTTATTTGGGGGAAAAACTCTTTTTTTTCTTCATTTGGGTTTCTTCTCCAACTGGTCCTAGGCCGACCGGTCGAACCCATCTCCTAGTTCTTCAAGGTTAGTACTTTATTTTCATTTTCCTTGTAGATTCAACTTCGTATCACTTCTTTTTCATCTTTGTCGTGATTTATTTCTTGTTTCTTTGAGGTTTTGGGGGTTTTCTTC
The DNA here is from genome assembly GCA_021015155.1 of Magnolia officinalis. Classification (NCBI taxonomy): domain Eukaryota; kingdom Viridiplantae; phylum Streptophyta; class Magnoliopsida; order Magnoliales; family Magnoliaceae; genus Magnolia; species Magnolia officinalis. Next base: position 85,424,251 of record JAJHSJ010000002.1, on the reverse strand, counting down.
TCCAAAATCTGATCTTGAGAAAACCCACTCTACTTTTTTTGCAACCACTTGGTTCCTTGATTTTCTAGTTGCAAATGGAAGGTAAAGGCAAAAAGAAAAGTTCTCGTGGTCCTACAATGTCTAGATTGACACCTATCATAAGGCGCCACCTTCGGTCACCCGAAGATGATCCCTCTTATGTGTGAGATATAAGGTTGCGCAATGTTATAGTTGAACGACCTGTTCATGTTGAACATCTAGATCCATTTGAAATCCTTCATCTTCTCCAATTTGTAGGATGGGATAACATTCTACATTGGGGTGGGCCAGCTTATCGATCCATTGCACAAGCTATGTATGCATGTATCTCAGATTTTTCTACTGAAAATCTTACGTTTATTATTACTACTAGAGAAAGTCCAGTTGAAGTAGACCGACATCTGATCTCTGGTCTAATGGAAATACCTGTCAATGATGAAGGTATTCCCATTAGCACTCTAGTAGCTAAACCAACTGAATCTGAGAAACGTATGCTTACTAGAGCTTTGTGCAATATAGATGCGCAATGGAGTACTAATGGAAATGTGCTTGCTTCAAAGTATTTGTTACCCAAATACAGAGTCCTTCATAGGATTTTTATTTCAAATGTTTATCCTCGTTCTGGTAACAAAACTGAACTAACTACTTCCATGATTCGGATTCTTCATTCCATTATTTCTGGAACCAATGTATGTCTTCCTTCTTTAATCTGTCATTGTATCATTCAATTCCATCTCCATCCTGGACACAATGATATCCTTTTTGCTTATCTGATGACTGTGTTAGCCATCCATTTATTAGTGGCTATGCCTGTTGAAGAGGCTCTCATTCAATACCTTATTTTCAACAACTCCAATATAAACAAAATGAATCTGAGGTTGGTCGCAGGCCAAGTCAATGTGGGTGTTGGTGGAGCTGAAGCAGTAAATGAAGAAGAAGGCAATTTACCTCCGGATGAATTAACATGGACGATATCTTTGATGAGATCGAATCAGATTCTGAGGTTGACCCTGATTATTAGCCTTCTGATTTCGCTGAGAGGTTACATACCCTTGAGGAACAGGTGACTCAGATTCATGTAAACCAGGATTCTTAATTTACTTATATGCGTAAATATATGAGGCGCATTAATAAGGGTTTACATCAAATTCATCCATCTATTCTTGCTTCCTCTTCAGGATCTGATTAGTATTTTTTAATCTCGGTTTGTAATAACTTTAATGATACTTGGATTTCTTTTGTCTTATGAGGTTATACTTGACTTAACTTGGTTTCACTTTGTTGTACTTGGTTTAACTTGGTTAATTATGTTTGAACATGACTTGCTTATGGATTTAATATTTTAACGATCTTGATCAATTTTTTCTCACTACTCTTCTTATTCTTCCCTCTTTATCTACTTCCACTTTTATTTCATGATTCTTTCCTTTGTCATATTGTGACAAAAGGGGGGAGAATTTTATAAATGCTTGTGATATATGGCATGTGGATTCTGATGGATTAATTGAATGAATGATTCTATTTTGTGAAGGGGAGTTAAGTAAGGGGGAGAGTACTGTTGGTGGAATTGATGCAAATTGATTTGATTTGTTTTGACCTGTTTATAACTGGTGCATGATTCTTTAACTAGGTTGTAACTGGTTTCTTTTGATAACTGGTGCATGATTCTTTGTGCGTATAATGTTTATATTTTTATGAAGTGTGTTTTGTCATAAATTAGATAAAGGGTGAGATTGTAAGTGTTATGGTTCCTAGCTCCTATAATTGTCAAATTTTGTAGTGTCAAAACCTTTTTGAATCTATGTCTTGTGTAGCACATCTACATATTCAAGGCAATGCATCTCTCAAGAACAAAGATCTCCACTTCAAGAAATGCAAGTTTACATGGTCATGTTTGAATACAACATTAAGTGTGAATTCAAGGTCAACCTTTAAGTCAAGACAAAGTTCTTTACTTTAAACCTCAAGCTCAAGTTTCAAGATGTGTTAAGTTCAAACTTCTTAAGGTTACAATTTCAAGTTTCAATATACTTCAAGTTGAAGCCTTAAAAGGTCTCAAGTTCAAGTTTCATCATGTGTAAAGATCTCAAGCTTCGTGAACTTCAAAGATCAACTTTCAACCGAAGGAAAAGAAGTTTCAATGTTCATACATTATGTATAAGGTATGAATGACCTTAGATTGACCATAGGGTAGGTCATTTTGAATACATAATTTAAATTGGTTCATTTTATAAGTGCATAGACTGTTTCTCGACTAGTCTTGGACTATGTTTGACTAGTCCTAGCACTAGCTCGACCAGTCCAAGAATTCATCGACCAGTCCTAAGGTTGTTACTAATTTTCAAGAATTTTTGTTAAAGCCTCGACTAGTCCTGGAGACTACTCGACCGGTCTTATGAACAGTGCTCAACTTGTGATCGACCAGTCCTTCAGCCTCAACTCAAAGTCTAGCAACTAAATTGGGCTCCACACAACCAGTTGTGGATAGGACTCGACCGGTCGTGGAGGCCACTCGACCGGTCATGCAGGTCCTACAACTAGTTGTGGAACGACTTTATCTTATCGCGCCAAAAATTTAAAAATTTGTTGGTCCTACGACCAGTCGTGGAGACCTCAAAACCAATCGAGAGCGCGATTTCTTCACTTATAAATAAAGCACGGTTTTCAAAGTTTGATATTCAATTCAAGCTAAATCAATACGCCACTCTGAGAGATAAGTTAATCATATTTTAAAGATATATTGTACTCATTTAATATTCTCTTAATTTTACTTTGTTATATTTGATTTTGTTTTCTTTATTCCAATCATATTTGAAGAAGGGATTGAGACTTACCCTTTTCTTGGAATCAAAATCAAATAGAGCTAGTCCAACTTGATTTAATTTAAAATCAATTTAGAACCTAGAACCATTTCATAAGTGAGTGTGGACATTGAACTTCTACGTTGAACTTCTACTCCGATTTGGTTCTTCCGGGCTGCATCAAAAAGAGAATATCCAGGTATTTTTACAGTTTTTGTAAATTCTTTATTTTGGTTTCATTGAGATTGTGCCAGAAAAAATCTCTTGTTTTGGTTTGTCTGAGGTGATCCAGAGAAAACTCAGAGTATGGGGTTTTTTGAATTGTGTAAGCCCACTTGAAAGACACAATTGTGAGGGTTTAGGTGAACCTGAAAAATCCTATTTTCATAGTGAACGCTAAATCCACTGTGTGAGGATATTATGAGTGAAGTAGTTGTGTGTTGTTGTTTAATAGTTGGTGTACACACAAGCGAACCACTATAATTTTGTGTATTTGGTGGATGTGTGGTTTATTTTCTTTATCTTTTATGATTCGAGATTGTGGGATGTATTTGTGGATGTGAATGTTGTAATATTTAATATTCAGCATTGTGTGGTGAATGTTGTAATAGCTTAGTTATTTCCTTTGCTATTCATTTCTTTCATATCCTCTTTAGTTTGAGTTTTTTATACTCACCCACATTCTAGTAAGGTTGTCCTGCCATAAACCTTTGGTTTTTGGTGTCAGGTTGTCCTTAGACCAAGTTTGTATCAACCTCTCAATACTAGAATTTTGAGGTTGCTTTTCATTTCCGCATTGTGGTTATTGAAGTGCTATCTTTCCTTTATTTGCTTAAATTCCGCCATTAATTATTTTAATTTTGCATAGTCTTATTCACCCCCCTCCCCTGTAGGACATATAGCTTGGCCTTTTCAAAAGGTCTGTGCTGGTGGGCCACAATCGAGATGAAATGGATGGGGTCCGTTTAAACAGGTTCGGGCGGGAATAAGAGGGAGAAACCTCTCCTTTTTTAGATTTATTGGGTCAACGTCCGTTTGACTGGGTTTGCGATCTGGTGTGTCGCCCGTGTGCACAGGCTGGTGTACACTCACACCGTGAATGTGGGGTCCACAATGATGTGTTGAAAGATCCATGTCATTCAGTGGTTCCTACTAGTCCTATTAGGGTCCTGGTTCACAGATGGGTGATCTATAGATATGGTGGGCCTTACTTCTAACTTTTAACTCAAATCGCAGATTTCTTTTGGTCTAATTGTCATATCATTCCCAATTTTCATATCAACGTTTTTAAAAAAAATAAAATCCAAGGGTCCACTCAGCTAGGAATCAACTGTTGGATTAGGGTTTAGATGACTCAATACACATTCATAATATTAATTATCAGTATTACAATCTCATTATCATTACCATTATTATTATTATTTAAAATTTTAAAATTGTAGAGTCTACTTCTAAACAGAGCTGTTCTTACAGTAGATTAACATCTATGATCGTGTGTTTAATTCTTAAAGTATTTTAACTGTTTATTGGGCCATGACACATGCACGTCTAGTTACCAATCTCGACTTCTTAACCGTTCAAATGATCCAACGGTTGGATTGACTCGTATTTAGCTATCAATAACCCTAGGGATTCTAAGAATGTTTAAGTGAGATTCGTGACTTGAATATGAAGCCAGATAATCTGATGTGTGTTTTCAAAGGATAGATCGATGTAAACCCGATGAACAGTGGATCTAATGGTTTAATAATTCATCTTGAAGAGTAATGGATGGATAGCTTGACCAATGGATGGAGATTACTTACCATGATTAGACTTTGGCCAAATGTGAGTGAACACTCAATTAAGTTAAATTTCTATTTATACTAATTTAAGTCTTCAGGGTAATACTCGAGTATGAAAAAGTACGCGGTGTTACAATCTAACCCTCTTAAAGAAAATCTCGTCCTCGAGATTCCACACTCGTATTATTAATAGAAACGAGAATATCCATTTTACAGTATTGCTACTCATTCACTACTTTCTCTTTGAAACATATATATTTGGGTGTACAAATGTATACAACTAATTATCAAAATTGGGGTTGTTACACATTCAATCAACTACTTTGCAAGTTAACGAGTGTGGAGGTGAAGATCGATGAAAAAGACCAAGCCCTAATCTTATTGAATTCTCTTCCAGAGTCGTACAAGAATCTCGTAGACACTGTGTGCCACGATAAAGAGACCATTGGCGTTAAAATTGTTATCGAAGCCCTTCATTCGAAGCAATTAAAAAAGAAGGATAGTGGCGAGGATTTTTCTATGGATGCGTTGTTTGCTAACGGAAGAGGTTTTAAGCAGGAGAAGAAAAAATCGCGATATAGGTCCAAGTCTAAGGGCAAAGAGAAGATGAAGTGATGGAATTATGGTATGTTGGGGCTTACGAAGAAAGATTGTTGGAATCTTAAAGCTCAGAAGGGAGATAAATCAAATGAATAGCCAAATGAGGTTGACACAACATAATCCAATGAGGAGGCGGGTGGTTATGACATTTTAACCATATCTAAATCTGAGTATCTCAACAACAAGTGGATTTTAGATTTGGGGTCTTTCATACCACATGACCTCTCATTGGAATTAATTCACCAGTTATAGCGAGTACGATGGTGGCCAAGTGTTTATGGGCAATGACTCTGCTTGTAAGGTAATTGGTATTGGATTGGTGTGCATTAAGATGTTTGATGAGATGAAACGTATCTTGACGAATTTAAGACATGTTCCTGATTTAAGGAAGAATTTGATATCTCTTGGCTCTCTCAAGGCACTTGGGTTCAAATTCACCGAGTTTGATCACTCCTGAAGGTTCAAAGGGGGGAACTCATTGTTATGAAAGCACAACGAAGCGGTAAGCTTTACAAGCTAATCGGGAATATCGAAATTGGTGGAGCTGCGTAATCTATAATAAAGTTCAAATTAACATGTTTGTGGCATGCACGCCTAGACCATATGAGTGAACGTTGTATGAAGGTTCTTTCTGATTGTTGCTTGATTCATGCATTTAAAAGTGTTGATTGTAATATATGTGAGCATTGTATATATAGTAAACAATCACGGTTGTCTTTTAAGTTTGAAAAATATATAAGTAAGGGTGTGCTTAATTATGTGTATTTGGATGTATGGGGGTCGTCGCCCATGGTTTCTAGGGTAAGTCATCATTCTTCGTCACATTGATTGATGATTTCTCTAGAAAGGTATATAGGTTTATTTTTTAAAAAATAAATTTGATGTTTTCGCAACTTTTAAGATGTAGAAGATTATGGTAGAAAAAGTCAGGGAAGAAGTTGAAAGTGTGGAGGATAGATAATGGTTGAGAATTCACTTCTAAGGAATTCAATCAGTTTTGCAAAGATGAAGGAATCACAAGGCACAATACAGTAAGGTATACACTAGAGAAGAATGGTGTGGCGAACGAATGAATCAGAGTCTCATGGAGAGAGCCTGAAGTATGTTGAGCAACACTGCATTGGACAAAGAGCTATCGGTTGATGCCGTCAATACGGCTTATTACTTAGTGAATCGGTTCCCGCCTATGTTTATTAGTTGTAAAATTTCAAAGGAAGTGTGGAGTACTCATGATATGGACTACTCAAGGTCATGAGTATTTAATTATGATGTTAACTCGCATTTACCTTCAGTAAAGGCGATAAGTTGAACCAAAGGTCGAAGAAGTATACCTTTATGGGCTATGATGATGGTGTGAAGGGATACAGGCTATATGACTGAGTCACATGAAAGATCATGGTTAGTCACTTTAGGTTTGATGAGGATTCCTTGTTTCGCAAGGATCAACACAAGGAAACAAAAAAGTCAACGACAATTGACGTTAAAAAAAGAAAGTGAGACACGGGTAGAAGCCAAGCCGCAGGAAAAGGTACAGGAGTAGGTGAAGTAGACACCGGAGAGGAGAAATTCACCGAGAGATTGCAGATTACCAGCAAAATACAAAGATGACTTGAATATTGCATTCTCTCCCATTAGGGATGATGGGGATCCTCTACCTTTCAGGAAGCATTGGATGATATGAATGTTGAGAAGTGGATGACGATAATCCAGGAGGAGATGGATTCTTTGTATAAGAATGAGACATGAGAGATGGTGAAGCTTCTTGTTAGGCGTAAAGCGATCGGATAAAAGTGGGTCAATCAGAAGAAACAAGATAGATACAAGGCCAAACTGGTAGTGAAGGGTTATGCTCAAAAGGTTCAATGAGATTTTCATGCCTGTGGTCAAGAAGGTATGTATCAGATTTGCATTGTCGCTGGTTGCCCAATACAACCTGGAATTGAAACAAATATATACAAAAACTACTTTCCTATATGAAGCAACTAGAGGGGTTCAAGATATAGGGGTTAAAGAATAAGGTTCGCAAGTTGATGAGGTCCTTGTACAACCTGAAATAGTCACCTAGGCAATGATATAAAATATTTAATTCTTTTATAGCAAGTCAGTAGTTTACCAAAAGTGAATATGATTATTGTGTCGAACTTATTGTACTTGTATTATATGTTGATGACATGTTATTGCTAGCTATAGTATGTTTAAGATCAATATATTGAAGACTCAATTGTCAAGGACATTCGAAATGAAAGATCTAGAGGTTGCAAAGAGGATTCTCGGCATTGATATACACAAAGATAGGAAGAGGTGTCTCAGGCAAAATATCTTATGAAGGTGTTGGTCAAGTTTGGGATAGACAACGCTAAACCAGTTAGCACACCCCATGCTGCTCACTTTTGGCTTTCTTCAGAGAAATGTCCTACTACAGATGAAGAAAAGCAGTTTATGCCTCATTTGCCCTACTCGAGCGTGGTTGACAATTTGATATATGTCATGGTTTCTATGAGACCAGATATTTCACATGCAATGGGTGTTGTGAGAAGATACATGTCAAACCCCAACAAACAACATTGGGAGACACTCAACATGGCTACTACGATATCTACGAGGTACAACGGACTATGTCTTGACATTCAAAAAATCAGAGGGAAAATATGTAAGTTATGTGGATTTTGATTACGTAGGAAACATGGACAATGGAGGTTCAACTTTTGGGTACTTATTTATACTAGCAGGTGGAGCGATCAGTTGAATGTCGAAGCTTCAATATATGGTTGCTCTTTTCACAACCAAAGTTGAGTATATAATAGTAACGAAGGCATTTAAAGAAGGTGCTTAGTTGAGAGGAATGATGAATGAGTTTGATCTTCAACAGGAGGTCGTGCCCATGAATTGTGATAGTAAAAGTACTATCAATTTGGTGAAGAACTCGGTTTACCATTCTAAAACTAAACATATTGATGTTCGTCATCATTTTATCCGATAAATACTTGAGAAAGGTGGTGTCACTCTTGAGAAGATCCACATGAGTGTGAATCTTACGGATATACTTATAAAGGTGGTTCTTGTAGAGAAGTTTAAATTATATTATACTTCTTTGGGCTTGATGAATGTTTGATGAAGACGAAGTGTGCACGAAAAGCGACAACGACAGTGAAACTATGATGGAGACAATTAAAGATGGAGCTTGGAGTTATGGTTCATGATGATTGAAGACATAGTAGAGATTGTTGTTTAGATATCTTCAATATGTGTAAACACGGGGGGTTCTGAACGCTTGAAAAAACTGCTAAATCAATTGAATGAACCCCTGATTACATAGATTTGTCTCTGGACAATTTTGGATAGGTTTGATAGATCGACCTTGGAGGTTTGAACGATCGATATATGAAATAAAGATTATAGCCTAAACACAGGGTTTTTTTTTTTTATAAGAACCACCAACTATATATATGAAACAAATATTACAGCCTAAACTATTCGAGCGGGGCCGAAGCAACAAAAACAACCCCGCCTATCATATCTATATATACAACTATCATTTCTTAATCTTGACTGAGCCAAGACCCGCTCTATCTTACGGGAAATGGCCCCTAACTGACCTAGGGAGGGAAGGGGTATCGAGGAAGAACATGTCAGATTGGGCCATACTCCTTGTTTTAGCCAGACCATTAGCAGTGTTGTTTGCTTCTCTAGGGATGAGGGAGACCTGGAAAGAGATCCTACCACAGAGATCCTTGATCCTTGCTATCTAGTATGTCCACTTTCAGGCGAAGGTGGACTTCTCGGAGATGCAGTCCACTACCCATTTT
>JAJHSJ010000002.1:85332505-85415142 GCA_021015155.1 Magnolia officinalis | reverse complement strand
CCATATAACATGCTTAGTATAACTCCATGATTTATGCCCATACGCATCATATGTATGCTTAATATGAGGAGTGACTAATTATACCATATGCCATTCGGTAGATTGTTTATGGGACTCACTGATAGGAGTTGCCCATATGAGCGCGCGATACGCGCAGGATTACTGTATGATTAGACAGTGTGATTCATGCATTTCGCATTTGTGTGACGTGATCACTGTACGCCCTAGCGACATTATGGCCGTGGCCTCCACAGGTACATAGGATGTCCAGATTGGATACCGAAAATACTTGATTCTAGCACTATGGGCACATAGGATGTCCTTGGATGAAAGTCCCATAACCTTTTTGGTACTAGGAGATGCTCCAACGTCTAGACCAAGTAGATACACGAGCGCATGAGTGCCGAATACCAGTAGACCGCGTCTTCCACAGTGTCGTGGTCGGTTGAAAGGGGGTGTGGCCTTATCCGCCCGAGTGAGGGGGTTGTAAGCTAGGCTGACTTTGACCAACTCATAAATGGGTCCGTTATCGATGAGCCGAGTAGGTATTGACAGACTACTGGTCAAGCGAATAGTGCGGTCTCTTTCACTCGCTGGGTTGTGCAGCTAGGGAGGAGGTGGTCAGTGTGGAGTGTATTAGACCCCGGTGATATCCCAGAGGGGAACTGTACTGATATATGTACTTAATGAGGACTGACATGCTTGCGTTGCATCTTGTATATGACATTTGACTACGTAAGCCTTGCATCGCATGACCTTGGTATAGCCAATAACATTCATGTCTTGCATCGCATATCCTTGACAATACTGATAGCATTCATGGACTTACTAGCATAATTCTGCATTACTCTGATATTGCATACTTAACACTTGCCTTATGCACACACACTACCCTCTAAGCTTTTCGTCAGCTTATGCACGACTGTTGTGTGCAGGTGATGTTGGATCGCAGCAGCACTGAGGTAAGAGCCTGTAGCTGAGCGTTTAGAGTTCCGATATCTATATTTGTATTTCTCTTTTCGCATTGTACTCAAAGTTTTTGATATAGTGGATATGTGATGATGTTGTTTTGTGACTTGGTTATGCTCCATTACAAAGAAAAAAATTCATATTGAAAATCCTCCTTCTAGGATCCCAGGATCGGAATCTGGCATATGGGTGTTGGGAGCCGAGAATGGGGCACTACGGAGGCTGTCGGCGCCGGATTTGGCGATCGAGAATTCTGTGAGCCCGGTTTCGAAGTTTGGGCCATGAGATTTTAGCTCTAGCTAAGAGATTAGCCAACCAAAGATATGATTGAAACTATACTCTTAAAATAAAACATGCAGACATCGAGTTCAATTCAAATTTGGAAATGGCCCCGTGTGTATTTTATAAATCCTTCGATGAGATCACCCGACCTTCGATGGCATCGAACTAGCTTCGATGTCATCGAACAAGTTCTCGATGGGATAAAAAATCAACCAAGACGGTCCAGCAGTTATAACATGTGTCTTGGAATTCCAAAAATCCCATGATTCAATTTATCTCTCTATTAGTGTAAGTGATGTGTTAGAGGTATCACAAATAGTGATTCAAATATTTATCGTGGATGTAATGCGTTACGGGTAGCGGCCCTCTTGGTCGGCATGTAATTCCATAAGTTAGTTGGCGTGGTGCACAATCGATGTAAGTAAATCTCCATGTGTGTTACATCACTTTTTGTGATTTGATGTCGCAAATAGTTGCTTCATGAACACATCATGTTACGTAAATCCCCCAACAACGTTGTTGTGTTGCCTTAGTATAAATCCACATTAACGTTAGACACACCGACGAATCTCCGTAGTTATGGGATGCGGGGCGAGTCGGATTTTTTATGAATTATATTCCACATTGTGATCATCACTACGTATGATAAGCCACACACACTTTGCTAGGCATGCATTCATATATATATATATATATATATATATATATATATATATTGATTGCGCATACTGTTACCTCTCATAGTGGTGGAGCACAAGACGTATCAAAACCCGTACATTACTTTTATGAATTTCTTGAATTATTGTTAATCTTAAAGGATCGATAACCATCATTATGAATAGGGCATTGACCCTCTCCAACGGTACAAATGATGCAGGTGATGTACAAATTAAAGACCTAGAGGACCATCTCCCTATGGAAGATTATACTTAGTGAATAAAAATATAGTTTTACGATTTAGTTTTATATTTTCGCTGCAAACTCGATAATGTAACAAGCTCCCATTGAAAGGGCATTTGATAATTTCTTAAATTCTTTTACTTAAATGAAATAATAAATACAGTCGATTTTATTCTCTTGAATGGTTACCTTCATGAATGCAACTGGATGTGATCTAAATGAAAAAAATGATGCGACTTTTAAAGCATCTAATTATACATTATTAACACTCGAAATTCTCGGGCACGAGTATGTACTCAGGTTGTAAAAATTTGGGATGTTACAGTTGCTATCAGAGCATGAGAATGAGATTAACTGGGCCTGAGGTCATGGACCATCATAAGCTTTACGCAATTATGATTGAATCGTGAATAAAATACCTACACATATGAATATGCACCAACGTAGTTAAGAAGTCGAGAAATTAGAAAACTATAGTTGTCTGTGTGAATCAACTGCAATGGCTCCTTTGCTCGTCGGGATACTCCAACTGGGAAGGAGTTCCTATGCTTCTTGCCAAGTGTGCACTCCTCACACACATGTTCTAGAGCTTCAATAGTAGGCAAGCCATGCACCATGCTTGATGAGGACATGAGCTTAAGGCCATAAAAGTTCAAATGACAAAAGTAAAGATGCCGCTTCCATGATTCATTATTGGTACGTCCATAAAGACACTTCTCGAGGCTTGTTTTATATTGGAGTGGAAACATTTGATTTTTCACCATTTGGACCCGTGCCACATGTCTACCGCATGCATCTTTTAATGACATAAATGAGTTCTCCATGTATATCACATAGCCCTTTTCTATTAGTTGGCCGATGTTAAGGATGTTACTTTTCATGTTGGGTACATAATATACATTAGAGATGATTTGTGACTCACCATTTTTCTGGTAAATTTTGATTTTACATTTACCATTCATCGGAGTTTTTAATGAGTCTCCGAACGTCACATTGCCATGAACTCCTTCTGTGAGTTCCATAAAGAGTTTTTTGTCACCGCACATGTGATTGCTTGCACCCATGCCAAAATACCACACATCTGACTGATCACAACCTTTTTCTTGTGCAAGAAAGAGTGTGGTTCTTTCCTCTTCATGATTTGATGGTTTGGAATAGTTGGATCGTTCATCTTGATTCACTGGCTTACTCCAACAATTTGATGCATAATGACCGAACTTGTTGCAATTTCGGCACTGAATATTTTTCATATTTCAACAACCTCGTATGGATTGACCTCTACCATTTCCTCTACCACAGAAATTGGTAAAATTCTGTTGATTTTGTTGATTTTGTAGATTGCTTGGATTATATCCACGCCATCTTCCTCTTGCACGATTGTTAATGCCACGACCCCTACGATGTATATGACCATCTCTTTGTTCATTTAGATCAGCTTAGACTCTAAGCAATGTTCCTACATTTTTTTGCATTCGTTGCTCATGTACTTGCAACGATCACATCAACTCTTCAATGAACAATTTTTCTATGTCTTTGATTCTTCGATCGCCACAATCACATGCTCAAACTTGGTTGTGAAATATCGCAGTGCCTTTTCCATGACACGTATATCTTCAATTTTTTCACCATTTCTTTTCAAATTGTTAATAATAACAAGTAGACGTGAGTAGTAGTTAAAGATACTTTCACCTTTATGTGCGCACTTGGAGCTCGGCTCTTATTGTTTGAAGGAGAACCCACTTCACTCGATCAATACTTTAAAGATGGTGCTAAGGGTATCTCAAGCTTGCTTGCTTGATGTCACTTTGGTGATCTTTTCAAAGGTTGATTCATCTAACCCTTGATAGAGGAGGAACAAGGCCTTGTTGTCTCTCTTTTTTATTTTTATTTTTGAGAGCGGTCTTTTCCTCGTTGGTGAAGGCGTCTTCTTCCTCTATAGTAGGTTCTACATATCCATCGGTGACGATCTCCATAGATCTTGTGACCTGAACATCGTCTTTATTTGGATGCGCCAATTTTCATAGTTGTCCTTTGAGAACTTAGGAACCTGCGGTTGGATAGTAGTGGCTATCTTTACACCAACAAGCTAGCTTTACTAAACCTCAAGATGACCCAAATAATATAATTTTAAAAAAATAATAATAATTAATAAATAAATAAAAATTGTTCTTGGTTGAAAAAACTGCTGGCAACTTCAACCAGGGAACTCTAGAAAAAAGAACTTGGCTCTGATACCGGTATGTTGGCTGTACAAGCCGAATTTTATTTGCTTCGAGAGGAAATTATTGGTTTTAGAAAGGCCATGGACAACTCAAAAAACTATTTCTGTAAAGGAACCAAGAGATAAAAGAAAACAAACAAAATACTCCTTTTAGAGGCATTGCATCAACTGTGAAATGACTACAATATCCCTGCTATTGGCTTCCAACATTTAATATTCCTGTAAACTTACATATGCTTCCGAAACAACTCCACGGAAACTGTTGCTGTGGATTGGGATTGGAAGATCAACGGTCACATGCAGTTGCTGGATTTTGGTTTGCAACTCCAATAATAACAGTTTGGTTTTCCTTACAACAATACTTATAATAACTAAAATTCGTCGTATTAAGTTTTCAGGCTTATATTTAATTTTCAACCTTATTTTCATTTTACAAAATGGCATCGTAGTATAGACGGTGGTGATCTTTCTTTCACGTTGATCATATAACTGATGAACGGCCTGCATATGATATGGTGGCGTAGGATGGGTGAGCTGATTAGACGAGACCGCATGCAGAGAGCCTCGCTTGCAAACCAACATCCAAGCACATGAATTGTCAGAGCAGAGAGCATCTGAGACGGAGAGTTGGGATGGCAGAGAGGCGGACGGCCTTCGGTGCTGTGAGGCCGAAGACGTCGCTCATGTCCAGTTCCGATGGCTTCACCCCATCAGGTAGAGTCCACGTAAAGCAGTGGACAAGCTGGGCCACTGCCAGCTCCAAGGCATAGAGGCCCAGCTGCATTCCAGGGCAAGAACGCCGGCCTGAACCGAACGGTATGAATTCGAAGTAATTCCCTCTGAAGTCGAAGTCGCCTTCTCGGACGAACCTGTATGGTTTGAACGCCTCCGGATCCTCCCAAGCCGTTCCACTTCTCCCTAAGGCCCACACGTTAACCATCACCCGGGTGCCAACAGGAATCGAGTAGCCAGCGAGCTTTGCATCCTCGGCGGTCTCATGGGGCAGGATAGGGATGGGTGGGTGCAGGCGCAGCGTCTCCTTCACCACGCATCTTAGGTAGGCCAGATTAACGAGGTGGCTCTCGTGCACCTTGCGATCCAATCCCACCACCTTGGTGAGCTCGTCCTGCAGCTTCCTCATCTCTTCTGGGTGCTTCATCAGCTCTGCCATGGTCCACTCGATGACCGATCCCACCGTTTCAATACCGCCAAACATCACGTTCTAACAGCCAACATACACCAACCATATGAGAGAGAGAGATAATATGAGTAAATATGTGTAGGCCGATTGTTTGGAGATCTAGACCATTGAGCTTGTGGGTCACATCATAGATGGACCGTGCCCAAAGAACCTCCTCAGTACTAGAACCCCCACGTTTCAACTATCATCATGAAATTGCAAACACATGGTTTGGAACAAAGACACCAACCATCCAAATTCAATGGAAAAAAAATGGCCAAAGATGAGTGGTGAGTGCGGAGGTGGTATGTGTGTGCCTTTGTACATCCGTGAGCAACAGGTAGGATATGTATCACGTGTGTGTGGGTGGGTGGGTTTTTGTGTCTGGTTGTGGATGTATCTTGTTCACTCTCTTATAGAGGTGGGCACGGGATGACTCGATCCGCTAACGCGACTCGTTTGACTTGTTCAAATCCGACTCAACCCGAACTGAATGGGTGAATTGGTCTAAACCTAAGTAGGCTTCGCCCAATCCAAACTCAAACTAAGTCGAGTTCGAGTTACCTAGTAACTCGACCCAACTCGACTCGAAACCCAATTCGATTCGGGTTTGGATATATATATATATATATATTATATATATATAATATATATATATATATATATATATATATTATATATATATATATATATATATATATATATAACCTATTTCCTGTCATTTCTAAGACTCTAAACCCTACCCGCTGCACCTTATCCCAAATTCTCTCCCCCTTCCCTCATCCTCCTCATCTTCGAGCCCGGCCTCTCTCTCTCTCTCTCTCTCTCTCTCTCTCTCATCCTCCTCATCTTCCAAGCCCGGCAACCAACCACCACTATCACCCTCCTCCTCTCTCTCTCTCTCCTCTCCACTTTCTCGATCTCTCCCTCCCTCATCTCTCAATCCGACTTGGTGCCAACTCGACCCGACTCATACTTCTGACCGGATCAAACTCGGTCTAGATCAGTCCATGCCAGACCGGACTCAGATCAAGTCAGGTATGCTGGACTCGCTATGGAGTCAGATCGAGTTCACGTCAGGCCTATTTCAAAACCAGATCGAGTCAAGTCAGCCCTAACTCAGTCCGACTAGACTCGATGCCCAGCTCTACTATCTTATATCTCTCTTTTTTCCCTG
This sequence comes from Magnolia officinalis, assembly GCA_021015155.1. Lineage (NCBI taxonomy): Eukaryota > Viridiplantae > Streptophyta > Magnoliopsida > Magnoliales > Magnoliaceae > Magnolia > Magnolia officinalis. The sequence goes on along the minus strand of JAJHSJ010000002.1, from coordinate 85,408,413 downwards.
TGTGTGTGTGGGATGGCATGCATCTGTGTATGAATAAGATGACCGAAGTTCTCTTTGTATGAAAAAAAAAGAAAAAAAAGAGCTAATGAACCTAAGGAGTAATAGCATGCTAAAAAAAAAAGTAGGATCATGGTACATCATATCAATGGCTAGAATAACTTAACCATGGGCCCCACATGCACAAACTCTCTACACAACGTTCAAGTTTCATATTATTATTTACCGTTATAATGGCCTTGATGTTATCACGTGTGAGCCTTAAGGAACCTTGAAGATCATCGGCTTTGCCTGTGCGGTTTTCATGATCATTGCCAAAGAATGCGAGTAGATCGTCTACCATGTCAGTATCTTCTTCTTCTATATTCTCAATGGTCGTCTTCTTCTTCCGCTTCTCCATGTGTTCATCGATGATATTGTCTATGAACCGGTCAAGCGACCCCCTAGCCCTGGCAAGTCTCTTGTTAAATCCCTTTGGGTCGAACCAACTAAGGGAAGGGATGAAATCCGCAATATTGAAGGAGCCGAAGAGCTTAGAGAACTCCTGCAAGATGGACACAAGCTCGTCCAGTCCCTCACTCGAGTCGGATCCAAAAGCCGCTCGGTATATGATATTCCGGGTGATGCTGAAGACAAGCTCGCCGATGTTGACACATGAGCCCGACCTCTCAGCGAGAGTCCGGACCATCGATTCGACCTCTTCCCGGACCGATGCCCACGACTCGGCACGCTTGCGGCTGAAGAGCTTCATGACGGTGAGCTTCCGCATCTGGCGCCAGAAGGGCCCGTAGTTGGCGAAGGCCATGTCAGCACGGTCGTAGGTAAGGTAGCGGACAGCGATGGTGGCAGGGCGGTTGGAGAAGACGTTGTCCTGCACTTGCAGGACCTGGCGGGCCATCTCGGGGGTGGAGATGGTGACTGTGTGGAGGAAGCCGAGGCGGAGGTAGAAAATGCCGCCATAGTGTTCTGAGAGTTTGGCGAGGCCTCGGTGAGTTATCTGGTCCAACATCAGCATGTTGCCAATGATCGGTAGCGGGCGCGGGCCGGGCGGGAATGCACGCTTCTTGGATTGTTTCAACAACTGGTAGAAGTAGAAGAGAAATGGAAGAAGGAAGAGGAAGAAAAGCATGGCTAGCTAGCTGATGTTGTCGCAGAGAAGAAGGAGAATCCACACCTTTTCCTTCTTTTATCTTCTCTCTTCGGGATCGAGGTGATGAGACATGCGTGCTTTTTATGCGTTCCTCAGCTCCACTTAACGTGGTAAACAAGTAATTATAATTTATTCCCATGGTTTGGAAGAGGGGAAAGAGTAATTACGCATCCACCTTGGGAATTTACTTTTCGAAAAAACGGGTGGAAAGCATGTGATCGATCCACGCCGTTTACCTATTTTATCAGATCATTTTAGGGCTTGAACTAAAACTTTAGGCAGATTACAAGTTAAAATAGACCACACCTCATAAAATAATGGGATATTGACGTCCATAGTTAAAATGTGAAGCCATATGTAAGTCCCACACTGATATGTATCTATGGCCCACAAGAAGTTTTCAATGGTGGGTGTTTAATCCCCCTATTTTTCTTGTTGTGGTCCGCTAGCACTTTGGATTTGTCTGGATTTTCAATTCGTGCTCTAAAATGAATGGAGGGCTTGGATCATACACATAAACAGTGGTGGGCTGCACAAAATTTTGAACTTTTTCATTAATAATAGTGTTCAGTCAAATCAAAAGTCCCTATGTAGCCGTGTATTTCACGTGGAAAATAATAATTATTTATTTACTTTTATTTTCAGCTGTAAATAAGAAAACAAACGTGAATTGTAAAGTCCCTGTGCCGGGGTATGAGTTTATTGTACGAACAGGTCGCGTCGGACCAAAGCTCCTGTGGGCCACCGTGATGTATCTGTTTTTACCTGCCATCCATCTGTTTTCTCTGATCATTTTAGCTTATGAGCCCAAAAATGAGATAGAGCCAACACTCAAGTGGACCACACCAGAGATGACGCTTGCATTTAAAGATTTGTACATTTAATACCATCAAGCTCGTTATTTTCTGTGGTATACTTGACTGTTGGAAATGCATCATTTTTGGGCTCATGCATTAAAATGATACGAGAAAATTGATGTACAGAGTGTTTAATAAACAGCTATGTTACGGTGGATCCCACGATAGCCATGGTCACATGGCTAATTGTCCGACGCAATTGGCTTCCATCCTCGGCATGAGTGCCGGTGTAAGTAAATAAAATAAATAAATAACCCGATCCATACCTCAAGTGGTGGAGTGAGTGAAAGATACCTCTTTTCAACACTGAGGTCTTGGTATTGATCCCTAGTGGGGGTGGCTAACAGTGAAGTGTCAACTGATAGGGGTGCACTATCGAGCTAACCATAAATAAATAAATAAATAAATAAAAAGTTAAGTGAGGACTAGAGTTGGGTAGAATCCGACTTAATCTGAACCGAACCGAAGGCCTGGATCGAGTTCGGATTGTGGTCAATCCGGACTGATCCGATCCGAATGGATCCGATCCGAACTAATCCGACCTGATCCGATCGGGTCAGATATATATAATATATATATATATATATATATTATATATATATATATATATATATATATATATATATATATATAGGGAAAAGGTACTATGCGCTCGAGCTGATTTTAAATTCCCATGAGGTCGAGTTGTGTGGGCCCCACCGTGATGCGTTCGAACATCAAACACCGTACGTTTGATGCGTCCCCTTTAAATTATGGGATATCCCAAAAATCGGCCGTATACGGAATTCAGGTGGGCCATACCATCTAAAATCATGTGAAGACATGCCAAAAACATATAAAAGCACTTGGTGGGGCCCACCTGAAATTTGCATGCGTCTGAAACTTGGTCTGAACCCTCATCCAAGTGGGTACACACATAATGGATAGGCTGGATTTGCAAACCACATATCGGTGGGCCCAAAAAAATGGTTATGAATGTTTTAATGGTGCACGGCCCCTCTCAACTTCTGTATGTGGTGTGGCCCACAAAAGTCACGGATTGACTTGATTTTTGAGACCTAGGCCCACGATGGAACGGTGCATCTAACTAATGGTTGGATGTTCGAAACACATCACGGTGGGGTCCACACAGCTCGACCTCATGGGACGTTAAAATCAACTCGAGCGTATTGTACCTTTTCCCATATATATATATATATATATATATATATATATATATATATATATATATATATATATATATATATATATTATTTTACTTTTTACTTTTTACTTTTTACTACTTCTCTCTACCTGTCCCGAAACGAACGAACCCTAACCTCTCTTTCTCTACCCGAAGGAGGCGCCGCACCCACCCATCTCTCCTCCTTTCTCTCTCTCTCTTTCTCTCTCGATTTCCCTCCTCTCCTTCTTTCTCTCCTCCCTTCTCTCCCTATCTTGATTCAACTTAGTTCGAATCGACTGGACAGACTCAACTTGATCCAACTCGATTTTGTTTCCCAGACCGAGTCGGACTCGGTTCGGGTTAGGCCAGCAAGAAATCGGATCGGATCAAGTCAGCCTTGCTAGACTCGGTTTCGAATCAGATCGAATTCGAGTCAATTTCTTGAAAAATCGGATTGAGTCAAATTGGACCCAATCCGATCCAACTCGACTTGATGCCCACCTCTAGTGAGCACCACTCACGATTGAAGAAGATCGGAAAGGTGTGTTTGTGCTAATGAATTATTTATTCTCTGGAATAGTGTGACAGTTGATAGGCAAGCATTTAATACTTGTACAACACTTAATATTTGTACATTTGACAAAAATTAATTCAACTTAAACCATATAACTTGTGGACATACTGTTGATGCAGAAATTTGGTTCGCTTTTGCCGAGCTCCGAGCTCTTGTGCTGAGCCTTGTATGCCTTCACAGGAGAAGGAGAAGGACAAAGGAGACCCTGGCTAGGACAGGGGACCCTCTGATGCCAAAGTCGGGCTAGGAATCTGGGTCTAAGTAGTGTGGATGGGTTTTAGGTGAGAGATTTTGCGTACCTGTTCCTGTAGATGAGTACCTTATTTATACTATTTGATCGTAGTGAACATGTCTGTCAATCTCGGCATGACCTCTGCCATTAGGCGAGAACTGTATGTGCGTTGATGTCGTCGGTTACTCTATAAACGTGGTGCAGTTAATGCCATCATGCGTTACTGGATTAAATCCGGCTCAATTTCGATTGATCGTCTGGGTTCAGGTAGAGCAGACAAGTATAACACAATTATCCCTAAATGGGCTCAGATTACGTTCGATCAATTGCAGACAAATATGCCCCGATCATCTATAATCGGTTAGGTCTAAATATTCCGAGATCATATCTCACTGCAGGTCGGACTTACCTAACTCTGTGGTCTCACCTAATGAAGTATCTGATGTGGCCGATTCGTCTGGTCGATCTAACCTTAGACTAAGCTCAGTTGAGCCATCCTAGGATGTGGTCAAGCCGAGATGACTTCGATTGGGGTCAGCTCAGAATCTCCCATAACACATACTATTTGGGTGGTTAAGTTTTGATGTAGAGCAGGTCGTGGACACTTTCATATTGTCCTACATGGATAAGAGAAGGCCCGATTGAAGGCAGAAGTCATCAAGACCGTTAGAACCTTAAAACAGGCATATCTCACAAAACGAATTGAGTTACTCGATGTACAATATATGATTTTGGGGTGGGACGATCTACTTTGGCCCACCAACTTGGATATGCCGGGTTTCCCATGCCGAATTTGCAAGATTCCATCAGATCGACGGTCGAATTCCTTATTTATTCCCATTTTTACTATTTTTAATAAGTTTTGGTTTGATTGTAACTTTTCATCCGTTGAGCTTTAGGAGTTGTGTCCAACATGAAAAGTGTTTAGAAAAATTAGAAGAATAATGTGGTTAATCCACATAGGAAACTTACTACAAATAGTGAATTTACTATTTATAGTAAGTTATGAATTTTAGGAGTTTTAGTTGTAGTTTAATTTCGAAAGTTCTTCCAAGGCTCGGTATCCCTATTTAAAGGGTTGTAGACTCGTTTATTTCAATCAATCAATAAAATTACAAATTTTATAGAATTTATTTTCTATTTTCATTGCTTTTTCCTTGTGGATTCAAGAAGTCTCTATGAAGAGTACAGAGAAGCTCTGTGGATTCGGAGTAGTTATCATTGAGGAAGACTGTAATCGACCTCATCACATTCATACCTACATCAATTGGTATCAAAGTGAGGACTCCCCTCGGACCGATGACAAATAACGAAGGTATGGACTAAAATCATGTGGATGGTGATTTAGAGATTCACTATCTTTTAGAAGGAATGGAAGCTTTCCACCGAGAGAGTCAGTTGATCATGCAAGGGCTGCATACAATCCTTAACCATATTACGGATGCGCTAATTCCGCCCTGAGCCCAAGACGATGCTCGACCGCCCGTGGTCATTGTACGACGCAACCTCGATTTCTACATAGCATCAATCGATGATGGTGAATCGCAGGTCACTACTTTGATCATGAGGAAGCTATTGTACATTCTAAAGGTAGAGATAAGTTTACAGCGGCACAACATCTTTCGAATAAGGTGTAATGTAAACCAAAAGGTTTATAATGTGATCATCGATATTAAAAGTAATGAGAATCTTATATTGAAAAAAATGGTGAAAAAACTACAACTGAAAACAGAAAGACACCTATCTCCGTACACGATTGGATGGATCAAGGAGGTCAACAAAACATAGGTAACTAAACGATGTCGTATATCCTTTTTCATTGGTAAATATTATAAAGACGAAGTAATGTGTAACGTAGTCGACATGGAAGCTTGTTGCATGTTACTTGGTCAACCATGACAATATAATATTGATGCTACGCATAGAGGCTGGGATAACGTATTTATATTTATTAAAGACGGTAAAAAGATTATCCTCGCCCCTATATGGGAACGGAGAACCAACCTAAGAATTCTAAAGTGGAGGGATAATCTCTCATAAGAAAGCATGATTTCGTTAAATAATTTGAGGAAAGAGAAGATGTAGATGCAATAGTTGAAAAGGAAAAATATATGGAGCCTGTGAACATCGCAGAGGATTTGAAACCAGTGTTGCAGTAGTTCAAGGAGATTGTGCTCAATGAACTCCCTAATAAATTACCTCCCATATGAGATGTACAAAATCACATTGATCTTCTCTCAGGAGCAAGTCTGCCTAATTGCCCGGAGTTCAAGGCAATTGTGCTCGATGAACTCCCTAATAAATTGCCTCCCATACGAGATATACAAAATCACGTTGATCTTGTCTCAGGGCCAAGTATGCCTAATTCCTCACATTATCAGAAAGAATGCGAGCTCTTGCAAGCACAAGTGAAAGAACCGGTCCATACTAGTCAAGTCAAGGAGAGCAAGAGTCAAGTCAAGGAGAACGTGAGTACATGTATTCTTTCAGCTCAAAAGCCTAATGCAAAGTACAGGAAAATGGCTAATAAACATCGGCGTCAGAAGTTATTTAAGAATCATGAGCTAAGTTCCTTGAGTAACTCCATGACGAGCCGTAGGACATGACACAGATACATTCCTAGCATGGTTAGACCAAAAGAAGGTGAACTGTAAAATTACCATAACTTTTGATTCGGGTATCGTTATGATGCACCTGACCGAGTATGGATCAGAGAAGGCTTGATTGGAGGCAGAAGTCATCAAGACCATCAGAACCTTAAAACAGACATATCTCGCAAACCGGAACGAGTTACTCAATGTACCATATATGAGTTTCCCATGTCGAATTTGCGAGATTCCATCAAATTGACTGTCGAATTCCCTATTTATTTATATTTTTACTATTTTTAGTAAGTTTTGGTTTGATTGTAACTTTTCATCCGTTGGGCTTTAGGAGTTGTGTCCAACATGAAAAGTGTTTAGAAAAATTAGGAGGATAACGTGGTTAAGCCACATAGGACACTTACTATAAATTTATAGTAAGTTATGAAATTTAGGAGTTTTAGTTGTAGTTTAATTTCAAAAGTTCTTCCAAGGCTTAATATCCCTATTTAAAGGGTTGTAGACTCGTTTATTTTAATCAATCAATCAAATTACGAGTTTTATAGAATTTATTTTCTATTTTCCTTGATTTTTCCTCGTGGATTCGGGAAGTCTTTGTGAGGAGTCCAGAGAAGCTTCGTGGATTTGGAGTAGTTATCCTTGAGGAAAACTGTGATCGACCTCATCATGTTCATCCCTGCGTTAAGTTTTAAGTGAACTGTTTTTCACGGGTACAATTTCTTTAGAGCCTGAGTATCAAGCATCATACTCTCACAGAGTATTGAAGTTTTTGTTGGCGCTCGTTTGGTCTATGTGGCGAGTAAGGATCTCTAGCGTGTCTCCTCATAGGGGCTGTGTAGAGAGGTTCAATAGTTTGAACTATACACCTTTTCTTTGTTATCCTAAATGAGTTATGGGACAAAAATCATGCCTAAAAAATGATGCTGGCCTTTGACTTCTATATCTAAACGTGAACCGTTGACATGTTCCCATGTTTCTATAGTTAAAATCAACTTATGTTCAGTGTATGTTTGATGTAGAGTGGGTCGCAGATAGTTTCATGGCCAAGATGGATCAGAAAAGGCCCGATCGACAACAGAAGTGATCCAAACTGTCCGAAGTTAAAACGGACATATCTCGCAAACCGGAATGAGCTATCGGACGTACCATATATGATTTTGGGGTAAGACGAGCTAGTTTATCCACCCAACCCTGTTATACCAGGTTACCCATGTCGAATTTTCAAAATACCATCAGATCGATGGCCAAATTTCTGTTTTAATTTCATTTTTAGTATCTATAGTAAGTTTTAGTTTGAGTATAACTCTTCATCCGTTAGGCCTTAGGAGTTGCGCCCAACATGAAAAGTACTTAGAATAATTAGGAGAACAGCGTGGTGAAGCCAAATAGGAAACTTACTTTTTTTGGCTGAAAACCATGTGCACTAGTATGAATCACGATCGTCTATAAATAGTAAGTTTATTATTTATAGTAAGTCACGAATTTTGGGAGTTTTAGTTGTAGTTTAATTCTGAAACTTCTTCCATGGCTTAGTACCTCTATTTGAAGGGGTGTAAACTCGTTTATTCATATATCAATCAAATTACAAATTTTCTAGAATTTATTTCTATTTTATTGTTTCTTTTCTCGTGGATTCGAGAAATCTCAGTGAAGAGTCCAGAGAAGCTCCATGGATTTGGAGTAATTATCCTAGAGGAAGATGGTGCTCGACCTCCACACATCCTTCCCTGCGTTAGTTTGGTATCAGAGCGACACTTTTTCTCAAATTTATGGCTTTTAACGACGGGTCGAGCAACAATCCAATGGACAATGCTCTAGGGAATTACCATTTAACAATAGCGACTTTCGAAGCCTTCCGGCGAGAGAATCGACAAGACATGCATGGGATGCATGCTTTCATCGATCGCATGGCAGATTGCATAACCAAGGCCCTAGGGCAGCTCCATATTCATGGTGGTGATCCACCCCAGCACTTGCTAGAACTCATAATCGCCCTGATCACAAGATGGTGCTAACGGTGAACCAAAGGATTATGGCTAAGGAAGGGGCATCCAGCGACGAGGAGGTCGATGACATGATCCTCCAACATCCAGACAAGGTGGTGATCGTGTAGATCGGTCAGATCGAGAGTTCAGGATGATGGTCGATATCCCTAGCTTCAATTGCTAACTTCACATTGAGGATTTCCTCGATTGCACTACAAGAAAAATGGGCAAAGGCTATGGCCAAAAACCGTAGCAAAAGCCCTTTTGCTACAGATATGATCCGTAGCACGTCCGTCGCTATTGGTGGGGTAGCTAAAGATATAGCTACGGATTATATCCATAGCAATAGATACCAATAGCTACGAATTATATCCGTAGCAATACCTTTAGGTACCCCACCAATAACGACGGACGTGCTACGGATCATATCCGTAGCAAAACGATTTTATCCGTAGCAATAGATACCAAAAGTACCAATAATATCCGTTGCAATAGATACCAATAGCTACGGACAAAAGCCGTAGCTATAGCTATGGATTATATTTGTAGCTGTTTTTTTTTTTTTTTAAATTGTAATAATACGACCTGTTTCCATTGCAAGAACCTGCTGTGATTGATAACTCATCTAAGCTTAATGATAATAGAAATAGTACATAAAATTCAATAAAAAAATGATGCATTTATTACAAATAGCAATCAAATCATACAATGCATCCTACATTCACATTTCTAAATAAACAATACTTCACTTTTCTCAACTTATCATAAGAATTACAACTAAGGCATGCCCTCATGTACAAGAAACAAATACACTCTAACACAGTAAACACCCTCCATATGCATTCAATAATGCTCACGTTTTTATAGAATTTTCTTCCTTCAGATGGTCAATTTCAGCAAATGCAGAAGATAGAGCTCCTTCTTTCCTTGAAACTATAGATGTAACTTCTGTGGACTTCGACACAAGATCACTTTCAAGTTCTGAAACCCTTCCCTTGAAAAAATGAATTTCATCCTCCACTGACTTATTTAGCTTGTCAGCTTGTCAGCTTGTATAAAACAACATTTCTAGACACAATCAAACGTGCATGCCTTTGTACACATCTCAAAAGGAAGAAAGACAAAAAAACACTTATATATGAAGAAATAAAAAATGTACCTACAAATCTTCTAAACTATGGAAAAATCCAACGTGAGTAATGTGTTCAAACCTATGATGGACTTTTAAACTCAAAACCTAGGTTTAGGTTAAGGTTATAGGTTTCGGTTTAGGTTTTAGGTTTAAGTTAAGATTATAGGTTTAGGTTAGGTTTAGGTTATAGGTTATATCTTTAAGGAATTGAGAATAGGTTAAGGTTTAGGTTTAGGAAATCGAGTTCGGGTTTAGGTTTGGGTTTTCAAGTTTAGGTTTAGGTTTAGGTTAGGGAGTTGAGATTAGGATTAGGTGTAGGTTTATGTTTAGGGATTTGAGAATACATTTAGGTTTTAGGTTTAGGTTAAGGTTAGGTTATAGGTTATAGGTTATAGGTTAAGGTTTAAGTTATAGGTTTTGGTTTAGGTTAAGGTTACAGGTTTAGGTTTAGGTTAAGGTTTAGGTTTAGGTTATAGGTTATAGGTTATAGGTTAAATATTTAGGGAATTGAGAATAGGTTAAGGTTTAGGTTTAGGAAATCGGGTTCGGGTTTGAGATCGGGTTTAGTTTGGGTTTTCAAGTTTAGGTTTAGGTTAAGGAGTTGAGATTAGGATTAGGTGTAGGTTTAGGTTTAAGGATTGAGAATACATTTAGGTTTTAGGTTTAGTTTTAGGTTTTAGGTTTTAGGTTTAGGTTAAGGTTATAGGTTTAGGTTAGGTTTAGGTGTAGGTTATAGGTTATAGCTTTAGGGAATTGAGAATAGGTTAAGGTTAAGGTTTAGGAAATCAGGTTCAAGTTCGGGATCGGGTTTAGGTTTGGGTTTTCAAGTTTAGGTTTAGGTTTAGGTTAGGGAGTTGAGATTAGGATTAGGTGTAGGTTTAGGTTTAGGGATTTAAGAATACATTTAGGTTTTAGGTTTAGTTTTAGGTTATAGGTTATAGGTTTAGGTTTAGGTTAGGTTGTCTGTTATAAGTTTAGGTTTATAGGTTATGGGTTAAGGTTTAGTTTATAGGTTTTGGTTTAGGTTAAGGTTATAAGTTTAGGTTTAGGTTAAGGTTTAGGTTTAGGTTATAGGTTTAGGTTTAGGTTAAAGCTTTAGGGAATTGAAAATAGGTTAAGGTTTAGGTTTAGGAAATCGGGTTCGGGTTTGAGATTGGGTTTAGTTTAGTTTTTCAAGTTTAGGTTTAGGTTAAGGAGTTGAGATTAGGATTAGGTGTAGGTTTAGGTTTAAGGATTTGAGAATACATTTAGGTTTTAGGTTTAGTTTTAGGTTTTAGGTTTAGGTTAAGGTTATAGGTTTAGGTTAGGTTTAGGTGTAGGTTATAGGTTATAGCTTTAGGGAATTGAGAATAAGTTAAGGTTTAGGTTTAGGAAATCAGGTTCGAGTTCGGGATCAGGTTTAGGTTTGGGTTTTCAAGTTTAGGTTTAGGTTTAGGTTAGGGAGTTGAGATTAAGATTAGGTGTAGGTTTAGGTTTAGGGATTTGAGAATACATTTAGGTTTTAGGTTTAGGTTTAGGTTTTAGGTCATAGGTTTAGGTTTAGGTTATCGGTTATAAGTTTAGGTTATAGGTTATAAGTTTAAGTTATAGGTTATAGGTTATGGGTTAAGGTTTAGTTTATATGTTAAGGTTATAGGTTTAGGTTTAAGTTAAGGTTTAGGTTTAGGTTATATGTTATAGGTTATAGGTTATAGCTTTAAGGAATTTAGAATAGGTTTAGGAAATCGGGTTCGGGTTCGGGATCGGTTTTAGGTTTGGGTTTTCAAGTATAGGTTTAGGTTTAGGTTAGGGAGTTGAGATTATGATTATGTGTAGGTTTAGGTTTAGGGATTTGAGAATACATTTAGGTTATAGGTTTAGGTTTAGGTTAGGTTATAGGTTATAAGTTTATGTTATAGGTTATAGGTTATAGGTTATGGTTTAGGTTATAGGTTTTCGTTTAGGTTAAGGTTATAGTTTTAGGTTTAGGTTAAGGTTTAGGTTTAGGTTATAGGTTAAATGTCACGCCCCAAAACCCGGAGATCAGATTCACAGGAATCCCGATCGCTAATCCAGTACCGACAACCTCTGTAGTACCCCATTCTCGGCTCCTAGCATTTATACGCCATATTTCGATCCTGGAATTCTACAAGGAGGATTTTTTTTTGTACATTTAACTCATAATAAGCATAACCACAAGATTACCCAAATTCACAAAGGTAACATCATCATCACATATCCACTAATATAATCATTTGAGTACAATGCTGAAAAGAAAATACATAAATCGAAAATCAAGCTCCAAAAGACTGCTGCACGCTCCAAGCTCAACACTGCTGCAACATAACATCACCTGCACGCATCTATCATGCATAAGCTTATAGAAAGCTTAGAGGGTGGTGTAAGTGTGTGTACAAGGTAAGTGCCAAGTATTCAACGCAATGTCATAATCATACAATGTCAAAATAGGCACAAGGTCATGAATAATACGTTATTAGAGTAAACAAAAATACTGACAAGTCCATAAGTCAAACAATATCAGAATACGCAATACAGATCAACTATACAAATGAGGAACAATATCAGAATACGCGATACAAATAATTATACAAATGAGGAACATAAAGAGTCGAAAATCAGATGTTGTATCTAAACCATATAAATGCAGAAACACAGGTAACCCAAAATGTCATATGCCGCGAATGTAATGCAATATGCAGTGCGAATGGAATGACCATGTTGGAGTGTGAAGTCGGTATGATAGTACGTAGTATCACAGGCTATGGGGTCCATCACAAGGAACTTCTATCCAAACTAGTCCCATACCTAAATTTGGATAGTCAGACTCAATGTGGTAAACTCTTGATCTCAGGTTAGTCGCATACCACAACCGAAATCCTGGCCATTGCGAAAGCACACGTAACAAGTAGTTGCGCACCACCAACCCGAGTGGATAGTGAACGAATGAATGAATGAGTATGCAACCCCTTCCCAATAAGTCCACATATCAGTACGGTTCATCTCTGGGATCATTACCGGGGTTTAAAACACTCCAAATGGCACTGCCCCTCTCCCAGCAGCACAGTCCAAGTGAGCGTAAGAAACCTCACTATTCGCTTGGCCAACAGTCTGCCAATACCTATCTGGCACGTCGATAGCGGAGCCATTTGCGAGCTGGTCAAACTCAACCTAGTACTGCCCCCTACCCTTGGGTGGGTAAGGCCACACCCCCTCCCAATCGACCATGACACAGTGGGAGACGCGGCCTCCTGGTATCCGGCACTCGGGCGCTCATGTATCCACTTGGTCTCGACATTGGGGCGTCCTCTGGTACCAAGAGGGTTTAGGGATTTTCACCCAGGGCCATCTATGGCAGCCCGATACTAGAATAAATTTTCGGTGTCCCGTCTGGCCATCACGATATGCCTGTGGAGGCTACAGCCCTGATGTCGCTAGGGCATACAGTAATCATAATGCTAGATGCATAAGTTATACAATCCAGTCATCAATCAATCCTGCGCATACCGTGCGCTCATGTAAGATAACCTCCACCTATAAGGGAGTCTCGTAACAACATGCTCAATGACATATGCAATGATCAACCACATCTCATAACAAACATGCAGATGATGCGTATGGGCATGTATCATGATATTATGCTGTCACATTCTCATAATCGGTATCCATAACCAGCATCGACAATCGACCTCGACAATGTGGACATTTAACGAACATTGCTCCCAAGGAATGACCCACATAGGGCCTAACATATAGTGGACCCATGGCCTCACATAAGGACCTAATATACAACACCATGAGCCTTACTCAAGGGTCATATATACACAACAGGTGGGCCTTAGTCATGGGCCTCAAATACATGACATTTAGGCCCTACACATGGGTCTCGAATACATCAAATGGGCCTTGCATCAAGGGCCTAATACATATCACAATGGGCCTTGCCCATAAGCCAGCAATACATCACAATGGGCCTTGCCCATAGGCCATAAATACATCACAATAGGCCTCAACTACGGGTCGCATATACATCATATAGGTCCCGACAATCGGCCTTGGCAATCGAAATTTACACTCGAAATCGGCTTCGATACTTGGCCTTGACAATCGAAATCAGCCTCGATAATTGGTACTGATAATCAACATCAATAATCAGCACCGACGATCAGTATCGATAATCGGCACCGACAACCAGCATATATAAACAAGGCAGGGTCGATAAATGGACAACCAATCAACCATAATGTAAGGATCAAATTTCGGCTGTGGTTATATCAAATCCGATAGCATGGAGCCATCCGTCTATGGCGAATGGGGCCCGCTTATTTGGGTTAACCCATGAAGAGAATGAACCTAACAAGGCCTAAGGTAAGGTCACAATGAGGATATCTAACCGTCATTGCCCATCAATATGGACATCTAACCAACATTGCTTCCAAGGAGTGACCTACATAGGGCCAAACATATAATGGGCCCCACGGTCTCACATAAGGACCTAATGTACATCACACTGGGCCTTATCAAATGGGCTGAACACATCATATCGGGCCACGTCCTACGGTCCTCGAATACGTCACAATGGGTCGCACCACCTGGGCCGCACCAATGGGCCTTATATACATCGCGATGGGCCTCGGCACATGGGCCATAAATACACCACATCGGCCTCATCATATGGACCGAAAATATATCACAATAGGCCGCATTACATCAAGTGGGCCGTATCCATGGGTAGCACCAATGGGCCTTACCAAACGGGCTACAAATACATATCAGTGGGTCTTGCCAAATGGAACATAAACACACAATAGGTGGACCCTGCACATGGGCCTCAAAGGCATCACATGGACACAACATATGGGCTGAAAATACATCTCAATGGGCTGCAACACATGGACCTCATATACACTAAATGGGCCGCACTATATGAACCTAGAATACAACTCAATGGGTCACGCCAAAAGGGCCACAAATACATAACATGCGGGCCCTGCACATAGGTCTAATATATGTAACAGGTGGGCCATGCACCTGGGCCTCATCATATCAAGTTGGACCGTGTTAATGGGCCGAACCAATGGGCCACATGTACAACAAATGGGCCATATCATTGGGTCGTACTAATGAGCGTCATAAATATATCAAGGTAGGCCACGCAGATGGGTCACAAGTATTTTAAGGTGGGCACCTCGAATGGACCACAAAACACATCAAAGTGGGCCCGATAAATGGGCCACAAAATACATCAAGATGGGCCTCATCACATGGGCCGCACTAAAATCATTTTAATAGTAGTAGGTGTAACATGTGTACCATTGCACACTATCATTCCCTGGGGCACATGGCCCACTAACGATGATAAGCACTGTCCAAACTTTACTCAGGTAAATCAGCACCATCCAAAAGAGGTCCAGCACCATCCAGACACTCTGGACGGTGTGGATATGAAACAAAATACATCATGGTGGTGTACACACATCCACGTGGACGTCAAACCATCATTGCTCCCAAGGCATGGCCCGCCATCGAGATCATCATAAGAACCATGGTGGAAACACATTATAATGGGCCTTATGTACATCTGTAACATCCCAGATTTTTGCCAACCTGAGATTAGACATCCTTAGGCAATGGGTCGATCCTAACACCTTATTAACTTGTCAGAACTCAATCTCAAAGTCTAAAATCGCTCCTTAACCCATTTCCTTCACAAATCCCACCCTTCACCACCTTGTTCTTTTAATTTTTCTAAGTACTTTCACATTAAACACTATCTTAAAGTTTAGGTGATGAAAAATAATACTTAAGCTAAACATTGCTACAAAGGACTAAGTAGCACCTCAAACAGAAATTACTCAGGACTAAATCCTTTAGAAATTAGGCGAGAATTAGCCAGTGTTAAACTAGAGTACCTGTGAAATTAGCACCAATCACTTTAAATATGATCTGCAAGACCCAAAACTTGTAAAATCATTGACGTTAGGGTACCCTAAAATCTAGGATCAATCTCATTACCCGGCTGCTCTCGGGAGCATCTCGAAACTCCGTATCAGATCTGGACCACACGTCGGAAGTCCGATAAACACGAAGTTAAGGAATTAGGACCACCTTGCTGGGCTTGACAACCATCTCAGAAATTAAATCCAGACAGTGTCCCAAGGCTGTTCGCTTGAGTCCGGAGCGAGAGAGCATGAAAACACTTGTTTTCTTTACAAAATAAATATCTTGAATAGTAATCTGGCACGTGTTGCTTGCGGATCAGTTTTAAGTTACCAGACCATTAGAATCAGACCAAATTACACCCTCGGATCAGGAGAAATTTCATACACATATCCATGTACTCGGAATCTTCGATCGAGATCCGCTGACCGTTGAATTGAAACTGGTCCGCCACGCGTGATCTGGAATCCCGACCAAAACGAAAACTTAAATAAATGTAGATCCGGTGTCGATGAGCTTAAGTCCAACCTTTGGCTCAAGGAGGCCCTCCAGAAGTCCTCCATTAAGCTAAAACTAACCCACTTTGGTTATAACCTAAGTATACTTTGACCTGGAGTCTATTTCAGTGTGTTTTTAGGCTATATAAGGACCTTAGAACCCTCTCTCTCACAGCCATACGAATTTGAGAGAAACCCTAGAGAGAGAAGAGAGCAAAGAGAGAGAAAGTGTGGGAGATGTGGGAGAATCTCCCTGCCATGCTTCCCTGCCACTCCACGAGCTCCACCACTCCATTCTCATCGCTTTCCCGGCGATTCCGACTTCGTTTCTAGGTAAGAAACCCTAACCCTAATTTGTTTTGGGGTTGTATAGGTTGTAGGTTATGAAATAGCTAACCTATTTCGTTCTCTAGGTTGTCAAACTGCTGTATACGAAAGCTTAGCAAACCTATCGACTCCGTTACGATTCTACGACAAAAGGTGCGGACTTTAGGTGTATAGGTTATGGTTTTCAACACTTTCAATGTCAGATAATGATAGATTCATGATCTGCATGCAATTGCACATGTATAAAGTACTGTCTGTTTTCATTTCGATTAAAGATGAAAAATATGGAATTCTACATACTCTAGGTATTTGTAGAATGTACCGTATACGTACAAATTTTGGAAATGTGTGACTTGACATGATTAATGTTGTATGAATATATTATATTGTGGATAAATTACTTGTGAAGAAAGGACTCGCCCTAATACATGTTTGGCTTATATACACTATGTATGTTGAATTGTGTAATCTGAAAGTACCGTATACGTAAAAATTTTGGAGATGTGTATTTGCCATGATTATTTGCTGTATGAATATATTATACATGGATAAAATACTTGCTTGGCGAAAGGATAGCCCTAATACATGTTTTTGCTAATATACACTATGTATGATAAAATAGTGTATTCTAAGTGTTTGTGAAAATGACCGAATGAGTATAGAATTCTCATTCGTGCTCGCTATGACTAATTGTCATGGATTTATGATTGTTGTATTGGCGATACCCCTTTGACGAAAGGATTTGCCCTAAATCACGCCACGGCTAATATACACTACTTATATTAAAATGTGTGGCCCAAGTGTTTGTGGAAATGACTGAATGAATATGGAACTTGGATTCCTGCTTGCCATGACTATCCGTCGTGGGTGTATGCATGTTATGATTGGGGTAACTCCCTAGTGAAAGGATTTGGCCTAATACCCATGTGATCAACATATGTCATGTATGTTATGTGTGTAGTCTTAAAGTGTTGTTGAAATGTCTGAATGAGTAGTAGTTAGTAAATTGTAATGTTAAGGGTGTTGAGATATGATTCTCAACTTCTTTAACTATGTGTATGATTTCTTTAGATATCTGTGTGATTAGGAATTGAATATGTACAAACTCATGCTTATTGTACTTCATAGCATGCTCAATTGATTGTATGTTTTTATCTATGTAATGCATATGTTTAAATTCATGTTTACGTTGTATGATCCGTCATGGGTGATGGGGGAGTGGAACAACGAGTGCGTGCAACAGCCCCGACAGCCCTAAACGGATAATATCAGACTTTGATTGTATGATTTGAATCTTGATCCATTACTGCTTTGACTATTTGCAATTGAATGCGATTGGGGCTATGATTATAGTCCAGGCAATCGGTAACGGGATTGAATTTGTGGCTGAGATTCATTTGCCACGTGAGATGTGTTCGACGAACCCGAGTCGTACTTCGGTTGACGATAGTGGTTGGCCACGCGAGGTGCTTATGCACTTCATGTCGTTCAACTTGTTGTGCGCTCGAGCTAGCCGAACTCGTCAAGTAACCCGATCTGTCTAATGTATGTTCACCATGTTTGGACGCTACTGCTTGAACCTAGGGTACCAAACTTACCAGTGAAATCCCTTTTAACCATGGTACCTCGATCCGCTAAGACTCATGAGCCGGGCATGGTGGTATGGGACACCGTGGTCGAGTTGTCGGCCTACGCTGGGGCCACGTGCCTCCCCGTAGTGACCAGTGAGCAACCAGACTCGTGAGCCGATTATGGTGGTATGGGACACTATATTCAAACTGTCGGCCTACACTAGCGTAGCCTAGATATGGTCCTCAGTCGGGTTACATTTGGGTCCCATTCTCAATAAGTGGACTGGTTGGGCTTCGAAATAGACTACCAGTTGGTAGGACGTTAGTGGAGTGACCTCGAGCATACTCTGAATCTGCGGTGAGGCGATGACCCTTCCCGTAGTAACAGAGTATAAACTAGGCCTGTATTGATAAGGTGATGGGGGAGTGGTGCAACGATTCCGTATAAAAGCCCTGACAGCCCTTGCAGCGACCTAGAAACACACCATCGTATGAGATTGTCTTGGACTGACGACCCTAGAATGGATCATGTTTGTGAATGATACAAGGGAGGTACCTTAGTTTCCCAATCTTACTGTTTGAAATGGACTAATAACAACTCGGTAATCATGCTCATCATGCATTACATGTTCCTGGAAGATGTGGAGCACTGAGTAAAGCAAGCATGCCGCGAATGTAAGATGGTGTCGCATGAGGGAGTATATCGGTGAGGGCATCCATCATGACTGCATTCATACTTGCATTAATAAGAGTAGTTAGGAGTGTTTGATTATACTACTTTATCATTACTACTTGACTGAATCGATAACATGTTAACCTATGTTTTATTGTTCTACTGAGTTAGCTACTCACTCCCACGTTACGGAACGATGTTCCGAACACCCACCAGATTTGTTGAGTTTTAGGTGATGGCGATGCTTATGAAGCAGAGCCGGACTACTACTATACTGTTAAGGAGGAGTTCTCCTACATGTAACTCTCTGACAGGTCTATGAAGACCTGGAATTGCATTGACAGGGCTATAGTATTTGGGATAGAAGACATTTCATTTCCGTAACTTGGTATATTTTGAAACTACACTTGTAATTGTTTAACCTGGTAATGTTATCACACTCTGGAGACTCACCACAGTTTATATATTTTATTTATCTGTCACAATCTTTCGCTTACAATTTAACTGTCTCTAGAGTATGTTATGCTGTTTTGGCTTAATCTCACTCATGTTCAATGCTCTAATACAAACAACATTCAATCATCATTCATTTTGTTGCATAAGTGATGCGTTGGAACTCGGGAGTTGAGTTTATGCTCGACCCCCGATTTTCAGGGTGTTACAACATCCCTTTGGGCCTCGACCCATGGGCCTCCAATACGTCAAATGGGCCTCAAACAATTCAAGGTGGGCCTTAACAACGGGCCCTAAATATGGTAAGTGGGCCGCACCACATGGGCCACATGTATATCAAATGGTCCACACTCAATTACAAGTGGTGATAAGGATTTCCACCATTAGAATTCCCAAGGGCTTAATAGTGGACATTCAAACCCACTGTTTTCTATAATGTGGTCCACCTGATCCTAGATTTGTCTTATTTTTAGTGTCAAGCCCTAAAAATGAGCTGCCAAAGGTTGGACGGGTTGGATGCAACCTATGCATTATGGTGGATCCCATGGAAAGAATGGATGGCATAGATGAAGTACATACCCTGTGGTGAGGCCCACTGGATTACAAAACATACATCAGTGGGTCCCATGTGGGGCCTACCATAATGTTTATTTTCCATCCAACCCATTGATAAGGTCACTCAGACCTGGGGGCTCACAATAATGTTTATTTTCCACCCAACCTGGGCCCACTGTAATGTTTATTTTCCACCCAAACTTGGGCCCACTGTACTGTTTATTTGCATCCAATCTATTCATAAGGTCATGTGGACCAGGGGGCCCATCGTGATATTTATCTGCCCTCCAAGCTGTTCATAAGGTCACGTGGACCTTGGGCCCACCGTGATATTTATTTCCATCCAACCGGTTGATAAGGTCACACGGACCTGGATTGAGGAAAAACAAATTTCATATTGATATAAAACTTCCGTGACCATAAAGGGTTTCAATGGTAGGCGTCCAACCCACTGTTTCTTGTGATGTGGGCCACCAGAGGTCCGAATACAGTTGATTTTTGGGGTGTGGACCCACTGCCCTAACGGGCCATCAAATACATGGTGTGGATGTGGGGTCCACCCACGCAGTCGCAGGCAGCACCTGAGTCCTCTGACAGTGGCAGCAGCAGACGCTGCTGCTGTTGTCTTTTTTTTTTTTGAAAAGTGAGATTTTTTTTGGGGTTTTTCCTGGGTGGGGCCCGCATCAGGGAAATTAGCCCCGCTCATTGGCTTCCATGGCCCAAGACCGTCTAAACGAGGCCAATATGCAATATATTTTGGTGAGTAAAAAAATTAAGTTGGGTTTTAAGGGTAAACACCACTATTTCCTATGGTATGGCCCGCCTGAGAATTGGATTGATCTCAAATTTCTGCTCAACGCCTAGAATGATCTCAGGAAAAGGATGGACGGCTTGGATGAAGTACATACATCAAGGTGGGGCCTGTAGGAGCGGCCCAAAAAATAAAACTAAATATTTTTTTTTTGTTAGCCGTTAGTACACACCCATGTCAGTATACACACTCCATGTTAGCCATGTCTGTCTAGCGTCCAGAGACGCTGGACGGCATGGATATAAAACAAGCATCATAGTGGGCTCCGCACACTGCCATGGTGTGGTCCACGTGGCGGCCCACCAAGGTTTGGATCAACTGATGTTTGTATTTTCCTTTCATCCAAGTTTGGACATCAAGGTGGGCTCCACCAGTGGGTTGTAGTGTGGTCCACTAAATGGACAACATGGATACAATATATATATCATGGGTGGGCCATCAACAATGAAAGAATGAGAGAGAGAGAGAGAGAGTAATAGAGAGAGATCGGTGGAGTGGAGGGACCCCGCCACTATGGGCCCCTCTTTAATCATAAACACATACATCAAGTGGGTCCCATCATAAGTGGGCCCCTTAAAAAGAGAATTAATGGTGGATCACCCACCTCTAGGCCTCCTTCTTGCTCCCCTAGCCTCCTTAGCTCCTTTCCTTCGAGTTTGATGGAGGTAGATGGGGCTTTGATGGTGTGGATGAGAGATGAGAGGGTGGGCCACACTTGATATTTTGAAAAGCTTGGGAAATGCTTGGACGTGTAGTGCTTGGGAGGTTTGAGAAATGAGAGAGAGAGAGATGGGATGAGATGATATGGATGGGTGGAGTGGTTGTTGTAAGGTGAGGTATGGGTTGGGTTGAAAATTTGTAAAGGAGGGATGGGTAGGGGAGAGAGAGAGTTGACTCGTAAAAAGGAGGGATGAGTTGTTGTACTTAGGGTATGAGGTGTACTTGACTTGTACTTGACATTGATTGATGGGACATATCGTAGAGATTCCCTCGAGATTCGCAATGCCTGGCGTTTCCTCAGAACGAACGCTGGCCCACATCTCCTGGCTTGGGCATCGGTTCGGTGCGAGAGTCGCGGCATTGGAACCGCGGCGACGGCGCGGTCGCCAACGTACAAGTCTCGGGTCGAGCCGACTCAGGAAAATGGGATACGACTCAGGGTCGCTTGCAACTGCCGATAACAGATCGCAGGTCGCTGGAATTCGACTGGGAGGACCGCGAAGGCATACGGAACGGTATGGGTTATGATACGGGTCTCACATTAAAGCTTTAGGGAATTGAGAATAGGTTAAGGTTTAGGTTTAGGAAATCGGGTTCGGGTTTGAGATCGGGTTTAGTTTGGGTTTTGAAGTTTAGGTTTAGGTTAAGGAGTTGAGATTAGGATTAGGTGTAGGTTTAGGTTTAAGGATTTGAGAATACATTTAGGTTTTAGGTTTAGGTTAAGGTTATAGGTTTAAGTTAGGTTTAGGTGTAGGTTATAGGTTATAGCTTTATGGAATTCAGAATAGATTAAGGTTTAGGTTTAGGAAATCAGGTTCGAGTTCGGGATCGGGTTTAGGTTTAGGCTTAGGTTAGGGAGTTGATATTAGGATTAGGTGTAGGTTTAGGTTTAGGGATTTGAGAATACATTTAGGTTTTAGGTTTTGGTTTAGGTTATAGGTTATAGGTTTAGGTTTAGGTTTTAGGTTTAGGTTAAGGTTAGGTTATTGGTTATAAGTTTAGGTTATAGGTTATAGGTTATGGGTTAAGGTTTAGTTTATAGGTTTTGGTTTAGGTTAAGGTTATAGGTTTAGGTTTAGGTTGAGGTTTAGGTTTAGGTTATAGGTTTAGGTTAAGGTTTAGGTTTAGGTTATATGTTATAAGTTATAGCTTTAAGGAATTGAGAATAGGTTAAGGTTTAGGTTTAGGAAATCGGGTTCGGGTTCGGGATCGGGTTTAGGTTTGGATTTTCAAGTTTAGGTTTAGGTTTAGGTTAGGGAGTTGAGATTAGGATTACGTGTAGGTTTAGGTTTAGGGATTTGAGAATACATTTAGGTTTTAGGTTTAGGTTTAGGTTTTAGTTTATAGGTTTAGGTTATAGGTTAAGGTTTAGGTTTAGGTTATAGGTTTTGGGATTTGAGAATAGGTTCAGGTTAAGGTTATAAGTTTAGGTTTAGGAAATCATGTTCGGGTTTGGGATCAGGTTTAGGTTTGGGTTTTCAAATTTAGGTTTAGGTTTAGGTTAGGGAGTTGAGATTAGGATTAGGTGTAGGTTTAAGTTTAGGGATTTGAGAATACGTTAAGGTTTAGTTATAGGAAATCAGGTTCGGGTTCGAGATCGGGTTTACGTTTGGGTTTTAGGTTTAGGCTAAGGATTTAGGGATTCAGATTCGAGTTTGGGATCGGGTTTAGGTTTAGGTTTAGGTTAAGGTTACAGGTTTAGGTTTAGGTTATAAGTGTAGGTTATAGGTTTAGGTTTAGGTTAGGTTACAGGTTACGGTTTAGGGAATTAAGAATAGGTTAAGCTTTAGGTTTAGGAAATCGGGTTCGAGTTCAGATTCGGGTTTAGGTTTGGGTTTTCAAGTTTAGGTTTAGGTTAAGGAGTTGAGATTAGGATTAGGTGTAGGTTTAGGTTTAGGGATTTGAGAATACATTTAGGTTTTAGGTTTAGGTTTAGGTTTAGGTTATAGGTTATAGCTTTAGGGAATTGAGAATAGGTTAAGGTTTAGGAAATCGGGATCAGGTTTAGGTTTGGGTTTTCAAGTTTAAGTTTAGGTTAAGGAGTTGAGATTAAGATTAGGTGTAGGTTTAGGTATAAGGATTTGAGAATACATTTAGGTTTTAGGTTTAGATTTAGGTTATAGGTTATAGGTTTAGGTCTAGGTTATAAGTGTGGGTTATAGGTTTAGGTTTAGGTTTAGGTTAGGTTATAGGTTAAGGTTTAGGGAATTGAGTTTAGGTTATAGGTTTAGGTTATAGGTTAAGGTTTAGGTTATAGGTTAAGGTTTAGGTTTAGGTTATAGGTTTTGGGATTTGAGAATAGGTTTAGGTTAAGGTTATAAGTTTAGGTTTAGGAAATCGGGTTCGGGTTTGGGTATAGGTTTGGGTTTTCAAGTTTAGGTTTAGGTTTAGGTTAGGGAGTTGAGATTAGGATTAGGTGTAGGTTTAGGTTTAGGGATTTGAGAATACGTTAAGGTTTAGGTTTAGGAAATCGGATTCGGGTTCAAGATTGGGTTTACGTTTGGGTTTTAGGTTAAGGGTGTGGTCCCTGCTAATACCGACATAAACACAGCCTGTTCAAATGGCCAGGCCCCTCCAATGTTATCCATAGGAAATGGATAACTTCATCATGGTCATAACAGCGGTTCCCACCTTCAAGGGACCCCTGCTCATCCGGATAGCTCCGACGCACATCCAGGTCTACTCCATTAATTTCGAACAAATACATAAACAGGGCCTGTCCAAATGGTCAGGCCTCTCCAATGTTGTCCATAGGAAATGGACAGCTTCATCATGGTCATAATAGCGGTTCCCATCTTCTAGGGACCCCCGCTCATCCGGATAGCTCCGACGCACATCCAGGTCTGTTCCATTAATTTCGAGCAAATACATAAACACGGCCTATCCCCGGGATCCACTGAATTCGTCTGATCCAGGGATCCAAGGAAGCCAAATACTATAATTTGGGCCATAGTTTCAGCCATCTGAAATGCTGAAATCACGCACACTAACATAATCCGGAAAGGAAATTTCTTTCACTGAAATATACCTATAAAAGTAAATGGCATTCTTGTTTTCAACTAGAAAGCACAAAATATGAACTGGAATATGAGAGCAGAGAAGTGTTGACTCACTTGTTCACTTTAACCCAAGTAACTTTTAGTGTTTCCTTCTTCTTTTCATCAAGCTCTTTAATCACCTTCTTGATTTTTGACTTATCATTCTAAGTAAGAGAAGAATACAGTAAACAAACAACTTCAGACATAAACAAATTCAATTTAAAAAAAAAATGAGATCCTTTACAGCCTGAGAAATATAGCAATATACCT
Organism: Magnolia officinalis; assembly: GCA_021015155.1. Lineage (NCBI taxonomy): Eukaryota > Viridiplantae > Streptophyta > Magnoliopsida > Magnoliales > Magnoliaceae > Magnolia > Magnolia officinalis. The sequence continues at coordinate 85,383,866 of JAJHSJ010000002.1, read as the reverse complement.
CAATGATGTTTTTCTTGGATAATAAGTCATCGTATTCATCTTCAGCTTTCTCGAACATTGCCATAACTTTTCTTTCCTTACTCCTCCAAGCATGAGCACAAGCAACCTAATCATCTATCATTTACAATAAAAATAAAAAAGATAAGAAAAAATTGATTAAAAAAATCAGTGGAAAAAAGGGGTTAAAACACGAATAACAGGAAAATCATCCAAATGGGCCCTAATAGAACACGCATAAAAATGATTGGGTTAATTGGGGCTCATTACATTGAAAATACAAAACAAAAGAAGAAACCCAAAAATCAAAAAATGATTATTTATCTGTCTTGTATGTTTTTTCCAATTCCCAAAATGATCCATTCAACTCAGATTCATCAAACACCCTTGAATTTTGTATTTGGATATGAAAATAGGCATATAGATTTGGTCAAAACCACAGTATAATCTTCCTCCAAGCTCAAGGTGAAGAAAAAAGAATTTTTTTTTAAAAAAGGAAAACATTCAGTTATGTCAGTTGATCTAAACTGATGTATTCTGATGAAGACCAACAATCCTTCTCTGCATAAAAGGAATGAGAATACAACCGGCAAATGCAATTGCTTCCCAAATAGGTATAAATTCCTTGTTGATGCAAACTAGTTGCATTCTCCAATCTGCAATTTATTTAAACTGGCCTTAAGACAAACTATTTTACCTTTCTCAACATTTATAAATGGCATTTTAAGAAACATTGTTTCCTTCATTTCTATTTCCATGAAGCCAAATAGGTAGTCCTGACCATTGGTCTGTTACATTCTTCCTTGTGTAGAGTATTAAATTCTTTTAGCTGGGACAATTCTAGCCTTTTGATTGTGGCAAAAAAAAACGTACATTTTGGTTGAAAATTAGAGTGTCAGTCTCCATCCAAATGAAATTTATCCAAAGATTGGTGCCTGTGAATTTCCCATCACGGAGATTTTCAGGCCTTCATCAATCTGCAGTTCGATGCAATAGGCCAATGGTCTGGATTACAGAACCATGGGTCCCATTGTGGAATATAATGTTTGTCCTTGCACAACTACAAATGGGAATGTAAAATTTGTAAACAAGAAACACTACTCTTAAAATAACATGAATGCAATTAAAATCTAAAAAAAAAAGATAAGTATTAAATAAGTGCTTATAAGGAAAAAAATACCAATAAATTTAAATTTTTGAATGTACCAACTAATCCAACCATATGTCGAAGAAGAGAGGCAATATGCACATGGAGAGAGGAAATGAACCTTTCCAACTATTTTTTGCTGCAACTAGAAAGTAGAGAAATAGGAATAGATCCTGAAGATTTTATACAATGCCTTGTAAACAGCAAAGCTAAAACAGATTGACAAAAAAAAAAAGAGAGTATAATAAAATTTCTAAAGACCCGCATACACGCATTCACTTTGCTACTACAAACATGTAAATAATCTAAACTAGAGTTTAACCATGTCCTCTCTAAAAACTGCATACAACAGCAAACCAACAAATGAATCATTTTTTGTTACTTAGTGAAATTACAGTCCAAGAATCAGGATCAAATAAATACCTGCTGTTTTGTTCTACTAAGAGTCTACCTCAATTCTTCAAGTGCTTGAATAAGGGTAGCTTCTCGCTCCCCAGCTTTTCTCGAATGACTCTCAAGTTCATTTCTGGCTTCATTGTTGGCTCGTGCCTCTCTCATATGATTTCTTCCTGAACAAATTCCATTCCCAATTGTATTTTTGAAGCTGAGAAATGGACCCGGGGAGCATGGAATCTGATGGAAACTGAAGAACATTTTCTAGAAGCTTTGCATAGCCTGTTATGCACTCTAATGCTAGTATGTTTGTAACGCCCTGAAAATCGGGGGTCGAGCATAAACTCAACTCCTGAGTTCCAACGCATCACTTATGCAACAAAATGAATGATGATTGAATGTTGTCTGTAATGGTGCATTGAACATGAGTGAGATTAAGCCAAAACAACATATCATACTCCAGAGACAGTTAAATTGCAAGCGGAAGACTGTGATAGATAGATAAAATATATAAACTGCGGTGAGTCTCTAAAGTATAATTTTAAAATATACCAAGTTGTGGAAGTGTAATATCTTCTATCCCAAACACATAACCCCGTCAATGCAATACCAGGTCTTCATAGACCTGCCAGAGAGCTACATGCAGGAGAACTCCTCCTTAACATCATAGTAGTAGTCCGGCTCTGCTTCAAAGCTTCGCCATCACCTGAAACTCAACAAATCTGGTTGGTGTGTACAACACCGTCCCGTAACGTGGGAGTGAGTGATCAACTCAGTGCAATAGTAAAGCATAGGTTAATATGTTATCAATTTAGTCAAGCAGTAATGATAAAGCAGTAAAGTTAAACAATTCTAAATACTCTTGTTAATGCAAGTATGGAATGCAGTCATGATGTATGCCCTCACCACACACACCCTCGTGTGACACCATCTTATGTTCGCGGCATGCTTTCATCCCTCAGTGCTCCACATCTTCCAGGCACATGCAATGCAATGATGAGTATGATTACCGAGTTGTTATTAGTCCATTTCAAATAGCAGTATTAGAAAACTAAGGTACCTCCCTTGTATCATTCCCAAATATGATCCATTCTAGGGTCGTCAGTCCTACTTAATCTCAGACGATTGTGTGTTTTCTAGGTCGCTGCAAAGGCTACCAGGGCTGTTACGCACAAAGGTTACACCACTCCCTCATCACCTTTTTAACGATTCATCACCATACAGATACAGGCCTAGTTTCATACTCTATACACTGCGGCAAAACTCGTCGCCTCATCGCAATTCAGAGTATGCTCGAGGTCACTAGAAAGGGCTGCCAGGGCTGTTGCACGGAATCGTTACACCACTCCCCCATCACCTTATCAATGTAGGCCGACAGCACGAATATAGTGTCACATACCACCATAATCGGCTCACGAGTCTGGTTGCTCACTAGTCACTACGGGGAGGCACGTGGCCCTAGCGTAGGCCGACAGCTCGACCACGGTGTCCCATACCACCATGCCCGGCTAATGAGTCTTAGCAGATCGAGGTACCATAGTTAACGGGATTTCACTAGTAAGTTTGGTACCCTAGGTTCAAGCAGTAGCGTCCAAACATGGTGAACATACATAAGACAGATCGGGTTACTTGACGAGCTCGGCTAGCTCGAGCGCACAACAAGTTGAACGATATGAAACGCATAAGCAATTCGTGTGGCCAACCACTATCACCAACCGAAGTATGACTCGGGTTCGTCGAACACATCTCACGTGGCAAATGAATCTCAGCCACGAATTCAATCTCGTTACTGATTGCCTGGACTATAATCATAGCCCCAATCACATTCAATTGCAAATAGTTAAAGCAGTAATGGATAAAGGTTCAAATCATACAATCAAAGTCTGATATTATCCGTTTAGGGCTGCCAGGGCTATTGCACGAAATCGTTACACCACTCCCCCATCACCCATGACGGATCATACAACGTAAACATGAATTTAAACATATGCATTACATAGATAAAATCATACAATTAGTTGAGCATGTTATGAAGCACAACACAAGCATGAGTTTGTACATACTCAATTCCTAATCACACAACTATCTAAGGAAATCATACACATAGTTAAAGGAGTTGAGAATCATAACTCAACACCCTTATACATTACAATTTACTAATTACTACTCATTCAGACATTTCAACAAACACTTTAGACTACATACATCAACATACATGACATATGTTGATCACATAGGTATTAGGCCAAATCCTTTCACTAGGGAGTTACCCCAATCATAACACGCATACACCCACGACGGATAGTCATGGCAAGCAGGAATCCAAGTTCCATATTCATTCAGTCATTTCCACAAACACTTGGGCTACACATTTTAGCATATATAGTGTATATTGGTCGTGGCGTGATTTAGGGCAAATCCTTTCGTCAAAGGGGGTATCGCCAATACAACAATCATAAATCCATAACAATTAGTCATGGCGAGCACGAATGAGAATTCTATACACATTCGGTCATTTTCACAAACACTTAGAATACACTATTTTAACATACATAGTGTATATGAGCAAAAATATGTATTAGGGCGAACCCTTTTGCCAAATAAGTATTTTATCCATATATAATATATTCATACAGCAAATAATCATGGCAAACACATTTCCAAAATTTATATGTATATGGTACTTTCTACAAATACCTAGAGTATGTAAAATTCCATATTTTTCATCTTTAATGGAAACGGAAAACAGACAGCACTTTGTACATGTGCAATTGCATGCAGATCATGAATCTATCGTTATCTGACATTGAAAGCGTTGAAAATCATAACCTATACACCTAAAGTCCGCACCTTTTGTCGTAGAATCGTAATGAAGTCGATAGGTTTGCTAAGCTTTCGTATATGGCAGTTTGACAACCTATAGAACGAAATAGGTTAGCTATTTTATAACCTACAACTATCAAAACCCTAAATTAGTTTAGGGTTAGGGTTTCTTACCTAAAAATGACGCTGGAATTGCCGGAAAAGCGATGAGAAAGGAGTGGTTACTCACGTATAGCGGCAGGGTAGAGCGGCAGGAAGATTCTCCCACTGATCCCACACTTTCTCTCTCCTTTCTCTCTTCTCTCTCTAGGGTTTCTCTCAAATTCGTATGGCTGTGAGAGAGAGGGTTCTAAGGTCCTTATATATCCTAAAATGTCACCGAAATAGACTTATGAGCAAGGTATACTTAGGTTATAACCAAAGTGACCCTGTTTCAGCTCAACGGAGCACTTCTGGCGGGCCTCCTTGAGCCAAAGGTCGGACTTAAGTTCACTAACACTGGATTTATGTTTAGTTAAGTTTTCGTTTCAGTGGGATTCCCAGATCACGCGTGGCGGACCAGTTTCAGTTCAACGGTCAGCGGATCTCGATCGGAGATTCCGAGTACATGGATATGTGTATGAAATTTCTCCTGATCCGAGGGTGTAATTTGGTCTGATTCTGACGGTCTGGTTGCTTAAAACTGATCCGTAAGCGAGAGGTGCCAGATTACTATTTGAGATATTTTATTTTGAATTAATTTCACATTTCTCACACTCTTCACTTCGAGCTCAAGTGAATAGCGCTGGGACACTATCTGGATTTGATTTCCGAGATGGTTGTCAAGCCCAGCAAGGCGGTCCTAATTCCTTAACTTCGTGTTAATCGGACTTCCGACGTGCGGTCCAGATCTGATACGGAGTTTCGAGATGCTCCCGAGAGTAGCCAGGTAATGAGATTGATCCTAGATTTTAGGGTATCCTAGCGTCAATGATTCTACAAGTTTTGGGTCTTGCAGATCGTATTTAAAGTGATTAGTACTAATTTCACAGGTACTCTAGTTTCACACTAGCTAATTCTCACCTAATTTCTAAAGGATTTAGTCCTGGGTGATTTTGGTCTGAGGTGATACTTAGTCCTTTGTAGCAATGTTTAGTTTAAGTATTGTTCTTCATTACCTAAACTTTAAGATAACGTCTAATGTGAAAGTACTTAGAAAATTTAAAGAACAAGGTGGTGAAAGGTGAGATTTGCGAAGGAAATGGGTTAAGGAGCGATTTTAGACTGTGGGATTCAGTTCTGACAAGTTAATAAGGTGTTAGGATCGACCCATTGCCTAAGGACGTCTAATCCTAGGTTGGCAAAAATCCGGGATATTACAATGTTCCTAGTAAGTAACTTTCTAGAGGAAGTAACTACATGAGAAAATTTAGACAGCTTCATGTCCGATACTAAAATCGAGAAAGCTCTAGTCAATGTCTCAGGTTCACGTGCTTGAAAAATCAAACCATGGACTTCGTTAACAACTTGTATTAAGATGGGTTTTTAAATAAATATAAATAAATAATTGCGAACTTCAATCATGTAAATGTCAAGGAAACAGGGATGAGTTTAAATGGCACTAAACTCACATATCTTTTTATGATAGCCAAATCGAGACTCAAAGGACATGGCTTTAATTAGCAATGGAGGAAAACCTTGTTCCTCTTGAAAGGAACCATAAAGAACAATGTCAACCATTAATAACACACTATTAACATCAACATCCATACCAGCACAAAAAATGTAATGAAGCAATTTATCTTCTCATATCTAAGAACATCAATAACTTATATGGACTGCAGGACCATCACTGTCCAACATCAATATTACAGATAACAAATACCAAACTACTGCAGTCTCCTCAAAATCTAAGTATCTTATGCACACCCTCGGTCAAGGATCTTGTAATTCATCATCCAATAAAGTGATTTTTGCTCACTCCCCAAGTGCAGGGTTGTGATGTAGTAATAAACTCGGTAAGACCGAGGTCGAATCCCAAGGGACTGATACCTGTATGTTGTCTGAAACTAACTAGAACTAGAACTAGAATGAGATGAAATCTAAACCGAATGTAATTTGATAAATAATGGTGAGAGATTAATCTAAAACTTAACAAATTCAGAGGAAAGGAAACTAGGGGTTTCAGAGGATCCACTTGTAGAGATCAGAGAGATCTTATGCCTATATCAAAAATCATGGAAACTAACTAAACTGCCGTTGATATAGTTTTCAAGAGATGAGAGGTATATGAATTAGAATGGATTCCATCACCAAACCATGCCCAAGAGACAAAGTAAACAACAGAATTAAACTAATTGACAACCAATCAGATGATTATGAAGGTTAGGAAGGGTACCGACATCCAACCATGCCCAGGAGACGATGGTGAACAACAGGGCTTCCTGACGTCATAAACATCAAAAGGAAACAGAAATACTCAAAGCCACCGCAGATCTATTGTAAATTCAGTCACAACAAATCATTAAAAACTAAAAGTATTCCCTTATTATCAACTCGAATCAAACATCAGTTCAACAGAAACTTAAATAAAAGGCATACAAAATCTCCCATCTCACTACAAGCTTCACCCCTTAACCCTATCTAAGGAGTTTTAGCCTGACATGGATAAGCTAAACTCCATCAACATTCATAGAAAAAAAATAACATAGAAATAAAAGAAATAAAATAAAGGAAGTCCAAACTCTTTCTCTCTCCCTGTCTCCTTCTCTGTTCCACCACAAGCCCAAGCTCCCGATCCTAGCTCTTGTTCCCTCTTTTTATAGATTGTAGTCGGAGGAGATGGGGCTTTTACAGAAGTCAGTCGAGCTTCCCCACTCTCCTCTTGCGCAGGAAAAGTCCCGGACGCGCACCTTGTTCTGTAGCTACGTTTGGACCGAGATTGAGGGAGAGATCGCCGTATCTAAGTAATTCGACTTCATGGGCAGGGAAAACACCCGCTGATCTGACTTATGAACGGTCCGGATCACGCATTCAAACGTGATCTTGAACACGTTGTTGGCTCATAGAGTCCGGGCGTTGTTCGGACGTACGGCTTGCGTAATGGCTTACGCTGAGTTGATGGTGGGGCACAGTATTGATTTTAACGAGGGAATCCAAGCCGTCCATTGCGTTCCTCTCGAAAAACCTGTTGAAAGGGGTATTTATTTACGTCTTTTGATGCGGCCATTGAACCTTTTCTTCCACCGTTCATCTTCCATTTGGTCAGTTAGAAACTGTTTTTTTTTTCGGTGTCTTTTGAGATTTGATCACCTAGGCTTGGGCCAGTGGCCCTGTATAATTCCGATGGACGGTCCAGATCGGACCGTCACATCATGATGAAGGCCGACAAAAACTCCTCCCGATGCTCTGTTTGAGCGCTCGTGGGCGGGAGATGGTTTTAAAATCCTTAAGAAAATAGGAAAGTCGGGTCATACCTTGGTTTGACTAAGGTAGAGGTGCAGTGCACGACTGGTGCATTCGTGCACGTGCACGCACTATGCAAAGGAGGGTCCAATGTGATGGTCCTGAGAAATCCAATCCGTCCATCTCTTTTCTCATGTTATTTTAGGGTTGAGTACGAAATTGAGGCAAATCCAGAGATCATGTGGGCCCCAAATCAGAATTTCATGAGCTGATCTATCCGTTGAGCCACTTATACAAGGATCCATTGACTGATTTTTGACGTGTACGGTTAATTTATGGTCCTTATAACATATATGAAGTCTCGAGCCAAACGGATGGTGTGAACCCTGTGATCTTGCGTTCTAGATGACTTTCAGGCCTCTTTAACCTGAATAACTTGATTTCCTCAGATCTCTGATGTGTAAATCCATCAATCTTGGTCCCCTGGAGTCCGTCCTTTGCCTTGGTGATTCTGGAGCATCAATTTCATGCATTTAGTATCTTTTTCAGTCCATGCTCCTAACTTTGCCTTGTACCACAAACACGATTAAACTAGACCATTAAGTAGTATCATGTTCGTAAATCTAAGTAGTAACTGGGGTCTAATATGCAATATTTCACCCTCAACACAACCCCCAACCAGCATTTTGCTAGTCCCGAACAAACTATGCGAAAATTAAGTTGAGAATTACAATAAAATTTCTATGAACTCGAGTGATTCAAGAAAAGTAATCCAGATATGAGAATTCTACGACTCGTGAATGTTGAGCATTTAATCTCTCTTAGACTTGAGCGCACGGTAACCTCATAATCAAGTTCAAAGTATTAATCCATTGATTAGAAAAATCCTAAACATTGAGTTACATGCGTGTAGAGTGTAATCTCGGCTTATCAACATTAAGCGTTACTTCTTCCTTTCATGATATCAGTGGTAACGAATAAGTGAATTCATGACAACCCAAAATAAAACATGCCTCATAGATCATCCAACCAACTTTGATTTGATTTTGATATTCTTCTTTTTTTTCATTAAAAGAATGTTAAGAGGGGAATCAAATTTTCACCTATAGGGAGCAAACCTATGGTGAAACTAGTCGCCCAACTCTTCCCAACTGTTAACCATGGGAAATCGAATCCACACCTATAGGGAGCAAACCTATGGTGAAGTTTAGTTGCCCAACCTTTTCAATTCTTTTTTTTTTTTTTTTATTTATACCCTGATGGCAAAATACTTCAAGCTAGTTCCTTTCATGCTCAGTGATTACTAAGTTAATCCTTCAATATGGAACTGAAACCTTAATGTGTAAGCGAGATGTGACATGTGAAATCATGATTCAATCAATGTTTAAAACTTCTAATCATGGATTGATAAGTCGAACTCAACTGTGAAATCTATCAGACAACTAGATCCCAGAGACATAAATCCCCAACACTTCGTATCTTATAATTCTAAATCAATGATGACTGTCAAAATCACTTCGAAATCACAAGAAAGTCCAGAAAAATTTGAAAAAAATTTCACAAATTTTGCTCAAGACCAAGAAAATACTGATTAGGTACTTTCTTGTGAATTCTCCCACCCCCAACTTAAAATCTACATTGTCCTCAATGTAAAAGATATGAGCATGCAATGCACATGGGACATCGAAAGTAAATGAGAAGTGATGGGAAGATAGTACCTGAACGAAAGAATCAAGAGGCTTTCCAAAGATATCTACGTAAGAGTGGGTCAGCAAAAGAGAAAAACCAACAAAAATAAAAACCTACCTACACCACTTTCGCAGGTACTCTCGATTGCATTTAGCGTATGCAACAAGCCTTTACACCCCTAGGTTGCCCCTAGTGGACGAGTTGTAGTATTGTGAGGGTTTGCAGTAATGTTACCCACAAACATTGAACTAACTAACTAGAAAAATGAAATGAATTGAAAAGCTGGGTTGCCTCCCAGGAGCGCTAAGTTTAACGTCTTCAGCTAGACAAATAAAGAAAACTACCCTAGTCCTAAGAAAGCGATAAACCTACCTATACCTCCATCAGACTAGGAGATCAGTCCTGGTAAACAGGATCATTCAGAGGTGTGGACATGTCCTCTGAATCAAATTTCTCAATAAATGGTTTTAATCTATGTCCATTTACTTTAAATTCCTTGCCATTGTCAGGATCTCTTATTTCAACGGCCCTATGAGGATAAGCAGTAACAACAATGTAAGGGCCGGTCCAACGAGATCGAAGCTTACCCGGAAAGAGATGTAATCGAGAATTATACAAAAGGACTTTCTGACCTGGTGTGAATGATTTTCGTAGAATATGTTGGTTATGAAACGCTTTCATCCTGTCCTTGTAAATTCTCGAGTTCTCATGCGTCGTTCCGGATTTCTTCAAGTTCATTTAATTGAAGTTTGCATAGCGAGCCAGCGTTGTTCAGATTGAAATTTAGATTTTTGATCACCCAGTAGGCTCTATGTTCCAACTCCACAGGCAAGTGGCAAGCCTTCCCATAGACGAGTCTAAAGGGAGACATTCCAATAGGGGTTTTAAAAGCAGTACAGTAATCCCATAAGGCATCGGTCAATCGGATTGACCAGTCCTTATGATCAGGGTTAACCATTTTTTCCAAAATGTGTTTGATCTCCCTATTGGAAATCTCAGCTTGCCAACTTGTCTGTGGGTGGTATGGAGTGCTCACCTTATGAGAGATACTGTATTTCTTCATTAAACTCTCGAATGGCCTATTACAAAAGTGTGAGCCCCCATCACTAATGATGGTTCGAGGCGTTCTGAACCGCGATAAGATGTTCTCTTTTAAAAATTTAATGACCGTGCGATGGTCATTGTTGCGGCACGGGATTGCTTCGACCCATTTAGTGACATAATCTACGGTGAGCAAAATATACAGATTTCCAAAGGATTGGGGGAAAGGTCCCATGAAATCAATGCCCCAGCAATCAAATGCTTCTATGATAAGGATAAGATTCAAGGGCATTATATTTAGACAGGACAATGCTCTCAATTTTTGACAACGCTTACAAGCCTTGCAAAACTCATGAGTGTCCCTGAACATAGTGGGCCAATAGAAGCCACATTGCAGAATCTTGGCCTTGGTCTTTTTAGCAGAAAAGTGACCACCACAGGCCTGTGAGTGACAAAAGGAGATGACACTCTAATGCTCATCGTCTGGCACACATGTAACAACCCGCCTTTTCAGGACCCAAGTACACGACCCGTTTCCCAAAAACCCGAGTGTTAACCTTAAAGGATGGTCAAATATTATTATTATTTTTTCTTCTTTTATCAGAGTAAGCATATGAGCATAGAATGGACAAGTAAGCATAAAGGAAAGTTTCATTATCATTTAGAATATACAAAAGAGTGCCCATAATGACTTATACAAACCAATGTCTCGAACATAACAAATACAAGAATCCACATGATCTAGTATAAGAAAAATAACATAAGAATATAAACATAAGCAGCCAGACTGCGCAACTCCTCGAGGTAGATGTAGTCATGTAACCCTGGCACATGTACCCGGCTCCTCATCAGCCTGAACCTGAAAGTCACTTAAGACATCTGTGCTACCTGTACGGTTATATATTTGATGGATGAGTGGCCAACTCAGTGTGAACTCCCCTCAAGATTACACACCGCCGCATTAGGTAAGCATAGTTATAAAATAAAGCATACAAAACAGTACATGATGCAGATCTTATTATGTGCATGGATGTATGGAATGCGTTCATGCCCCGGGGATGCTCATCCGTGCGGATAGGGCCGCTGTCCATGCAATCATCGAACCTGGGAAACATCAACCAGTCGGAATCATCGAACCTAAGAAATATCAACCAGTCGAAAATAATACGTAGCCCACGTAAAATAGCAATAAATGCTGGTCTGTGCGATGTATGCATGATTAACCAATCCATTATTAATCCAATTACACTCAGCAGGTTTAATAAGCTCAAAGGTCACTACGGGGAGCTCAGAGCCCAGCGTAGGCCGACAGTTCAGGCATAGTGTCCCATTTCACCATCTCTGGCTCATGAGGCTACCACCTTAGGATGTTTAATGGAAACCCATCGACTAGTGGCTAATCATATTACAGTATGTGGGGCTTACCAATGCATGGTTGTATAGTATAAAACATTCAACCCATATAGGGAAAATACTAGAACAAAGCCACATAGGGCGATATCAAAGTAGGCCACCTAGGACGAGTATCAAAACCATGCGATAAAAGACCATCCTTGAAAACCATTGGACACCACAACCCTTGATGGTAGGCCCACATCAATGATCCATCTAGACCACACTCAGTAACCGCCAAGTCGAAGGTCCATTACGATCACAACTAGTCAAGTTACATCCCAAGTATGGGTGTGCATTCATATGTGGGAATTTCCCACTAATGTACCAGGTTAAGTTCCATAAGCAATCCACAAAAATAAATCTACAAGCATGAACAATTATACAGGATAATCGTAAAGCATGTAAGACAATAATTCAATTTCCACCAGCTAACACATGTGATTATAAAGGGAAATATCAGTTATGAATTTAAATAAAAACTATAACTTAAGCTAATGAGAAGATGGAAAGCTCAAGGGGAAGAATTATCACCTTATACTTGAATCGCTAACCGATGTTGCCAGAAAGCGCAAGCACCCTCAAAGTTAAGTCCTACCATAGATGGCGAAGTTGTACATGAGATCATTGTTCTACCAAGTGTCTATGGTCAAGATTTACACGACCTATGATTTGGATTACTTTTAGGGTTTTGACGTAAGATTAGAGTTTTAACCTAGGGTTTAGGCTAGATTTTTAAGTTTTGGTTATGGGATTTGAACCCCATTTTGTGTGGCTATTTATGACACTATCAATGGAAGAATTTAAATAGGTAAAATTAATCAAGTGAATTGATTATTAATTTTAGGAATATTAACAATGGCTACTATTATATTAAATTTATCTAATACAACCCATGATGGATAATAATATTAATAATTCCAAAACAATTATTAATATTAATAATGTACTTAACATTTATCCCATGCAATACTAATAGTTATTTTGATGAAAATAAATTGTATGTTCTAACATTAATAATAATAGTTTAAAAAATGACAAGGCAAAGTATTAATATTTTAATAATGTATTAATTAACATCCGTATGGGAAAATTTACTAATGATTAATCATATTTAAATTTAAATAAACCTAAAACTGATAATAACAATTAACATGAAAAATCAATCTGAGAAGAGTGGGGACTCACAAAGGATGGGGCTCAACTCGACCCCAACAAGGCCTGAGCGCGGCCCAAGCATGACCTGGCCCAGCTGGACTCAGTCCCTACCGAGTTGACTCGGTTCCAGCTGAGTTGACTCGGTCTTCTCTCTCATTTTCCCTTCTCCTCTCTCTTCATTCCTCTACTCTTTCTGTTCCCTTTCTTCCCTTCTATATTTCCCAAAAATCCCAGCCATTATACTGGCCTGAACCAGGCCGAGTCGGTGGGTGCACACAGCAGCCACAACAACTCTCTCTCTCTAATTTTCTTCTCTTTGCTTTTCTTTTCTCTTCCTTATGGCCAGAAAACGTCTGGATTGACCAGACCCATCCCTGGCTGGGATCGGACTCGGGTCAGTGAGTTCAGGGAGTCGGGTCGGCTCAGTTCGAGTGGGTCATGGTGCGGTGCAGCTGCCGCACCACCCCATTTCCTTTCCTTTCTTCTTCTTTCATCTTTCATCTTCCCATCCTTCCTTTCTTTTCTCTCATTTCTGATTTAGCTGGAAGGCTCCAGCAGCACCTCTAGGTGATCGGCCCTAAGCTCAACAGTGAGTCGAGCCGAGTGGTGCAACGACCGCACCTTGAACCGACACTCCTACCTTCTTCACACCTCTTCTTTCTCTCTCCTTTCTTTTCTTTCTTTTCTCTTTTCTTCCTGGCCTTCTGTGAGATTTGGAGTGGATAAAACCCATGCGAAAACAGGGTTGCTGGCCTGGACCGGACCAAACCCAATTTGGATTCAAACGAAGGAGATGATTCGCCATTAATGGTGGATTCGAAAACACCACCAAATCTTTCAATCTACTTCCTTCAGATGGTCCGTATGGACCCTACGAAACTTGTGGATAAGCTTTCATGAAGCTTGAAGGGGTTTAAGTTGGTGGGTTCGTATGGAGAAACTCTCGGCCGATTTTTCAAGTGCAGCTGCAGAGATAGAGAGGAGCCCTAATGAAATCCAGTTCCAAGCTCTCATATAGGGTTTTTCCAATGAATCCTAGACCGTAGGATTGATAACAAAAGGTCCGGATTGCCCTGGCTGAAACCGTCTCTAAAAACGGTGGGCGAATCCGAAACTACGTGGTTTTCTTTGTTGAAGGAGCCCTAAACTGCTCAGTTAAAACGGACGGCTGAGATTGCTTTTGATGGACGTCCGAGATCGTGCTAGACGCCCCTCATGCGGATCGCTGAGCTGGAAGAAAGGAAGGGAGCAGACAGTTTCCATATTCGGAATGTTGTGCTTGAAGGGTCATTTTGCAGGAAGAAATGTGTGCATGTACACGTGTGGAATCACTTGGGACTTAGGGGTTATGGTTACACGTGTGTAATCTTTCAAATGGACGGTTTTGATTATGAAGGTGGGGACCGGACGGTGGGCCACGATTGATGCAAGCGATCAGCGTCCGCTCGCTGGCAAAACGCAGAGAGGAGAGAGAGAGTGTCTCTCTTTTTTTAGCAAACGCGGGTCAGAGGAGCTCTGACCGTTCTCCAAAGTCTAGTGCACAGCGGGTGCATGTTCCTTCTGTGCACACGCAACAATTATGGGGTCCACAGTGATGTTTTTGAGAAATCCACTCCATCCATAATTCTCTATGGGCCCATTTAGGTCACCTGACCGGAGATGAAGAAATTCCGAAGCTTGGGTGGGCCATACTCCCAATTTTACTTATTTCTAGCTCTAATTGTAGATTTCGATTAGTTTAATGGTTAGATCACCTTAAAATTAAACGTCAATGGTTAAAAGAATTCTAATGATCCTAAGGTGTGTTCGGGCGTATTATAGGGGTCGATCTATAACTCAGGTGGTCTAACCTTTAATCAACATGTGCCTGTATTCATGTTTAACCAGGGGAGTGTGTGCATTAATTTCATGACTTTCATGAACGGCTGGAGAAAATTTAGGTGGGGCCCGCTTGTGATGACTTATGGGGATCCATTCCATTCACCGTCTTTGGCACGCCGTGCTAACCCATGGTCTCAAATTTGAAGTAGATCCGAACTTCAGGTGGGCCGCACGATCCCGCCGAGTAGTGAGAATTCACATCGTTAGAACTACAATGGTAACTCACGTCAACAGTGTCATGCATGTAGTGTTACCATATTTACAATTTTACCCCTTTTCTTTTTCAAAACTGCTGTCATTCGTAACTCATGAGTCTACCTTCCAAATGTGATGAAATTTGACAGGTGATCGTTATTTTTCACGCTCTTTCCGTCGCCCAAATTTGAGCTATGATCTCTCAAGGATGACTAAGATACCACTTCAATGGGCTATACTACTCCGGGGTTTCAATGTCATGTTTATATATGTCTATTTGTAGTATTATCCGGTAGTTTGGACCTGTGTTCTAAGATCTTCAAAATGACCGATTCATCCTGATATTCGGGTGGCCCATTTGGCAGATCCAAACATGATGGATGGTCAGATGAGCTTCTAAAAATAAGAGGTCTTGATGATTAGAACTTTATCCTTGTATGTAGGTGAATGTATGGTCAGTTTAGTAAATGGATGGACATAACGTGGATTTTTGGAGTGATTAAGGGTAGGGCTTATATAACGTTAGATTCGAACGACTTTCTTTACTCATGAAGGTTTGTCAGATTCTGATTCTAATAGTGGGCTAAGCATATTCATATGGCGTGAACAAGATGGACGGATCAGAATCTTGATCTGATAAGTGTACGAACGGATGTAGAGGTTAAGTAGCTGATTTACTATGATATAAGAGCTGAAATTCGAGGTGTGCGGTTAATTTGTGATAATTAGGCATGATATAAAATTTCATATGAGACGGACTATGAGAATCATGTGATCTAGTGTTCACGGGTCTAAGTTAGTGGCAATTTCGTAATTACTGTCGATCTATGAGTTTTAGGAAATCTAATGGCTCCACACGGTTATAGACATGTTTCTAGGAAATTCTTACAAAAGAACGTATATCTAAATCATTATGGATAAGTAATTATTCATCACGTCATCTAAGGGAAATTACTTGTGTTAAATCACGTGATGGATGGGCTTGTCTTGAAAATCAACAGTCAGATGGCTTGATTTATGAATGAAGATCACCGTCAACGGTTAAGCTAGTGTCAGGGAAAGGATGTAAGGCTAGAATAGTTAGATTGGTATCGTACACATGTATGTGTCACGTTGAAACTTATGGTAACGCTCGAGAACTTTTGATGCCCAAGCATTGAAAAGTTCGGGGCGTTACAACACATCTCCTAAAGATCTGGTCTGGGCAATATTTAAACAGATATGGATCGTCCCAGAAAAATTTGCGTGCCTCGGTAAAGAATTTCTTCTTATCTTGTGCGGTCCAATGTGTCGGTATGGAACCTGTAGCAAGATAATTAGCAATATCAGCGAACCAAGGTGAATGGGAGACTCTGAACAGTTGTTCATCAGGGAGCATGTCGTTGATATGGGTCGCCTCAAGGGAATCAGAGGTATTAAGGCGAGAAAGGTGATCGGCCACTACGTTCTCTACTCCCTTTTTATCTTTAATTTCCAAATCAAATTCTTGGAGTAGAAGGATCCATCTATCAGGCGGGGCTTAGAATCATTCTTAGAAAGAAGATACTTAAGTGCCGCATGATCTGTATAGATAATAATCTTGGATCCGATTAGATAGGACCTAAATTTGTCTAAGGCGAACACTATAGCTAAAAGTTTCTTTTCCGTAGTCGAGTAGTTCACTTGGACAGGATTTAAAGTCCTACTCGCGTAATGGATGACGTAGGGCCTTTTATCTTTTCTCTGATCTAGAACCGTTCCAAGAGCATAATCAGAAGCGTCGCACATAAGCTCAAAAGGAAGGCTCCAGTCGGGTGGCTGCATGATGGGTGCAGTGGTTAACGTGCCTTAAAGCTTGGTGAAAGCTTCCTGGCATTGTTCAATCCACTCGTATGGAGCATCCTTTTGAAGAAGATTACATAAAGGACGAGAGAGGAGACTAAAGTCCTTTATGAATCGCCTGTAAAATCATACGTGTCCTAAGAAGGATCGCACGTCCCTGATGTTCTTGGGTGGAGGTAGGTTAGAGATAAGATCGATTTTTGCCTTATCTACCTCAATTCCCTTGGACGAGATGATATGTCCAAGGACAATCCCCTTATGAACCATGAAATGACACTTCTCCCAATTAAGTACCAGATTCTTTTCTTCACATCTTTTCAGCACACTTTTGAGATTCTCTAAGCACTCGCTGAAAGATAAACCGAAAACAGAGAAATCGTCCATAAAGACCTCTAGATATATCCCCACCATGTCAGAAAAGATACTCAGCATACATCGCTGAAAGGTGGCAGGGGCATTACATAACCCGAATGACATCCTTCTGTAAGCAAAGGTGCCATAGGGGCAGGTAAATGTTGTCTTTTCCTGGTCTTCAGGGGCGATTTCAATTTGGTTATAGCCCGAATACCCGTCAAGGAAACTATAATAGGAATGACCGACTAACCTTTACAGGATCTGATTAATGAATGGTAAAGGAAAGTGATCTTTCCTCGTGACGATATTTAACTTCCTGTAGTCAATGCACATTCTTGAAAAGGCCTAGCTATATGTCCTAGAGGGGGGGGGGGGGGTGAATAGGACAATGCCAAATAAAAACTTATAACAGCGAAATTAAAAGAAAATGATAGCCAAATTAAATTACAATGCAGGTAAGTGAAACAACCTCAAAATTTAGATCTTGAGAGGTTGATACAAATGTTGTTCTAAGGACAACCTTTCACCAAAAACCAGAGTTTATGGTAGGACAACCTTATTTCTAGAAAGATCTTTGTATCAAATCTCAAACCAAAGAGGAATAAAGAAATAAATACAAACTGAATTGAAATAAATTGTAATTACAAATGTATTGTTCTAGGGACAGCCATACACCATAAAAATGGCAGGGCAACCTTGCTGGAACAACTTCTTAAAAGAAATTGAATATCAAGCTGATAAAGAAATAACAGAAAATAAATTCTAAACTATTACAAAATTCTCACAAAGCTTGAATTAAATGATTACAACATTCATCACTTTCATACAACCCACAAAAGAATAATTAAAGATTAGAAATGTAAATCATTCAACCATAACACTAGGGATTATAGTGGTTCGCCTGTGTGTTCACCAACTGTTAAACAACAGCCACACAAAATGCTACTCCACTCCTAATATCCTCACACAGGGGATATTAGCGTTCACTAACAAAGTAGGTTTCCCAGGTTCACCAAAAACCTTTACAATTGTGTCTTTGTCTGTGGGCTTACACAATAAAAAAAACCCCACTTCTGAGTTTTCCTGGCTCTCCTCAGATAACCAATACAACAAGATTTTTCTGGCAAATCTTGAAATAAACCAAAATAGAAAGGAATTTACAATTAAATGTAAAATACCAGAATATCTCCTTCGATATAGCAGCCCGGTAGAACCAAGTCAGAGTAGATGATTGAATGTCCAAGTTCAATGTCCAGTACTCAATTACAATGGTTCTAATTCTAATAGATTATAAATTTAATCAAGTAGGGCTTGCCTTAATTGATTTTGATTCCAAAGAAAGGGAATAGCGATTCCTCTTATCAAATTAGATTGGAATAGCAGAAACAAAATCAATTAAATAAAGCTAAGAAAAGAGAATATTAAATAAGCACATTTAGCTTAGATGGAGCACAGAAATATCTCTCAGAAGTTCGACGAAGATTAGCTTGAATGAATTAATTAATTCGATGATTTCTTATGAGATTCGTTCTCTATTTATAGGTGAGCAGATCGCATCTTCGACTGGTCTAAGGAATCGTTCGACTAGTCGAAGAAATAACAAATTTGAAAAAAATCGGCCGCCATAAGCTTTGACCATTCTACGACTGGTCGAAGGCCTCCTTCGACTGGTCGTAGGTCACCTTCGACTGGTCGAAGACCATGTGAATTTATCGCTGGACTTTGTGTCGAAGAATTACGACCGGTCGAAGAACTAGTCGACACTGTTCCTTCGACTGGTCGAAGAAATCCCTGGACTAGTCGAAGCCTAACAGATTTTATTCGATTTTTGTAACAAACTTACGACTGATTGAGGATTTTTGTGGACTGGTCGAAGCAACTCTAGGACTAGTCGAAGAAGGCTTAAGACTAGTCGAAGAACTGACCAAACTTATGTAAAATAAACATTTGATTTATGTATCCAAAGTGACCTACTTCTAAGGTCAACCTAAGGTCAGTCAAACCTCAACCATGAAGAAGGACATTGAAACATTTGGAACTAGTGATCTTGAAGTATAAGTCTTGAAGTCTAGATGTAGCTCAATCTTGAAAGAGTCTTAAGTTCTTTATGAACATCCTTGTACTCTTCTTGAAGTCTTGCAGCTTGAGTCGTGTCTTGCATTCAAGTTTGATCTTTGTACTTGTGAGCTTAGCTTGTTGTGAACTTAGCTTGTACATGAATATTGATCTTTGAGAGAGCTTCACTTATGCAAGATATATAACAGTGATTTTGGCACCACAAATTTGACAACAACTAGGGACATAAAATATAACACTTACAATTCTCCAACCAGTTGTAACTCTAGTTGGCACGAGTTCATTATTAGCATTGGCTACGATGGTGATTCCGGACTTCTTAGGAACCACCTTAGTTGGACTCACCCATTGACTATCAGATATAGGGTATATGATACCCACATCCAATAGTTTGAGAACCTCGGCCTTAACCACTTCCTTCATGTTTGGATTTAGTCTACGTTGTGGTTGCCGAGCGGTCTTCGTATTATCCTCAAGATATATGCGGTGAGTACGAATCGAGGGGTCGATTCCCTTGAGGTCCGCGATCGTCCATCCTAAGGCTCCTTTATGCTCAATAAGAGTAGATATGAGCATACTCTCCTGTTCTTTCTCCAGGTGGGCAGAGATCACCACCGGGTATGTCTCATCTAGACCTAAATAGGCATATTTCAAATCAGAGGGCAATGGTTTTAGGTCAAGCTTCGGTACCTTGAGGTTAGACGGTAAAGGCACTACATCAGTTTATGGCAATTCTTCAAATTGTGGCCTCCACCGATTAACTTCAAGTACTGGTGCAGTATCCAGTAAGGCACTCGTCTCCCTAATCATATCATCATCTAACTCATGGGAGTGGGCCAGGCACGTCTCTAGAGGGTCGGAGGATAAGGTCAGAGGTATCGTATCTTTCACGAAAGAGTCAATCATGTTAATGTCGTGGAAATCGTCATCATCCTCTGAGTTGTTGCCGTTATTGAAAAAGATGTTTGACTCCAATGTCAAATTTCCAAAAGACATAGTCATGACACCATTCCTGTAATTGATAATTGCATTTGACGTGGCAAGGAATGGGCGACCAAGAATGACGGGAATCTGAGTGCTCATGTTATTGATGGGTTCGGTGTCCAGGATGATAAAATCTACAGGGTAGTCAAATCTATCGACTTGGACTAACACTGCCTCAATTATCCCTCTTGGCACACGAACAGAGCGATCGGTAAGTTGTAATATGGTTAGGGTGGGTTTTAACTCACCCAAATCTAACTGTTTGTATACCGAGTAGGGAATCAGATTGACGCTCGCTCCTAAGTCAAGAAGTGCGTGATCAATTCGATGGTTCTCGATTACACATGATATGGTTGGGCTACCGGGATCCTTGAATTTCTGTGGCACGTCTTGCTTCAGGATGGCACTCACTTTCTCAGTCAAGAAAATCTTCTTTTGAATACTCTGCCGTCTTTTGGTCATGCATAGGTCTTTTAGAAATTTTGCATATGAAGAAATCTATTTTACGACATCAAGTAGAGGAATGTTGACTTTCACTTGTTTGAACACCTCCAGAATATCCTGAGAGTTAGACAGACGTTTTGGTGCAACCAACCGTTGGGGGAACGGGGTAACTGGCTTCTCTAGAAGTTTCGGTTCTAATTTTTGTGGGGCATCACTCGATCCATCATTATTGTCCGCTTCTGGTTCTTGAGGCTTTTCGGGCCTAACCGGAAGGTTTTATCAATGATCTTCCCACTCCTAAGAGTGGTGATGGATTTAGCGTGCCCCATTTGATTTGAAGAGCTGGGATCAGTTATCTCGTACTGCGGTTTAGGATTGGGGAGAGGTTGTGCAGGAAGCATCCCCTTTTCTATAACCGTCATACGTAAATCTATATTTTATATAAAATCTATAAATCCTCGCATTGCCTGAGCCAGCTCTTGTATAGAATTTTGAACCGGTTCTTCTTGAGGTTTCCCTTGATTTGGATTTTGATTGAAGAAACCTTGGGGGTCGCAGTTTGTTCATTCCTCCAACTAAAATTGGGATGATTTTTTTTAACCAGGATTATACGTATTAGAGGTCGGTCCATTGAAAGGTCTTTGAAAGTTATTTACAGCATTGGATTGTTCATTCAACACTCCTCAAAAAGCAGGTATTGTAGGACAATTTTTAGTTGTGTGAATGTTGCAATCACAGATGCCGTAAATAATTTCATTAACCTTGTCCTTCCTTCCTTCCATGGCCTCAAATTTTCTTATGAGATTAGTCACTTTGTAATTGAGATCATCTTCTTCTTTCAAGAGATATACTCCACCTCTCTCCTTAGATTGAGTCGGCCTAGACATGGTGTTCGAATTTGGGTAAAGGTCCCATGATTGTATTTTTTCAGCAAGTCCATCGAGGTAATCCCATACCTCATCGACATTTTTATTTATGAATTCTCCATTACACATTGTCTCGACCAATTGGCGCATGGCAGATGTTAGACCATCATAGAAAAAATTCGTAATGTGCCACATTTCAAAGCCATGTTGTGGGCATAAACTAACAAGATCTTTGAACCTTTCCCAACATTGGAAGAATGTTTCACCTTACTTTTGGGCGAAGTTCATGATTGTTTTTCTGTGGGTAACCATTTTATGATGTGGGAAAATTTTCTTTATGAATTCCCTCTGCATATCATTCCATGTGCCAATGGATCTAGGACGCAGTGAATGTGACCACGTCTTAGCCTTCTCTTTCAAAGAGAATGGAAAGAGTTTCAGCCTGACTGTGTCCTTAGACACGTTTTGAAAATACAAAGTGGCTATGATCTCATCAAACTCTTTCAGATGTAGATACGGTTCTTCAGACTCAAGCCCATGAAATTTAGGAAGGATTTGGATTACCCCTGGTTTGATATCCATATGTCCCGTATTCTCATGAAAAACTATACATGAGGGCGTGCTCACCCCTGCCGGTTGTAAATAATCTCGTAAAGTACGAGGCGGGGGTGCTTGATGTACCTCATTCTCATCATGTACTTCCTCAACCTTAGCTTGAGGTAGTGCTTGTGGTTGATTTGCAGCAATAACCTCAGTTAACTCAGGGGAATTCGAGCTGTGTCTGGTCCTGCGATGGACGGTTAACCCCTCAACTAATCCTCCTTCGGTCAAGCGACGTCGAGTGTTGTCACGAGCCCACTTGGGCATGAAACACTTGCAACCCTCAATCAAATTCTAAACCTAATCTTAAAAAAAGAAAATAAGAATCTAGAAGGAAAGAGAGAGTTGGAAGGAAGTTACCAAATTGGAGTTCCTAAGTTAAATCCTGCAAAATAAGAAAGTTGTGTTAGTTTCTAAAAAGGGAAAAACTATCTAAAAATAGGAAATTTCTAAAATTTAAAAGAAACTATAAAAATTTCAAACCCTAATTCTAAAAATAGAAAGAGTAGAGGAATTGGAAAGGAATTACCAAATTAGAAAGTAATGTCAAGATCCTATAAAACAGGAAAACAGATTAGTTTTTATAAATAAAAAAACATAAACCTAAAGTTAGTAAAATCCTAATCTTAATCTGATTCTAAAACCAATTAATTTCAGAAATATGTAGCCGTCACTCCCCGGCAACGGCGCCAAAAACTTGTTCACTCCCCAAGTGCAGGGTTGTGATGTAGTAATAAACTCGGTAAGACTGAGGTCAAATCCTAAGGGACTGATACCTGTACGTTGTCTGAAACTAACTAGAACTAGAAATAGAATGAGATGAAATCTAAACCAAATGTAATTTGAGAAATAATGGTGAGAGATTAATCTAAAACTTAATAAATTCAGAGGAAAGGAAACTAGGGGTTTCAGAGGATCCACTTGTAGAGATCAGAGAGATCTTATGCCCGTATCAAAAATCATGGAAACTAACTGAACTGCCGTTGATATAGTTTTTAAGAGATGAGAGGTATATGAATTAGAATGGATTCCATCACCAAACCATGCCTCAGAGACAAAGTAAACAACAGAATTAAACTAATTGACAACCAATCAGATGATTATGAAGGTTAGGAAGGGTACCGACATCCAACCATGCCCAGGAGACGATGGTGAACAACAGGGCTTCCTGACGTCATAAACATCAAAAGGAAACAGAAATACTCAAAGCCACCGCAGATCTATTGTAATTCAGTCACAACAAATCATTAAAAACTAAAAGTATTCCCTTATTATCAACTCGAATCAAACATTAGTTCAACTGAAACTTAAATAAAAGGCATACAAAATCTCCCATCTCACTACAAGCTTCACCCCTTAGCCCTAGGTAAGGAGTTTTAGCTTGACATGGATAAGCTAAACTCTATTAACATTCATAGAAAAAAAAATAACATAGAAATAAAATAAATAAAATAAAGGAAGTCCAAACTCTCTCTCTCCCTGTCTCCTTCTCTGTTCCACCACAAGCCCAAGCTCCCGATCCCAGCTCTTGTTCCCTCTTTTTATAGACTGTAGTCGAAGGAGATGGAGCTTTTACGGAAGTCAGTCGAGCTTCCGCACTCTCCTCTTGCACAGGAAAAGTCCCGGACGCGCACCTTGTTCTGCAGCTGCGTTTGGACCGAGATTGAGGGAGAGATCGCCGTATCTAAGTAATTCGACTTCATGGGAAGGGAAAACACCCGCTGATCTGACTTATGAACGGTCCGGATCACACATTCAAACGTGATCTTGAACACGTTGTTGGCCCACAGAGTCCAGGTGTTGTTCGGACGTACGGCCTGCGTAATGGCTTACGCTGAGCTGATGGTGGGGCCCAGTATTGATTTTAACGGGGGAATCCAAGCCGTCCATTGTGTTCCTCTCAAAAAACCTGTTGAAAAGGGTATTTATTTATGTCTTTTGATGCGGCCATTGAACCTTTTCTTCCACCGTTCATCTTCCATTTGGTCAGTTAGAAACTGTTTTTTTTCGGTGTCTTTTGAGATTTGATCACCTAGGCTTGGGCCAGTGGCCCTGTATAATTCCGATGGACGGTCCAGATCGGACCGTCACATCATGATGAAGGCCTACAAAAACTCCTCCGGATGCTCTGTTTGAGCGCTTGCGGGCGGGAGATGGTTTTAAAATCCTTAAGAAAATAGGAAAGTCAGGTCATACCTTGGTTTGACCAAGGTGGAGGTGCAGTGCACGGCTGGTGCGTTTGTGCACATGCACGCAGTATGCAAAGGAGGGTCCAATGTGATGGTCCTGAGAAATCCAATCCGTCCATCTCTTTTCTCATGTTATTTTAGGGTTGAGTACGAAATTGAGGTAAATCCAGAGATCATGTGGGCCCCAAATCAGAATTTCATGAGCTGATCTATCCATTGAGCCACTTATACAAGGATCCAATGGCTGATTTTTGACGTGTACGGTTAATTTATGGTCCTCATAACATATATGAAGTCTCGAGCCAAACGGATGGTGTGAACCCTGTGATCTTGCGTTCTAGATGACTTTCAAGCCTCTTTAACGTGAACAACTTGATTTCCTCAGATCTCTGACATGTAAATCCATCAATCTTGGTCCCCTGGAGTCCGTCCTTTGCCTTGGTGATTCTGGAGCATCAATTTCATGCATTTAGCATCTTTTTCAGTCCATGCTCCTAACTTCGCCTTGCACCACAAACACGATTAAACTAGACCATTAAGCAGTATCATGTTCATAAATCTAAGTAGTAACTGGGGTCTAATATGCAATATTTGACCCTCAACAATTTTAAACATGAGGAATACTAATTCTGGATGCACATTTGTAGCCAAAAAAAATAAATAAATAAAGAAAAAGACAATGAAAATCTCTAACCCAATTACAAAAATCAGCAATGAAAGCAAACCAAACAGTTTATTTTCAAGAATATTACATTCTTCAAAGTTACTGAATCAATACATTCTTCAAAGGTGAGTCAGGGTAGCAGTTTAGTTGGTAAGTCCCTAACCGTGGGGCCCACCTTGATGTATGTGTAGATTTCATGTGCCCCTAGGCATAGAGATATCTTTGTGGGGTCTACATCCACTCTATTCATCTATTTTGAAAGACAACGGTGGGACAGGATTCTAAAAATCAGGCAGATTCAAAACTCAGGTGGCTATACTAACAAAATAGTGGGAACAACCACGTACACTGTTGAAACCTTTTTGGAGTTGACCATAATGTTTATATGACATCCAAACTGTTTATAGAATTATTATCACTCAAATAAACTGTAGGAACAAATATTACCATAATACAAAACTTTTGTCATTGGTAGGCGTTCAATCCACATAGTTTCATGTTCAATCCAATAAAGTTCACAACCACTTTCCGAGTAAGATAAATAGATTAATGCATTAACATTAAAAGGGAGAATACCTATTTGAAAAGGAGATGAAGCCTTCACATTTACCATACCATCATTTGAGCTTCATAACACAGCTTCTCCAATGAATATAACTCAATTTCCTTTTCAAGGTGAGCTATGTCCAACTCTAGTTGTGGATAAGCTCCTTGCCCCTGCATGGCTTTAAGGGTTGAGAATGTTTCCTTACACCTAGATAAGTCCTAGAATTGATTTCACACAGTAAATAAACACTACCAAAAGAAACTCCACAATGACGAGATTCGCTTTATGCAAACCATAGATTAAGTCAGTTTTATTTTTAATACGAGATGCCAAACCTTGTATACTTACCTTAAACTTGATTCTTCAGAACTAGGCAGCAAATCCATTCCAGTTTAGGGGTGAGCTAACCGAAGCACAGCCAAACACAAAGGCCATGACCAATATCTTCAAGGAAGAACGAAAAGACCAACAAAAAGAGAGAAAACTCTGTAAGTGGGTAGTGGACCCACATAAATCACAATTCTGCAGCAAAAAAAAAAAAAAAAAAAAAAAAAAAAAAAAAAAAAAAAAACAACTCAAATCATCATAAAAGTTCAAATAGAACACACATACTAAAAAATAGGATTCCATCACCAGACACTTCATGGGTTAAATCTCAGGGTGCTTTTCTGCCATTACTTAAGCATGATGAAACATCCACCATAGTATCACATACACATATGCCATTACTTATGATTGGTGAGTTTTGTCCGACACAACATCATGGCTCCATGCATAGTCCACTAGACCTTGCCAGTAATGACCATCCGATGTCTCCAGATTGCCCAACTGAATTAACATGAAATTTTAGTGGTGATAATGACAAGTACTTTGGGTGAAATTTCATGAAATTTGATGCAACCAAACTCACCCTTAACAATGCCTAGGTCTATCTGAGATGGGAAATTAATCACCTGATTTTTAGGCATTTATTGGGCCTGAAACTGGTTTATGACCACTTATCAGAGTTTTGGGTCGACCCTTACTGGAATTTAGGCACGATTAACAATTGGACACCTTACCAAATTTATCTTAGGGTGAATGGGAGACTCTGAACAGTTGTTCATCAGGGAACATGTCGTTGATATGGGTCGCCTCAAGGGAATCAGAGGTATTAAGGCGATAAAGGTGATCGGCCACTACGTTCTCTACTCCCTTTTTATCTTTAATTTCCAAATCAAATTCTTGGAGTAGAAGGATCCATCTATCAGGCGGGGCTTAGAATCATTCTTAGAAAGAAGATACTTAAGTGCAGCATGATCTGTATAGATAATAATCTTGGATCCGATTAGATAGGACCTAAATTTGTCAAAGGCGAACACTATGGCTAAAAGTTTCTTTTCCGTAGTCGAGTAGTTCACTTAGACAGGATTTAAAGTCCTACTCGCGTAATGGATGACGTAGGGCCTTTTATCTTTTCTCTGACCTAGAACCGTTTCAAGAGCATAATCAGAAGCGTCGCACATAAGCTCAAAAGGAAGGCTCCAGTCGAGTGGCTGCATGATGGGTGCAGTGGTTAACGTGCCTTTAAGCTTGGTGAAAGCTTCCTGGCATTGTTTAGTCCACTCGTATGGAGCATCCTTTTGAAGAAGATTACATAAAGGACGAGAGAGGAGACTAAAGTCCTTTATGAATCGCCTGTAAAATCACGCGTGTCCTAAGAAGGATCGCACGTCCCTGATGTTCTTGGGTGGAGGTAGGTTAGAGATAAGATCGATTTTTGCCTTATCTACCTCAATTCCCTTGGACGAGATGATATGTCCAAGGACAATCCCCTTATGAACCATGAAATGACACTTCTCCCAATTAAGTACCAGATTCTTTTCTTCACATCTTTTCAGCACACTTTTGAGATTCTCTAAGCACTCGCTGAAAGATGAACCGAAAACAGAGAAATCGTCCATAAAGACCTCTAGATATATCCCTACCATGTCAGAAAAGATACTCAGCATACATCGCTGAAAGGTGGCAGGGGCATTACATAACCCGAATGGCATCTTTCTGTAAGCAAAGGTGCCATAGGGGCAGGTAAATGTTGTCTTTTCCTGGTCTTCAGGGGCGATTTCAATTTGGTTATAGCCCGAATACCCGTCAAGGAAACTATAATAGGAATGACCGGCTAACCTTTATAGGATCTGATTAATGAATGGTAAAGGAAAGTGATCTTTCCTCGTGACGATATTTAACTTCCTGTAGTCAATGCACATTCTTGAAAAGGCCTAGCTATATGTCCTAGAGGGGGGGGGGGGGGGTGAATAGGACAATGCCAAATAAAAACTTATAACAGCGAAATTAAAAGAAAATGATAGCCAAATTAAATTACAATGCAGGTAAGTGAAACAACCTCAAAATTTAGATCTTGAGAGGTTGATACAAATGTTGTTCTAAGGACAACCTTTCACCAAAAACCAGAGTTTATGGTAGGACAACCTTATTTCTAGAAAGATCTTTGTATCAAATCTCAAACCAAAGAGGAATAAAGAAATAAATACAAACTGAATTGAAATAAATTGTAATTACAAATGTATTGTTCTAGGGACAGCCATACACCATAAAAATGGCAGGGCAACCTTGCTGGAACAACTTCTTAAAAGAAATTGAATATCAAGCTGATAAAGAAATAGCAGAAAATAAATTCTAAACTATTACAAAATTCTCACAAAGCTTGAATTAAATGATTACAACATTCACCACTTTCATACATCCCACAAAAGAATAATTAAAGATTAGAAATGTAAATCATTCAACCATAACACTAGGGATTATAGTGGTTCGCCTGTGTGTTCACCAACTGTTAAACAACAGCCACACAAAATGCTACTCCACTCCTAATATCCTCACACAGGGGATATTAGCGTTCACTAACAAAGTAGGTTTTCCCAGGTTCACCAAAAACCTTTACAATTGTGTCTTTGTCTGTGGGCTTACACAATAAAAAAAACCCCACTTCTGAGTTTTCCTGGCTCTCCTCAGATAACCAATACAACAAGATTTTTCTGGCAAATCTTGAAATAAACCAAAATAGAAAGGAATTTACAATTAAATGTAAAATACCTGAATATCTCCTTCGATATAGCAGCCCGGTAGAACCAAGTCAGAGTAGATGATTGAATGTCCAAGTTCAATGTCCAGTACTCAATTACAATGGTTCTAATTCTAATAGATTTTAAATTTAATCAAGTAGGGCTTGCCTTAATTGATTTTGATTCCAAAGAAAGGGAATAACGATTCCTCTTATCAAATTAGATTGGAATAGGAGAAACAAAATCAATTAAATAAAGCTAAGAAAAGAGAATATTAAATAAGCACACTTAGCTTAGATGGAGCACAGAAATATCTCTTAGAAGTTCGACGAAGATTGGCTTGAATGAATTAATTAATTCGATGATTTCTTCTGAGATTCATGCTCTATTTATAGGTGAGCAGATCGCATCTTCGACTGGTCTAAGGAATCCTTCGACTAGTCGAAGAAATAACAAATTTGAAAAAAATCGGGCGCGATAAGCTTTGACCGTTCTACGACTGGTCGAAGGCCTCCTTCGACTGGTCGTAAGTCACCTTCGACTGGTCGAAGACCATGTGAATTTATCGCTGGACTTTGTGTCGAAGAATTACGACCGGTCAAAGAACCAGTCGACACTGTTCCTTCGACTGGTCGAAGAAATCCCTGGACTAGTCGAAGCCTAACAGATTTTATCCGATTTTTGTAACAAACTTACGACTGATTGAGGATTTTTGTAGACTGGTCGAAGCAACTCTAGGACTAGTCGAAGAAGGCTTAAGACTAGTCGAAGAACTGACCAAACTTATGTAAAATAAACATTTGATTTATGTATCCAAAGTGACCTACTTCTAAGGTCAACCTAAGGTCAGTCAAACCTCAACCATGAAGAAGGACATTGAAACATTAGGAACTAGTGATCTTGAAGTATGAGTCTTGAAGTCTAGATGTAGCTCAATCTTGAAAGAGTCTTGAGTTCTTTATGAACATCCTTGTACTCTTCTTGAAGTCTTGCAGCTTGAGTCGTGTCTTGCGAGTAGTTCTTGCATTCAAGTTTGATCTTTGTACTTGTGAGCTTAGCTTGTTGTGAACTTAGCTTGTACATGAATATTGATCTTTGAGAGAGCTTCACTTATGCAAGATATATAACAGTGATTTTGGCACCACAAATTTGACAACAACTAGGGACATAAAATATAGCACTTACAATCTCCCCCTTTGTCAAATTAGTGACAAAACACATAACCAAGATAAACATAAACATAAAGTAAACCATCAGTAAAACACCAGTTCATATCAACTGTCAATATTCAATATTCAACATTCAAACTCGCCCTGAGTAACATAACCAATGCTACTCCTATCACCTCTCACAATCACATCGTTAAGTTAAGAACAAACCATTTATGTTAAAAACAAACCATTCTCCCCCTTTTTGTCACTATATGACAAAGGAAACAACAATAATGGAGAATTAATTAAAGGGATATATGAGAGTAAACATGAGGAGTTATGAGATTATAGCAAAACAGATAAAGAGATACTCTGCATGACTTCATATAGAATAAATATCCAGCATAAATCAGTGAAAGTATCCAACTAAAATTCAGTCAACCAAGTGCTAAATTATAAGGTTATTACAGACCAGAAAATCTCAAAAAGACTAGTCAGAATTAGAACTAGAAGACGGAGCAGGAATAGAGGGATCAAGTTGGTGCATGCCTTTGTTTAATCGCCAAAGATATTTCCGCATGTACTTGAATTGAGAATCACGAGTAACAGACATGTTTTCTAACTTTTCATTCAAATTCTCAACTTTACCCTCCAATGCACTCAGATGTGCATCAAAATCAGATGGTACAAAATCAGGATCATTTGTCGAATCAGAATCCAGTTCCTCAAAGATATCATCCATATTAATGTCATCCCCTGCATCTTCATGACCAGCACCACCACCATTACCACCTTGTTCAGGAAGTAATTCCAGCTACATCTTATTGAGATTAGTGTTGTTGAAAATAAGATGATGAATAGGAGCTTCATTGACAGGCATATCGACCAACATATGTGTGGCTAATACAGTCATTAAATAACCAAAAGGGATGTCACTATGACCAGGATGGAGTCTAAACTGAAGAAGGAAATGACAGATTAAGGATTTGAGACAAATCTGAGTACCACTGGAAATAGCATGAATAATACGTAACATAAAAGAGGTCAAGTCAGTTTTATTACCTGACCGCGGATACAGATTAGACACAGATTCTATGGAGCACTCTGTATTTGGGTAACAAAAACCTTGCGGGGAGCGCATTCCCTTTACGTGTCCATTGAACATCCATATTGCACAAGTCTCTAGTGAGCATACATTTTTCAGAAATTGAGGGTTTATCAGTTAGGTTATGGATAGGAATACCCTCATCATTTACAGGAATTTCCATAAGGGCTGAAATTAAATGTCGATCAATTTCAAATGGCCCTTCACTAGTAGATATTTTAAAAGTTAAACTATCCAATGAGAAGTCACTTATGCATGTAAACATGGATTGAGCAATGGACCGGTATGCAGGCCCACCCCAATGCAATAAGTTAGTCCAACCTACAGCTTCAAGCAAAGGTAGGATATCAAAAGGTGCAATATGGTTAACATGAACAGGGTGTTCAACAATCACATTACGAGTTCTAAGGTCTATAACATAAGAAAGATCATTTGTAGGCTCAAGAAGATGACGTTTTGTCAATCTGGAGGAAGTAGAAGGACCACGGGAAGTAGATTTTTTACCTCTAGAAGCCATTTACAACAAGGATATCAAGAAATTAAGAAGTTGCAAAGGATCGAGAAGAGGGTTTCTTCAAATCAGAATTTTCAAAAATCAAACCCCAAATCTCAATGAAATCAAAAATAGAAAGCTTCAAGATAGACAAGAGAGTAATCAAGACACTGATTTGCAATAAAAATGTAAATGGAACACTAACCTTGAAGAACAAAGATGGTGGGTTCGACAAGTCGAAGCTCGGCTCCTTTGAGAGAAAAAAGGAAATGAGGAAGAAAGCAAAAATCCCCAAATTTAAGTGATTTTCGAGATCTACGACTGGTCGTAGGTATCTACGACCGGTCGTAGGACGACTGGTCGAGTACACTCACGACAGGTCAAAGGAAGTCCAAAAAAGCATATTTCTTGCAATTTTTTAAAGAAAATGAATTTAAACCTAGCAAATATATACACTATGATACATGTAAGCATAAATAATCATTTTAAAATACACATGCCAAGATCAAATTTCATCTTATTAAACCTAATTTTATCAAGAGGTTTTGTGAAAATATCAGCTCTTTGATCTTCAGTAGGAATATATTCTAGAGATATAACTTTTTCTTCTACCAATTCCCTAATATAATGAAATCTAATGTCAATGTGCTTAGTGCGAGAATGCTGAATAGGATTTTTTGAAATATTTATTGCACTGGAATTATCACAATGCAATAACATAGAATCTTGTTTAATTCCATAATCACTCAGCATTCGTTGCATCCAAACAAGCTGTGCACATGCATTACCGGCTGCGATATACTTAGCTTCAGCTGTTGAAAGTGATATAGAGTTTTGTTTCTTACTAAACTAGGAAACTAGACAATTTCCAATGTAAAAACAACCACCACTGGTTGATTTTTTATCATCTAGATTACCAGCCCAGTCAGCATCCGAGTACCCAGCTAATTGGACACTAGTCTCATGAGGATACCAGAGACCGAGATTTACAGTACTTGCGACATATCTAATAATTCGCTTAACAACAATCAAGTGAGATTCTTTTGGATCAGATTGAAATCTTGCGCAAATACCAACACTTAAAGAAATATCTGGTCTACTAGCAGTTAAATATAGCAAACTACCAATCATACTCCAATAAAGTTTTGAGTCAACATTTTTACCATTAGAATCTTTTGAGAGTTTCAGGGTAGTACTCATAGGAGTATCGAAATTCTTGCCATTCTCAAATCCAAATCTCTTGATTAGATTCGAGGCATACTTAGATTGAGAGATGAATATTCCTTCAGGTTGCTGCTTAACTTGCAAACCAAGAAAATAAGTTAGTTCCCCAACCATGCTCATTTCAAACTGAGATTTCATCAAATCTGCAAACTCAGTAGTCAAGTTAGTACAAGTTGATCCATAGATGATATCATCAACATAAATTTGTACTATTAAGATATGATCATTATGTTTTTTAACAAAAAGAGTTTTATCAACAGATCCCATTTGAAAATTGTGACTTAAAAGAAATTTTGTTAGTTTCTCATACCATGCTCTAGGTGCTTGTTTTAATCAATAAAGTGCCTTTTTAAGCCGATACACATGATCAGTATTTTTGGGATCTTCAAAACCCAT
Source organism: Magnolia officinalis (assembly GCA_021015155.1). NCBI lineage: Eukaryota > Viridiplantae > Streptophyta > Magnoliopsida > Magnoliales > Magnoliaceae > Magnolia > Magnolia officinalis. The sequence goes on along the minus strand of JAJHSJ010000002.1, from coordinate 85,350,790 downwards.
TGGCTGTTCAACATAGACTTCTTCATGTAAATCGCCATTTAGAAAAGCACTTTTTACATCCATCTGATAGATCTTTATCTTTCTAAAACATGCAATAGATATAAATAGTCTGATAGATTCAAGACGTGCTACTGGTGTAAAGGTTTCATCGAAATCAATTCCTTCAATTTGAGTATAACCTTGTACCACTAGTCTAGCCTTGTTTCTAATTATATTTCCACATTCGTCAGACTTATTTTTGAAAATCCATTTTGTTCCAATGATGTGTTTATCTTTAGGTCTTGGTACTAGATACCAAACATCATTTCTTACGAATTGGTTAAGTTCTTCTTGCATCGCAACAATCCAGTTCTCATCAGCAAGTGCTTCTTTTACATTGGATGGTTCTATTTGGGATGTAAAACATACATAATTACATAAATCCTCAAGTTGTCTACGGGTGCGAACACCAGTGAGAGGGTTTACAAGAATTTGAGTAGTTGGATGATCTTTAACAGTCCTCAATTCAGATTCAGTCTAATTTGATGAAGTATCGGGTTTATCAATGATTAGAACTTCATCATTATCTGAATTAGAGATAGGCTTATTTAAGTGATCATCAATGACAACATTGATGGATTCTTGAATCACACCAGTCCTTTTGTTCAGAACCCTATAAGCACGACTGTTTAAGGAATATCCTAGAAAAATCCCTTCATCACTTTTTGTATCGAATTTTTCCAAATTTTCACGATCACGTAAAATATAGCATTTGCTGCCAAAAACTCGAAAATATTTAACTGTAGGCTTTTTATTGAACCACAATTCATAAGCTGTTTTATTATTATCTTTGCTAGTGTAGACTCAGTTAATAATATAACAAGCTGTGTTGACTGCTTCAGCCCAAAGATTTTTAGAGAGCTTCATGCTATTCAACATGACATTAGCCATTTCTTGAAGTACTCTATTCTTTCTTTCAACAATTCCATTTTGTTGTAGAGTTTTGGGAGCAGAGAATTCATGTAATATTCCTTGGTCGGTACAGAACTTCTCAAAATTGCTATTCTCAAATTCAGACCCATGATCACTACGAATCTTACTGATTTGAGAACATTTTTCAGTTTGAATCCTTCTGAGAACTTTACTTACTTCTTCAAGGGTTTCAGATTTATCCCTTAAGAAGACTACCCATGTAAATCTGGTAAAGTCATCCACTATTACCAAGATATACTTTTTCCCACCACGACTTTCCGTTCTGGTAGGTCCTATCAGATCCATGTGGAGGAGTTCGAGTGGTCTTGATGTGGTATTTGAATTCACCTTTTTGTGTGAGTTCCTTGTTTGTTTGCCTATCTGGCATTCACCACATATTTTATCTAATTTCTGAAGTTTGGGTAAACCTCTTATAAGTTCTCGTTTGCTCAATCTATATAAATTTCGATAATGTACATGTCCAAGACGTTTGTGCCATAAATCAGTCTCGTCTGTATGGACCATGTGACATGTTTGATTAGATGCGCTGGATTCGCTAATAATATAGCAATTTTCAGATGTTCTACGTCTAGTTAATATTACAGAACCCTTATTATTTAGTATCTCACAGCTTTGATTAGAAAACCGAACACTATGGTTATTATCACATATTTGTGATATACTAAGCAAGTTATGTTTTAAGCCTTCAACATATAAAACATTTTTAAACACAGGAAGATTAAAAAGTTGAACCGTACCTTGGCCTATAATCTTGCAGTTGCTACCATCACCAAATGTGACTGAACCATCAGACATATCCTTTAGATCTGTGAATAAGGCTTTGTCCCCTATCATATGCCTGGAGCATCCACTGTCTAGGTACCATTTTGAATGACTTGTTGCTTTGAAAGCAATGTGAGCAACCAAGCAAGTGACTTTTGGAACCCATTTCATAACTGTTTTAGGTTTAGGAACATAGTTGGTCTTCTTATGTTTATAGTTGTAAGAATGACCTATAGAATTAGATTTTAAGAGCTCCTTGAGTAAATCAACTATCTTTTCAGCTAGTGGATTTCGTTTCTGATTAAAGTTGACATGGCTGCTTCTAGGTTTTTGAAAAGTTTTTGAATTTCTTGAAAAATCTTGATAAGTACTTTTCCCTTTTGAGTTTGAGGACTCTCCTTTAACAAACATAGGAGGAGTATAGTTTAGAAGGTAGATTTTTATCATATCCCAACCCGGATAGATCGCCACATTTTCTTGATCCGGATAAAAGTTTTTCTAACTTTGGATCACCTTGGGCACATTTCCATGTGTCCTTTAGACTCAGAAGAGAAGATATTTCAGTTTTGAGTTTCTCAATTTCAGATTTCAAATCAATAATTAGGGAGTTCTTGAATTCCAAATCGCATTTTGATTTTTCAAAACAATCTGAAATTTGTGATTTTTCTAAGACAAGCGATTCAAAACATTCTTTGAGTTTAGAAAACTTTTCTTTTTGAAGTTTAAGTTTGACAGCAATTTTACAACTTTCCTTATATAGGGCATTGTAAGCATCTTGAAGATCATCTTCATTTTCACATTCACTACTCAGATTTTCTTCACTTGTTGAGTCATTATCTGAAAATGTGAATTTGGCTAGAGTCATAAGAGCTTTAACCTCATTGCTCAACTCAGTTTCAGAATCTTCTGATTCAGAAGAAGCTTCAGAATCAGATGATTCATCCCATGTAGCCAACATAGCCTTCTTCTTGGGTTTGTCCTTTTTAGGACATCTATTTGCTAAATGCTCATATTCTTGACAGTTGTAACATTGACTATCTTTCAAAGATTTTCGAAATTTAGGTTTAAACTTCTTTTTATCATTTGATTTTTGAAAATCAACCCTTTTCTTGCTTTTGAAAATCTTGTAAAATTTTTTAGCTAAAAGAGCCATATCATCTTCTGAATCAGAATTTTCTTCTGTATTATATTTAGAAGATTTAAGTGCGATAGATTTACCTTTAGGAGCTTTAAAGTTTAACTCGTAGGTTTGTAGAGAACCAACTAGTTCTTCTACCCTCATATTATCTGTATCACGAAGTTCCTGGATCGCGGTTACTTTAGAATTGAACCGTTCAGGAAGTGAGCGTAATATCTTTGCACACACTTTACTTTCTGGGATTTTATCGCCAAGACCCCACATTGAGTTTACAATGTCATTCAATCTAGTATAAAAGTCCATAAACATTTCATTTTCCTCCATATGAATTTCTTCAAATCTGGTTGTGAGGAGTTGGACTTTAGATTTTTTGACAATTGTAGTACCCTCGTGTGTCATTTCTAATATATCCCAATCTTGCTTTGCAGTATCACAGGAAATGATTCTTTTGAACTCATCTGGTGATAGTGCGCAAGTAATTGCATTTAGTGCTTTAGCATTAGCATTACTCTCACTTTTCTGAAGAGTGGTCCATTGGTAATATGGTGTGACTTTCATAGATTTTGAACCATCAACCCCAGTAACTTCCATGACAGGAGGTTTCCATTCAGTCACTGTGGCTTGCCACATTTTTTCATCCATTGACTTGAGGAAGATCCTCATTCTGGCTTCCCAATAGGCATAGTTGGAGCCATCAAATGGTGGAGGCCTCGTGACTGAAAGGCTATCAAAATTTGACATCTTTTTAAATAGCTTAGATCATTAGCTCAGGAAATAAATCCAAATAAATAGCAATAAGAACGAGCTATTAGGCTTTGATACCACTTGAAAAGGCCTAGCTATATGTCCTAGAGGGGGGGGGGGGGGTGAATAGGACAATGCCAAATAAAAACTTATAACAGCGGAATTAAAAGAAAATGATAGCCAAATTAAATTACAATGCAGGTAAGTGAAACAACCTCAAAATTTAGATCTTGAGAGGTTGATACAAATGTTGTTCTAAGGACAACCTTTTACTAAAAACCAAAGTTTATGGTAGGACAACCTTATTTCTAGAAAGATCTTTGTATCAAATCTCAAACCAAAGAGGAATAAAGAAATAAATACAAACTGAATTGAAATAAATTGTAATTACAAATGTATTGTTCTAGGGACAGCCATACACCATAAAAATGGCAGGGCAACCTTGCTAGAACAACTTCTTAAAAGAAATTGAATATCAAGCTGATAAAGAAATAGCAGAAAATAAATTCTAAACTATTACAAAATTCTCACAAAGCTTGAATTAAATGATTACAACATTCACCACTTTCATACATCCCACAAAAGAATAATTAAAGATTAGAAATGTAAATCATTCAACCATAACACTAGGGATTATAGTGGTTCGCCTGTGTGTTCACAAACTGTTAAACAACAGCCACACAAAATGCTACTCCACTCCTAATATCCTCACACAGGGGATATTAGCGTTCACTAACAAAGTAGGTTTTCCCAGGTTCGCCAAAAACCTTTACAATTGTGTCTTTGTCTGTGGGCTTACACAATAAAAAAAACCCCACTTCTGAGTTTTCCTGGCTCTCCTCAGATAACCAATACAACAAGGTTTTTCTGGCAAATCTTGAAATAAACCAAAATAGAAAGGAATTTACAATTAAATGTAAAATACCTGAATATCTCCTTCGATATAGCAGCCTGGTAGAACCAAGTCAGAGTAGATGATTGAATGTCCAAGTTCAATGTCCAGTACTCAATTACAATGGTTCTAATTCTAATAGATTTTAAATTTAATCCAGTAGGGTTGCCTTAATTGATTTTGATTCCAAAGAAAGGGAATAGTGATTCCTCTTATCAAATTAGATTGGAATAGCTGAAACAAAATCAATTAAATAAAGCTAAGAAAAGAGAATATTAAATAAGCACACTTAGCTTAGATGGAGCACAGAAATATCTCTCAGAAATTCGACGAAGATTGGCTTGAATGAATTAATTAATTCGATAATTTCTTCTGAGATTCGTGCTCTATTTATAGGTGAGCAGATCGCATCTTCGACTGGTCTAAGGAATCCTTCGACTAGTCGAAGAAATAACAAATTTGAAAAAAATCGGGCGCGATAAGCTTTGACCGTTCTACGACTGGTCGAAGGCCTCCTTCGATTGGTCGTAGGTCACCTTCGACTGGTCGAAGACCATGTGAATTTATCGCTGGACTTTATGTCGAAGAATTACGACCGGTCGAAGAACCAGTCGACACTGTTCCTTCGACTGGTCGAAGAAATCCCTGGACTAGTCGAAGCCTAACAGATTTTATCCGATTTTTGTAACAAACTTACGACTGATTGAGGATTTTTGTAGACTGGTCGAAGCAACTCTAGGACTAGTCGAAGAAGGCTTAGGACTAGTCGAAGAACTGACCAAACTTATGTAAAATAAACATTTGATTTATGTATCCAAAGTGACCTACTTCTAAGGTCAACCTAAGGTCAGTCAAACCTCAACCATGAAGAAGGACATTGAAACATTAGGAACTAGTGATCTTGAAGTATGAGTCTTGAAGTCTTGACGTAGCTCAATCTTGAAAGAGTCTTGAGTTCTTTATGAACATCCTTGTACTCTTCTTGAAGTCTTGCAGCTTGAGTCGTGTCTTGCGAGTAGTTCTTGCATTCAAGTTTGATCTTTGTACTTGTGAGCTTAGCTTGTTGTGAACTTAGCTTGTACATGAATATTGATCTTTGAGAGAGCTTCACTTATGCAAGATATATAACAGTGATTTTGGCACCACAAATTTGACAACAACCAGGGACATAAAATATAGCACTTACAATTCTCCAACCAGTAGTGACTCTAGTTGGAACGAGTTCATTATTAGCATTGGCTACGATGGTGATTCCGGACTTCTTAGGAACCACCCGAGTTGGACTCACCCATTGACTATCAGATATAGGGTATATGATACCCACATCCAATAGTTTGAGAACCTCGGCCTTAACCACTTCCTTCATGTTTGGATTTAGTCTACGTTGTTGTTGCCGAGCGGTCTTCGCATTATCCTCAAGATATATGCGGTGAGTACAATCGAGGGGTCGATTCCCTTGAGGTCCGCGATCGTCCATCCTAAGGCTCCTTTATGCTCAATAAGAGTAGATATGAGCATACTCTCCTGTTCTTTCTCCAGGTGGGCAGAGATCACCACCGGGTATGTCTCATCTTGACCTAAATAGGCATATTTCAAATCAGAGGGCAATGGTTTTAGGTCAAGCTTCGGTACCTTGAGGTTAGACGGTAAAGGCACTACATCAGTTTATGGCAATTCTTCAAATTGTGGCCTCCACCGATTAACTTCAAGTACTGGTGCAGTATCCAGTAAGGCACTCGTCTCCCTAATCATATCATCATCTAACTCATGGGAGTGGGCCAGGCACGTCTCTAGAGGGTCGGAGGATAAGGTCAGAGGTGTCGTATCTTTCACGAAAGAGTCAATCATGTTAATGTCGTGGAAATCGTCATCATCCTCTGAGTTGTTGCCGTTATTGAAAAAGATGTTTGACTCCAATGTCAAATTCCCAAAAGACATTGTTATGACACCATTCCTGTAATTGATAATTGCATTTGACATGACAAGGAATGGGCGACCAAGAATGACGGGAATCTGAGTGCTCATGTTATTGATGGGTTCAGTGTCCAGGATGATAAAATCTACAGGGTAGTCAAATCTATCGACTTGGACTAACACAGCCTCAATTATCCCTCTTGGTACACGAACAGAGTGATCGGCAAGTTGTAGTATGGTTAGGGTGGGTTTTAACTCACCAAAATCTAACTGTTTGTATACCGAGTAGGGAATCAGATTGACGCTCGCTCCTAAGTCAAGAGTGCGTGATCAATTCGATGGTTCCCGATTACACATGATATAGTTGGGCTACTGGGATCCTTGAATTTCTGCGGCACGTCTTGCTTCAGGATGGCACTCACTTTCTCAGTCAAGAAAATCTTCTTTTGAATACTCTGCCGTCTTTTGGTCATGCATAGGTCTTTTAGAAATTTTGCATATGAAGAAATCTGTTTTACGACATCAAGTAGAGGAATGTTGACTTTCACTTGTTTGAACACCTCCAGAATATCCTGAGAGTTAGACAGACGTTTTGGTGCAACCAACCGTTGGGGGAACAGGGTAACTGGCTTCTCTAGAAGTTTCGGTTCTAATTTTTGTGGGGCATCACTCGATCCATCATTATTGTCCTCTTCTGGTTCTTGAGGCTTTTCGGGCCTAACCGGAAGGGTTTTATCAATGATCTTCCCACTCCTAAGAGTGGTGATGGATTTAGCGTGCCCCATTTGATTTGAAGAGCTGGGATCAGTTATCTCGTACTGCGGTTTAGGATTGGGGAGAGGTTGTGCAGGAAGCATCCCCTTTTCTATAACCGTCATACGTGAATCCATATTTTACCTAAAATCTGTAAATCCTCGCATTGCCTGAGCCAGCTCTTATATGGAATTTTGAACCGGTTCTTCTTGAGGTTTCCCTTGATTTGGATTTTGATTGAAGAAACCTTGGGGGGTCGCAGTTCGTTCATTCCTCTAACTAAAATTGGGATGATTTTTCCAACCAGGATTATACGTATTAGAGGTCGGTCCATTGAAAGGTCTTTGATAGTTATTTACGGCATTGGATTGTTCATTCAACACTCCTCGAAAAGCAGGTATTGTAGGACAATTTTTAGTTGTGTGAATGTTGCAATCACAGATGCCGCAAATAATTTCATTAACCTTATCCTTCTTTCCTTCCATGGCCTCAAATTTTCTTATGAGATTAGTCACTTTGTAATTGAGATCATCTTCTTCTTTCAAGAGATATACTCCACCTCTCTCCTTAGATTGAGTCGGCCTAGACATGGTGTTCGAATTTGGGTAAAGGTCCCATGATTGTGTTTTTTCAGCAAGTCCATCGAGGTAATCCCATACCTCATCGACATTTTTATTTATGAATTCTCCATTACACATTGTCTCGACCAATTGGCGCATGGCAGATGTTAGTCCATCATAGAAAAAATTTGTAATGCGCCACATTTCAAAGCCATGTTGTGGGCATAAACTAACAAGATCTTTGAACCTTTCCCAACATTGGAAGAATGTTTCACCTTACTTTTGGGCGAAGTTCATGATTGTTTTTCTGTGGGTAACCATTTTATGATGTGGGAAAATTTTCTTTATGAATTCCCTCTGCATATCATTCCATGTGCCAATGGATCTAGGACGCAGTGAATGTAACCACATCTTAGCCTTCTCTTTCAAAGAGAATGGAAAGAGTTTCAGCCTGACTGTGTCCTTAGACACGTTTTGAAAATACAAAGTGGCTATGATCAATTCTAACTCTTGCAGATGTAGATACGGTTCTTCAGACTCAAGCCCATGAAATTTAGGAAGGATTTGGATTACCCCTGGTTTGATATCCATATATCCCGTATTCTCATGAAAAACTATACATGAGGGCGTGCTCATCCCCGCCGGTTGCAAATAATCTCGTAAAGTACGAGGTGGGGGTGCTTGATGTACCTCATTCTCATCATGTACTTCCTCAACCTTAGCTTGAGGTAGTGCTTGTGGTTGATTTGCAGCAATAACCTCAGTTAACTCAGGGGAATTCGAGCTGTGTCTGGTCCTGCGATGGACGGTTAACCCCTCAACTAATCCTCCTTCGGTCAAGAGACGTCGAGTGTTGTCACGAGCCCACTTGGGCATGAAACACTTGCAACCCTCAATCAAATTCTAAACCTAATCCTAAAAAAAGAAAATAAGAATCTAGAAGGAAAGAGAGAGTTGGAAGGAAGTTACCAAATTGGAGTTCCTAAGTTAAATCCTGCAAAATAAGAAAGTTGTGTTAGTTTCTAAAAAGGGAAAAACTATCTAAAAATAGGAAATTTCTAAAATTTAAAAGAAACTATAAAAATTTCAAACCCTAATTCTAAAAATAGAAAGAGTAGAGGAATTGGAAAGGAATTACCAAATTAGAAAGTAATGTCAAGATCCTATAAAACAGGAAAACAGATTAGTTTTTATAAATAAAAAAACATAAACCTAAAGTTAGTAAAATCCTAATCTTAATCTGATTCTAAAACCAATTAATTTCAGAAATACGTAGCCGTCAGTCCCCGGCAACGGCGCCAAAAACTTGTTCACTCCCCAAGTGCAGGGTTGTGATGTAGTAATAAACTCGGTAAGACCGAGGTCAAATCCCAAGGGACTGATACCTGTACATTGTCTGAAACTAACTAGAACTAGAACTAGAATGAGATGAAATCTAAATCGAATGTAATTTGAGAAATAATGGTGAGAGATTAATCTAAAACTTAATAAATTCAGAGGAAAGGAAACTCGGGGTTTCAGAGGATCCACTTGTAGAGATCAGAGAGATCTTATGCCTGTATCAAAAATCATGGAAACTAACTGAACTGCCGTTGATATAGTTTTCAAGAGATGAGAGGTATATGAATTAGAATGGATTCCATCACCAAACCATGCCCAAGAGACAAAGTAAACAACAGAATTAAACTAATTGACAACCAATCAGATGATTATGAAGGTTAGGAAGGGTACCGACATCCAACCATGCCCAGGAGACGATGGTGAACAACAGGGCTTCCTGACGTCATAAACATCAAAAGGAAACAGAAATACTCAAAGCCACCGCAGATCTATTGTAATTTCAGTCACAACAAATCATTAAAAACTAAAAGTATTCCCTTATTATCAACTCGAATCAAACATCAGTTCAACTGAAACTTAAATAAAAGGCATACAAAATCTCCCTTCTCACTACAAGCTTCACCCCTTAGCCCTAGCTAAGGAGTTTTAGCTTGACATGGATAAGCTAAACTCCATTAACATTCATAGAAAAAAAAAAATACAATATAAATAAAATAAATAAAATAAAGGAAGTCCAAACTCTCTCTCTCTCCCTGTCTCCTTCTCTGTTCCACCACAAGCCCAAGCTCCCGATCCCAGCTCTTGTTCCCTCTTTTTATAGACTGTAGTCGGAGGAGATGGGGCTTTTACGGAAGTCAGTCGAGCTTCCGCACTCTCCTCTTGCGCAGGAAAAGTCCCGAACGCGCACCTTGTTCTGCAGCTGCGTTTGGATCGAGATTAAGGGAGAGATCACCGTATCTAAGTAATTCGACTTCATGGGAAGGGAAAACACCCGCTGATCTGACTTATGAACGGTCCGGATCACGCATTCAAACGTGATCTTGAACAAGTTGTTGGCCCACAGAGTCCGGGTGTTGTTCGGACGTACGGCCTACGTAATGGCTTACGCTGAGCTGATGGTGGGGCCCAGTATTGATTTTAACAGGGGAATCCAAGCCGTCCATTGCGTTCCTCTCAAAATGCCTGTTGAAAGGGGTATTTATTTACGTCTTTTGATGCGGCCATTGAACCTTTTCTTCCACCGTTCATCTTCCATTTGGTCAGTTAGAAACTGTTTTTTTTCGGTGTCTTTTGAGATTTGATCATCTAGGCTTGGGCCAGTGGCCCTGTATAATTCCGATGGACGGTCCAGATCAGACCGTCACATCATGATGAAGGCCTACAAAAACTCCTCCGGATGCTCTGTTTGAGCGCTCGCGGGCGGGAGATGGTTTTAAAATCCTTAAGAAAATAGGAAAGTCAGGTCATACCTTGGTTTGACCAAGGTGGAGGTGCAGTGCATGGCTGGTGCATTTGTGCACGTGCACGCACTATGCAAAGGAGGGTCCAATGTGATGGTCCTGAGAAATCCAATCCGTCCATCTCTTTTCTCATGTTATTTTAGGGTTGAGTACGAAATTGAGGCAAATCCAGAGATCATGTGGGCCCCAAATCAGAATTTCATGAGCTGATCTATCCATTGAGCTACTTATACAAGGATCCAATGGCTGATTTTTGACGTGTACGGTTAATTTATGGTCCTCATAACATATATGAAGTCTCGAGCCAAACGGATGGTGTGAACCCTGTGATCTTGCGTTTTAGATGACTTTCAGGCCTCTTTAACATGAACAACTTGATTTCCTCAAATCTCTGACATGTAAATCCATCAATCTTGGTCCCCTGGAATCCGTCCTTTGCCTTGGTGATTCTGGAGCATCAATTTCATGCATTTAGCATCATTTTCAGTCCATGCTCCTAACTTCGCCTTGCACCACAAACACGATTAAACTAGACCATTAAGCAGTATCATGTTCGTAAATCTAAGTAGTAATTGGGGTCTAATATGCAATATTTGACCCTCAACAATTTTAAACATGAGGAATACTAATTCTGGATGCACATTTGTAGCCAAAAAATAAATAAATAAATAAAGAAAAAGACAATGAAAATCTCTAACCCAATTACAAAAATCAGCAATGAAAGAAAACCAAACAGTTTATTTTCAAGAATATTACATTCTTCAAAGTTACTGAATCAATACATTCTTCAAAGTTGAGTCAGGATAGCAGTTTAGTTGGTAAGTCCCTAACCGTGGGGCCCACCTTGATGTATGTGTAGATTTCATGTACCCCTAGGCATAGAGATATCTTTGTGGGGTCTACATCCACTCTATTCATCTATTTTGAAAGACAACGGTGGGACAGGATTCTAAAAATCAGGCAGATTCAAAACTCAGGTGGCTATACTAACAAAATAGTGGGAACAACCACGTACACCGTTGTAACCTTTTTGGAGTTGACCATAATGTTTATATGACATCCAAACTGTTTATAGAATTATTATCACTCAAATAAACTGTAGGAACAAATATTACCATAATACAAAACTTTTGTCATTGGTAGGCGTTCAATCCACATAGTTTCATGTTCAATCCAATAAAGTTCACAACCACTTTCCGAGTAAGATAAATAGATTAATGCATTAACATTAAAAGGGAGAATACCTATTTGAAAAGGAGATGAAGCCTTCACATTTACCATACCATCATTTGAGCTTCATAACACAGCTTCTCCAATGAATATAACTCAATTTCCTTTTCAAGGTGAGCTATGTCCAACTCTAGTTGTGGATAAGCTCCTTGCCCCTGCATGGCTTTAAGGGTTGACAATGTTTCCTTACACCTAGATAAGTCCTAGAATTGATTTCACACAGTAAATAAACACTACCAAAAGAAACTCCACAATGACGAGATTCACTTTATGCAAACCATAGATTAAGTTAGTTTTATTTTTAATACGAGATGCCAAACCTTGTATACTTACCTTAAACTTGATTCTTCAGAACTAGGCAGCAAATCCATTCCAGTTTAGGGGTGAGCTAACCGAAGCACAGCCAAACACAAAGGCCATGACCAATATCTTCAAGGAAGAAAGAAAAGACCAACAAAAAGAGAGAAAACTCTGTAAGTTAGTGGGTAGTGGACCCACATAAATCACAATTCTGCAAAAAAAAATAATAATAATAAAAATAATAATAATAAATAAACAACTCAAATCATCATAAAAGTTCAAATAGAACACACATACTAAAAAATAGGATTCCATCACCAGACACTTCATGGGTTAAATCTCAGGGTGCTTTTCTGCCATTACTTAAGCATGATGAAACATCCACCATAGTATCACATACACATATGCCATTACTTATGATTGGTGAGTTTTGTCCGACACAACATCATGGCTCCATGCATAGTCCACTAGACCTTGCCAGTAATGACCATCCGATGTCTCCAGATTGCCCAACTGAATTAACATGAAATTTTAGTGGTGATAATGACAAGTACTTTGGGTGAAATTTCATGAAATTTGATGCAACCAAACTCACCCTTAACAATGCCTAGGTCTATCTGAGATGGGGAATTAATCACCTGATTTTTAGGCATTTATTGGGCCTAAAACTGGTCTATGACAACTTATCAGAGTTTTGGGTCGACCCTTACTGGAATTTAGGCACGATTAACAATTGGACACCTTACCAAATTTATCTTAGGGTGCATTTGGTTCCACCAAATATCACAAAATGCAATGGTATTTCATGATCATTCAGTCAATTTGGCATAAAATATCATCCAATTTCAGTATAGAACAATATCAACAAATAAGCAACTTTAATAAGAAGGAATAGTAAAATCTCCTTGACATGAGTGGTGAAAACAATTGAAAACTTCATATATTTAATAGGACCACCACAATAATTATTTAAAGAAAAAAATGGTAAGAGTTACATGGCATCTGTGTGATATATTGATGCAATTTCTAGCCCGGTCTCATTTTGCATTTTCCTTGGTCAGGAAAATCTGTCCCTGAGAGAAAAACGAGCTTGTAGAATCATCAACTTGCAATTGTTCATTTCCACTACATCTATGGCTATTGTGAATGTTCTGAAGATGTCCAATCTCTGTATATGGGAACCTGCAATGATGAGGAGCAACAATTACAAGCATAATATTAGATTCAGCTGCTAAATAACGTTCTTCTTGTAATATTCTGGAACATTAAAAAATGAACTTCCATTAACAGCAGATATCAACAATAGAGGCTATATGATTAAGAACCAGCACAGTATGTACTAATGAAGTGAACTAAAATAATTAGTTCTGGAAGTGGAAGTGACAAAATCGTAATTACCTTGGTATTCATATTGAGGAACCAGTCTCCAAATTCCAATTATATTACCATCATGTCAAATACAAATGGAAGTTAACTACAACTTGAGGGCTACTTCCTCTTATCATAAATACTAGGACAATTTCAGAAACATTTGAGGAACCAAACCTAAGAGATTACATTGGCTTTGCATTTACTCTGCCAGCTTGTCTCTTAGAATCAACTGTCTATGTTTGCCGATTAATTTCAGAAGCCCATCCTGTTTGACCATTATCAGACATGGATGACTTTTGAGACATTTCTGGATGCCCCCAGGCTTTTGGGGCAGCAGTTGAGGCTCCCCTCTGTTTCTCAACACCATTCCCAGTTCAGTTCTTAGATTTATTACCACAAACCTCCCATGCACCATATTTTGCAGCATTTATGCTATGATGTGCCACTTCTTGAATTAGTTGATCAAGCTTGGGGCTGTTGTTGCCAAGGTCATTAGAACTGACATAGAAATCCTAATGCTCAGATTGAAACAACAAAAGGTTAAACTGAAAATTACTCAAAATTTGCCTGATACCAAACATCTAACAAGGGACCTTAACAATAAATGATTTTGATTTTGATTTTGATCAGAATTTGAACCACTAATAAATGATTAACACCAACTGCTTACGATTTGGGCCATGAACATATGGATAATGAAAAGCACATAACATGAATAATGAGAAGCACATAAGAAAAATCAAACCATTAAACTATAAAAGTAATTTTTTTAGGAAAGCCCTAATCCTTTCCCATTACAGATTTTAGGAAACCCCTAATTCCAATATTGTTTCCCTATAATCTGCAGATTTGTAGATCTATAAACAAAAAATCTAAATCTCCATTTGAGAGAAATGAGTACCTGTCGGGGAAGATGTGAAGGGCGAGAGCTGCTGGCTGCACCAGATTTGAAGACAATGATGGTGGCAATGGAGACAATGCGCCGAGAGGGAGAGGTAGCATGAGATGGAGAGGGAGATGGAGCAAGAGACGAAGAGAGATGGAGCACGAGATAGGGAGAGGGAGAATGGAGAAGAAGAGAGGGAGATGGAGCACGAGGCAGGGAGATGGGGAGGGAGATGGAGCACGAGACGGAGAGGGAGAGACAGATTGGGGAACAGAGAGAGAGAGAGAGAGAGAGAGAGAGAGAGAGAGAGAGAGAGAGAGAGAGAGAGAGAGCAGAGATAGGGTTAGGGAACGAAGAGAAAGAGAGAAACAGAGGAGATGTTTTTGCCGCGGCTCAGTTTTGAGCGCGCGCCTATTTTTGGGCATGGATGGGGTAAGACGGACCATGGACGGTCCTGTCAGGGGCTCCATGGGGCCCACCATGATGTATTTGGTTTATCCATTCTGTCCATTAATTTTCATAAATATTTGTAGTTCTTTATCCCAAAATTAAAGTAGATTGAAGGCCCAAGTGGACCACACCATATGAAGCACATGTGATTTAATCTTCATGTTTCATACCGTGTGGTTCACTCGAGCCTTCAATCTAGTTGATTTTTGGTTTCATGTCCTAAACTAATATTTCAAAATAGATAGACGGCTTAGATAGAATACATATATTTTTGTAGGTCCTATAAAGCCCCTTACACCACTGCTAATTATTAATGGTGTGACAACTCTTTAGTTACAGATGAAAACCGTAGTAAGAATAGCTACAGTTTATATCCCTAGCAAAAAGATGACGCAGTCTGTATCCTTTGCCCCTTTTTTTGGTAGTGTTGGATTTCTCAAGTTGAGGGATTCTTTGACCATATGGAGATCCCTTAAATGAAGAAGGTCAAACTTATAGCTTATAAGTTGAAGGGTGGAGCTTCAGCTTGGTAGGAGCAGCTACAACTCGCAAGAACAAGACAGATGAAAGCACTAATCCGTACATGGCAGCGAATGAAGTAGCTGCTACGTGCGTGATTCCTTCTTAACAACTATGATCAGGTACTATTCCAACAACACTAAAATTGTCGACAGGATAGTCGGTCGGTGAGAGATTATGCAGAAGAATTTTACCGCTTGATGACGCATTACAATTTGGTTAAGACTGAGTCGCAATAAGTCGCCTGATTCAACGGTGGATTGCGTATGGCCTGTCACGCCCTAAACCCAGAAATCGGAGTCACAGGAATCCCGATCGCCGAATCCGGTGTCGACAGCCTCCGTAGTACTCCATTCTCGAATCCCAGCACCGATACATCAGGTTCCGATCCTGGGATCCTACAAGGAGGATTTTCAAACGTACATTTGTCTCATAAGAAGCATAACCACAAGCATACCCAATTCATAAAGGCAACATCATCATCACATATCCACTAATATAATCAATTGAATACAATGCTGAAAGGGAAATACATATATCAAAATGAACACTCCAGAAGACAGCTGCACGCTCCAAGCTCAACGCTGTTGCAACCTAACGTCACCTGCATGCATCTATCGTGCATAAGCTTATAGAAAGCTTAGAGGGTGGTGAAAGTGTGTGCACAAGATAAGTGTCAAGTATACCATAAAGCCCATAAATCATACATCACTGGAATAAGTAGAAATACTGACAAGATCATAAATCATACAATATCAGAGTAAGCGAAAATATATTGGTAAGTCCATGAGTGCTATCAGCCGTACCAAGACTATGCGATGCAAAACATAAAAAGACAATAACAGATGTTGAGTATGCAATGCAATATACAAATCCTGACGAGCCACGAATACCATCAACCTCATCTAGGTCATATAAGTGCAAAAACATAGTAACCCAAAATGCTAAGTACTGCGAATGCAATGTAATATGCGGTGCGAATGAAATGACCATGCAGGATCGTGAAGTCGGGATGATAGTAAGTAGTATCGCAGGCTATGGGGTCCACCACAAGGGACTTCTATCCAAACCAGTCCCATACCTAAATTTGGATAGTCCGACTCAATGTGGTAAACTCCTGATCTTAGGTTAGTCGCGCCCCCAACCGAAATCCTGGCCATACGAAGGTACACCTAACAAATAGTTACGCACCACTAGCCCGAGTGGATAGTGAATGAATGAATGGATATGCAATTCCTGCTCAATAAGTCCACATATCAGTACGGTTGCTCTCTGGGGAAAATCACCGGGGTCTATTACACTCGACACCGACTGCCTCCTCCATAGCTACACAGCCCAGTGAGTGGAAGAGACCTCACTATCTGCCTAGCCAGTAGTCTGCCAATACCTACTCGGCTCATCGATAGCGGACCCATTTACGAGATGGTTATACTCAGCCTAGCTTATAGCCCCCTCACTCCTGCGGATAAGGCCACACCCCCTCCCAACCGACCACGACACAGTGGGAGACGCGGCCTACTGGTATTTGGCACTCGGGCGCTCATGTTCCACTCGGTCTAGATGTTGGGGCTTCTCCTGGCCTTGGAGGTTCTGGGATTTTCACCCAAGTATATCCTAAGTGTCCATAGTGCTAGAGCCAAATATTTTCTGTCCCATCTAGCCATCCATGATGTGCCTGTGGAGGCCACGAACCTGATGTCGCTAGGGCGTACAATGATCAAGTCACACATATGCGAGATACATGAGTCACAGTATCTAGTCATGCAGCAATCCTGCGTGTACTACGCGATAATGTGGGGCACTCCTTCTCATAAGGAGTCCCGTAAATGGTCTGCCCAATGATGTATGTTATGATCAAACATTCCTCATATCAGGCATACATATGATGCGTATGGGCATGAATCATGGAGTTATACTAAGCGTGCTATACGGTGATGAACTATCCTCACAACGAAGATGGGCCTTGATGGCCTACACACGATAAGTATGGACCTATCAGTGGGCCCTAGGGAGAGTTATAATGCGGACATTTAACCAATATTATTCTTACAACGTGGACGTCAAACCAACATTGCTCCCAAGGCATGGCCTGCAATAAATGTTATTACATAACCCATGGGGGAATCATACAATGCAATAGACCTTGTATACATCCCATTGGGCCTCGACCCATGGACCTCAAATACATCACAATGGGCCTCAACCCATGGGCCTCAAATACATCATAATGGGCCTCAACCCACAGGCCCTAATACATTACAATGAGCCTCAACCCATGGGCCCTAATACATCACAATGGGCCTTAACCCATGGGCCCTAATACATCACAATGGGCCTTAACCCTTGGGCCCTAATACATCACAATGGGCCTCAACCCATGGACCCTTAATACATCACAATGGGCCTTAACCCATGGGCCCTAATACATCATGATGGGCCTTAGCCCATAGGCTCCAAGTACATTACAATGGGCTTTGCCAAATGGGTCAGAAATACATCAGAATGGGCCTCAACCCACAGGCCCTAATACATCACAATGGGCCTCAACCCATGGGCCCTAATACATCACAATGGGCCTTAAGCCATGGGCTCTAAATACAGTGCAATGGGCCTCAACCCACGAGCCTTTATACATCACAATGGGCCTCAACCCATGGTCCCTTAAAATACATCAAAATGGGCCTAATCACCTGGGCCTCTTGATTGGTCCACAAAATACATCAAAGTGGGCCTGATGGATGGGCCACAAAGTTCATCAAAGTGGGCCTCATAGATGGGCCACAAATACATCAATATGGGCCTCATGGATGAGCCGTAAACACATCAAAGGTGGGCCTCATAAGGCAGCCCATGATTGGAAAAAAAATAGATGGACAGTGGGTCCAACACATGCATCATGGTGCGCCCATACCGATAATCAAAATGGACAACATGATATACAACATATTATTAAGATAGGAGCCCACCCTACATGTGCAGCACGTGTGGGTGGG